>CM076580.1:376862845-377106594 GCA_034641835.2 Pinus albicaulis
ACTCTGGTTTCAGCTTTTGGATTTTTTGGACGAATTGCATCAGGACTTCCAGATTATATTCAGGTATGTCTCAGAGGGCATTTTTAACTGATTGCAGATTTCTCTAATATTCAGGAATTCCACTGACATGGGCTAGGTTAAACAATTTTCTTAGCAATTTCTCTAGGATTTTAGAATATTTAGGAAATTTCAATCCAGATTTATTTCTTATTTTTATTGTAGATTTTGGAAATATTTAGAAATATAATGAATATTATGAGAATCTCAATTCAAAGTTTTTAGACATGTATTTAATTGATTTATTTGATTATTTTTTATTTCTATTGTAGATTTTGGAAATATTTAAAAATATGATGAACAGTAATATTCTTCATTTGTCTTTACTCTCTTGTACATATATACTGAACTTGTAGCGATTGCAAATTTTGAAAATATCTCAAAAATCTAATAAACTATTACTGTATTTTTATGTGATTTTCTTTTTGCCAGAATAAAAGAATAATAACCTTATTGTTTTATTTTTTTATATGAATTAGGAATGCAGGATGTTGAGAAAGTACAGACCTCTGCAGAGAACAGGATGGATGGGTATATGGATGGTTCCCTTGGTTGCGGCCTTCTTCATGCTGCGATTCATGAACCCAATGACGCACAGTGGTGTTCTTTATTTGGGCACAACCATTATTGGAAATTCTGCAAGGGCAATCAGCGCCATAGCCATTCCAATTTCATCAGAGCTATTCAAAATGAAGATTTTTGGTTTCAACCACAAGATTTTGGTCACAAACATTTCATTTGGTTCTCTTGTCTTCGGTGAAGTTGCAGGATTCATTAACGATGATTTGCCTTCTTCTTATGTGGGCATGGATAAACTTCGAGTTGACTGCATGGGAAAACAGTTCTATGAAAAACCGATTCTCATGTGGGGATGCGTTTGTCTCTTTGGAATCCTTCTCTGCATTGTTTTGTGCAGGAGAACGCGCGAGTTATACGAATCTATCCACAAAAAACATTAACACGAAATAGTTCAGAGTTAACACTATATGTATAAAACACGATTGGTTCGAGCAATATAACGTATTACATTCAGAAAACACGATTGTTTTGAGCAATAATTCCCTCGTGATAACGTCTGTGATATAGCATAAAGGATCACGGCACGTTTCGTAGCATTTATTTCTAACCTGTGATCACTTACACCCAAGATCATATAAATTCCAATCCACAACTCAGCCCACTGAGCCTCATAATCTGAATCTCCACACCACATATATCAGCATAATGTAATTTCTGTAATATAAGTAACATTTTGTACAATAATCTGTTCGTGATATTATATTTATTAGGTATTGCGTGCATGGTATTATATTTTAATATAGTTTATTTGTTTAGTTGGACATATAATAAGGAATTATTATAAATGATAATAACATTAATGTACACTAATCTGTTCATGATATTATATTTATAAGATATTCCTGGCATGTAGTTTATTTATTATCTAATGATATATAATTTATTTGTTAATTAGGTCGAAATATAATAGGCATTATTAAAAATTATAGTAATAATATGATTTCTAAGTTAATTTATGTTGTGTATATTATTAAATATATATATGTTTTTTGTTTTTTAATGTGAGGGAATGGTTAATTAAAATATAAATGAATAGTATAAAAACACTTCAAATATTATTCATTAAAATTAGATTTTGTAGGAGAATTTTTAAGGGTTGTTGCTATGATGTTGTCTTTGACTGCCAATACCTAGAGCCTTTCAGTGGCCTGTGGGGAGGAGGCTGCTCCCCTAGCCTCCTTCTGCCTTCTCTGATGAAGATGCCTTTCAGGTTTCTTCCCTCCCTAACTCCTTGCCTCCTCAAAATTAGATGTTGTAGGAGAATTTTTGGGGTTGTTGCTATGATGTTGCCTTTGTATTCTCTGCCAATACCTGGAGCCTTTCAATGGCATATGCGGAGGAGGTTGCTCCCCCTCGCCCCATTCTGCCTTCTTTGATGAAGATGGCTTTCAAGCCTTCGTTTCCTCCCTCCCCAAGTGTCTGCTTCCATCGAATGCTCCTTCCAAGTTCGTCAAGAGAAATGAGGAAGTTAAAAACGTCACCAAGCTCGATGGTGCCCGTCAAATCTCTCTTGCATACTGAGTATTCTCTGATTGGGAAGTTCACTTGGATGTGGCCCTCGTCCAGATCCAATGAAATCTGAATGGGTAAGACATGGAAACCCATGATGAAAGGGGATATAATTTTGTTTGTTGTGGGCAAAGGATTCATTTTTTAATTCGAAATAAAAGAATACTCAGATGTGGTTTTTAGAAATGAGTTTTATTTCTTTGACTCTAGAGATATGTACTTGAATAAGTGGACTTTCCACTTCAACCTTGGTGAAGATATTAGCATCGTTGTTCCAGTGTGGGTTAAGCTACCCAGCTCCCCGTCTCTTGGAGTGATGATTGCTTTAGGGCTGGGAATTTGCACAATTTGCATGTGCCAAAATTTGTGTGGAAAATGAATTGAAAAAGGGTTTGCCTGAGATTAATCTCAACTTGGGAGAATGGAAGCACAAACAAATTCGAATGAAGTGTGTCACGAATGTCATTAAGCAGTGATTATACGTTGCATATTCCATGGATGCTATTAAGTCACGAACAGCTCACACGCATCTCACAATATCGGCGACGCATCTCACAATATTGGCATCAATATTGCAAGTAGTAGGACAAGGATCGCCCTGATAATGAGAGAGACCACTCTATTCTTTCCTTTTCAACACTGCGTTGCCTTCCATGGATTCATTCATCTGCTGATCTGACGTCAGGAACATGTCATGTTTTCGTCACCTTTTTGGGACGTGTAGTATAACAAGTTGTAATTTATGCTAGAAAATAATCTAGATTCAGGCTATGTATTGAGAAATTATGATAGAAATTTTTGAAATTCTAAGTTTAAGAATTTTGATGGGTCTTAAATTTATTTCTATTAGAAATTTATTTAAATACTATATATTTAAATTTTTTGAAAAAAACTAATTGGAGAAAAATTTATAATTGTTTATAGTATTATTTTTTGAAAATTTTTTTGGTGAATTTTTCAAGTTTAATTTCTCTACAGCAGAAATTTATTGAAAGCAGAAGTTTGATGAGTAAGTTTGCACAATCTAAATACCCTATTGATTTTTTAGAATACTAAATCCATATTTAATAAAAAAACCAGTTTAAATAACAAAAATTAAAATTTTACCTCAAATTATTTTACCTAATTCTTTAAAAAAAAATAAAAAAAAATAAATAAATAAATAAATATTCCCACTACCATCCGGTTGAAACCTCGGTAATCACTCTATATGCCCAAGTTATTTTATTTTCAGAATGGATGTACGACAAAATTTAAGTTTTCGTTGCCACTGTGGAAGTATCTAACGTGTACACCGTCTCTATTTTCTTGAAATCAGTGATCCAGTCCGATAGCACCATATAGAATTTATGGTATTGGAGTTCATTGCCTTAACTACATTGGAGCCCACGAGAAGACTTTATTGCTGTACTCCGATTGCCGATTGGTATCGCGTATAAAAATGACTCCTCTTAGCATAATACAATGCAAGTGTTGATATTCAGTTGTTCTGCTGCCATGGATAATAGTGGCAAGGTGATTCCCACTGAGTTACTGGCTATCAAACGATGGACTTGCTTTATAGCAGCGATTTGGCTGCAATCTATCAATGGCACCAACTTCGATTTTTCTGATTACTCCTCTGATTTGAAGAAAGATATGGGGATTAATCAAATCCAACTGAATAGTTTGGCTGTGGCCTCGGACCTTGGAAAAGTCATCGGCTGGGTTTGCGTGTCACTAAGCGTTTAAGTTACTTTTTATTTTAGTTATTTTACAATAGAATTTAATATCAATTAAATTGTTTTAAATATAATATTTAAGAAAAAAATATTTTAAAACAAAATTTGACAAAAAAATTTAAGACACAATTTTATATTATAGACAAAATCAGTTTAAGACAAAAAATAAAACTTTATATTTAAAACAAAAAGAGTTTAAGACAAAAATATTTTAAGACAAAACTTTATATTTAAGACAAAAACAATTTAAGACAAAAATATTTTAAGACAAAAATGAATGACCACTTCACACAATGAAAATTAAGACAAAACCATATCAAAACTCGTTTAAAACAATTAACAATTCATTCAAAACCATATCAATTTAAGACAATATTATCTAACACCTACAAAATTGACTTTGATAATGCGCCCTAAGTCTGCCATCTTGAAGGCTACTACTGTCTTGCGCCTATACCGAGTTCGCAATTTCACTTACCATTTACTTTATCTTTTATAAAGACAACAATTTGTTGGGCTCTTCGTTTTGGTGGGGTAGTTGACTCTGAAAAACGCAACAACTTTTATTGGCAAGATTTCTCGAACATCAATTCCTCTTTTTTCCCTTCGATCTCTGTTGATACAATTAGAGACAACTTGTCTGTCATTGCATTCAACAATACTACATGGAGGGGGCTTTTAAGACAATCTTTTAAGACAAAAAAATATTTTTCTAAAAATTTTCAATACGAGGCGCTAATAAAAAAGGTAAAAGTAAAGGAATATTAGGGGTATGTATTTATGTTGTTGATTAGTTCTTTAGGAAGCAGAGCCATGGAGGCTGACAACAACTGATTAGATTTAGGGCGATGAAGGCCAACAACAAAGGTGCTTGGTGAGAGGAGCAATGGAGGAACTTTCATTGAACATGGATAGGTAGTAACATAGTTGGATTATTTTTCAGAGTCTCCATCGAATGTGTTTTAATCTGTGTTTTTTTATTGTTTCATTTATTTTGAACGTTACTTCTATCTATTGGTTACTGCTATCAGTGCATTGTTGTGCTGAAAATTTTGACTGTCATTGACAACATGGATTAGATTCACATGAACTATGGTGGAGGCAAATTACAAAATATATGTTTGCAGACAATATGCCTACTTCAAAATCTATAGGAAAAATTTTGTGAGAAGCAAACGTTGAGGATAAAATATAGGATTGTGGAAGCATTAGTTGCAAAATTCATAAGGGCAATCATTTTAGCTTAAGTGTGGAGATAGATGGATTAAATGTAACCTTCACTGGCGTTGTTGGGTGCAATATGTTTAAGCATAATTATCTGAGCTAGATTCAATTTTTATCCTGATTCTGGATTATATCAGGGATCTCTACTAGTTTTTTTTGTTTCAAGTTATACTAATAACAATTTATTTTCCACTCTAGTTGTTGGTCTACACTGTGGTCTATCTGAGACACACTAGATGGTTGTTTACATGGCATTTATTCTGAAACTTTTCTCCTGTGGATGTTCTTGCTCCTTCTCTAGTTTTGGATTGGTCGATCAATGGGTTTTTGAGGATCTTAGATGCTATCTGCTCGTCTTCTCTGTGGTCTATCTGAGACACACTGGTTGGTTGTTTTACATGGTATTTCTTCTCAACCTTTGGTCCTATGGACCTTCCTACTCCTCTCTGGTTTGAGATTGGTCAATAGGAGGATTTCCAAGTATCTTTACTACTACATAAGTGCATTCATTTTGGTTGGTTGAGTTGGTAACATATTTGAATTTTGAATTTGATCACGAAGGAGTCCCTTGGGGTCATTAATTTGTTTGTGGCAATATTTATATTCCAAGTTGGCCATTGATTATATGAGGGACAATCCATTAATGGCTTGCACCACCATTGAAGATCTTTTTCGATTGTGTGCTTGATGAGATTTTTTGAAGGACATTGGTTGACGGTGATTGGTCAATCCATTGTATTTAAAGGGGTGTCTTAGTGGATTGATCTGGTGACAACCTACATCGAGTGGGGTCAATAATTTATAAGTGACATTTTTTTACCTTGACTACATATTTTATTGAAATTTTTTCAAACACTACTACATAAGGAATTTTTGGTAATTCTCTCTACTTTGGTGCATATGTAGGTGGGATTAAAAAGTTTTGAACATGTCTGTTGTGCAACTATCCTTTTCATCTATCGGTAGGATTTCAGTTGATATTGAAGGAAACTATGTCGGTGATGTTCCATTACACGATGTGTTGGTACATGTGACTATTGAGGCAGAGAGTCGTCGCTGCCCAAGTCGGGGGTATAGCCATTTGGGAAATCTCTTTTACATGCAACTATACACGTCGATTTGAATTTTTCAGTATCCCCACCAGTTATTGAACCCGAATGTTGTAATCCATGGAAAAAAAAAATTCCATCATTCACGGAAAAAGAAGGAAGTTATGGCTAATTTGTATTATCATAAACTCGTTTTCGGTTCCGTTGTTTTTTGGGATCTGGTGGTAGAATTACAACAATAGACTTTGGTGGTTAAGTGGTTTTATCTGTGAATGGATGGCTCTCAGATGGAGTGCTAGGTTAAAGGACATTAGTACCCTATTGTTAAGTACTATCATATTTTCAACATTTTGTACAATCAATGGTTATGTTTCCACTTTATTAATGATGACGATGTTACGAATATTTTGAGATCATATTGGGTTCATGGTCATGGTTTCCTCTCTTTACATCACTAACATGTGGGCTTTCATCCATAGCTCAAATTACCACAAAAGAAATTGGTTCTGACCTAAACTCCCTAGTTTTCCCCTCATATTCTGGTCATGTGAATCACTAATGATGATAAAACATTCCATAGGTAAGTTTGTTTTCTTGAAGGAAGTAAGCGTGTTATAGAGAGATAAATGTATCATATGGATTTTTGGTGGAGGTGGACTTTATTGTTGGCCTCTGTGCAGAGGTGGAGCTCAATTAGGGCGGATTCTCTACTAGGTAACAAATTGACTATTAGGAAATTATTTTTCGTTGTTTGGGTTGTCATAATGTTGGACATTTTATTGTCGAGTTCCCGTGTAGATTTGGAAATCGATGACATGGAATATCAAAGATTGTTTGTGATGGGGGTTGTCCATTGACATCTATACACTCTCTGGTGGCTCAAGAGATTGGTCAGCACTCTCTCTCGGGTAAACTTAAAATCACACCACCAATGACATGTCCTAAGAAACATATTCATAATGATTTGGTATTGAGTGTTGTTAATCTTAGCAATTATACTTTCCATCCTTTATGTAATATTTCTCCACGTATTTAGTTGTCACATTCTTATTGTATTGAGCATTATTCATTGCTATCTGTACCGAAAATTTCTCCTTGTTTGAAAAATTTGTAATTCTACCCACACTATCTTTTGATGCGTATGGGATGACGTCCACTATTGATGACACATTAGTTTTTATCCCTGACCCTATTCACATTCAATTTGGGACTTTTTCTGGAGACCTTTTTCCTACTGATTCAGTGAGGAGTGATATTGAGTTTCTCTACCTTCACCCCGATATCCATCTAGATACCTTGTTGATTCATTCATCCTCCTCTCCTAAGATCTCTATCAGTCCCAATTAAGGATTGGATCTGTCTTATAGAGAAATTCCATTGCAAACTTTTATCATGGTCACGCAGGTGGTTCTCCCTGGGAGGCAGGCTTACTATAGTTTGAGCAGTCCTTCAGAGCATCTATGTATGTTGGCTTCATCTTTTCTTTCTACCTAAGAGTATCATTAAAATGATATGCTCCATAATCTCCATCTTTAATTGGGATGATAACTCTGATGAGAAAAAATATCATTTAACACCATGTTTAAAGTGACAACTAAAATATTCTCTACATCAACATTGACCAAATAGTAAATATATGCACTAACATTGAGAATACATACAGTAGTCTGTGTCCCAATTTGCAACTCCATGCAAACTATACAAATGAAATGAGCCAGCATTCATTAGGAAGTTGAAAGATATTTGTTCTTCCAGCTTTATCATTTTTGTTTTAAGGTGAAACTTAATTTTCACAAGAAAAAAAGCTAGAAATGATACCAACCATAGGGATATCTGCTATGCAAGTCATTAAATGAATAACCTTGAGGATTGAAAATTGCTAAATATTTCGACTAGAAAGAAGTAATTGGAAAAAGGTCAATATCCATCAAATGCTACCTAAAACAAAGAGTAGAAGCATTGCCAAAATATTTAACATATAGCTCTAAAACATTATTACACAAGCTTTTAGATAGAAAAGGAGTAAGACAATAATGTAGAGAACAAACGGATAGCAACCACAAGTCATGACACTGAAATGGCAATCTAGAAAATTTGGTACACACCAAATAGATAATGGTAACCATAATAAGTGATGGCATTGAAATGGGAAATGATATTATCTTAATGACATAACAGATTGAAGAAGTCAACTATGACATTATTCACTTCAAAATCACGCCAACTATGAAAATGCTCCCTTTGCTTCTTCACTGTTGGGTCGGTTAGTTGGAGCAGGAAAGGCTTCTAGATGGAACTTGACTCATGCTGTATGGCACACTCCCTAGGAATCAAGGATTTGATGCTGATGCAAAGGGGCCACATCGATTTCCACCTTTTGGGCCTGCTCTGTAATATGCATTGATAGATTAACACAAGCTACAACTCTATCATCCCACAAAAAACCCATTTGGACAAGGCTCTAATTAAATATAACTTTTTTTTTTCAAATTAAATACTTGGTTCTTAATAGATACCATGTGATATGAACATCCATGGTCTAGGGAAGCTTGTCCCCAAAGAGGGCTACTTTGTAGGTAATGGGGGAGGGTAAAAAATTGACACAAAAGGAAGATGTCCATTGGCATTTTGACAGAGAAAAGTTACACAACCAAAAATGTTGAAGATAGTCAAGCCAACTACAAAAAAAACATTTGGGGTGGGATGAACTAGTCGATGGCTAGCAGCTGGGCCACCCAAGATGAGAGGAGGGTGAAGAAAGCTTTCTTAGGCTCGACAAAGGATTTCCATAGAGTTTAAAGTCTGCAGAGGCCTACATAGATATTTTGGTTTCACGTCCAAATTGGGTTTGGTAGGCAGCCAATGAGACCCATCATATGGCTTATACATTTTAAAGGCTTTGGAAAAATTCCAATTCCAATTTCTACACCATTTGGCTGGAGGCTGAATGCCAAACTTGAATAACAGGGAGTCTGGAATAAAATCTGTGACATGATGAAGGAATAATTTATTAGTGTTATTCAACATGAACCTTTCCTTGAGCTCTGACCATGATATCGAATCCGAACTAGTGAATAGATACCAGCTAGGCCTCCCAGGATGAGAAGCAGGGAAAGAAAGCTTTCTTAGGCTCAGAAAAGGGTTCCCATAGAGTTTAAAGTCTGTAGAGGCAAGTCAATTTTTTAGATTCAAGAAGTGAAAATATATTATAGGAAAGTAAAATATGCTCTCCAATCACCCACTGAGAAATGCCTTGGAACAATATTTTTGATTAGACCATTTTGAAAAATACAATGACATTTTTTAACATAATTATATAGGAATAAAATCCAATCAAAATTTTGATGGGCTCCAATGTTGTATCTGGAAGAGCTCCACCAGAGCCTCCAGCAAGTGCCACTCAAAAAAGGGGCATCACCTTTCTAACAATGGAAGGGTATCCTCATTTCATTGCAGTGAGGATGAAAAAGGTAATTTTAAATTGTGCATAAATGTATTTCCAAATTGCCTTGAAATTAGTTGAAGGGCCCACACGATATTCAAGGGTAAATATTCCCTTAAAGATCCAAGAATGCCCAAGTTTATATCATGCATATGCATTTGTACTGGGACACTGGCAAAAGATACATAAGCCCCTTGCAAATCCACACTTACACTGGTAGGAAAAAACTTTCGGGAAACATGTCGAATTGCAAAAGATGTTGTAACTATCAAGCCTAATATTAGAAGTATCCTAAAATTTTGCTGCCGTAATGGGTGATTCCCTCCATCACCTATACAAAGCCCTTCCCTTGCTTCCTCACTACTAAATAGGGTCCTATCAGAACAATCGAGATGGGCACCACAAGCTGCATTATATGATTTTCAAGCCGAATAGCAAAGACGAAGACAATTATCACCATTTCATCTTTGAATGGAAATATGTGAACATATTCAAAAAAGTGTTTGTAATAAAACAATTAGTTTCAAGTTCTATACAAAAAACAAAGTGTGTTGGCTTCAATTAGTACTAGCCTAACATAGTAGCAATCATGTAGAGTGTAATAAAATAGATTCAAACTTTCAAGGTAAAGTGAAAACATAATACAAGTAGTAATGAATGCATAGTGCAATCCCTATCTTGCAGCAATTTCAGGAACAAATAAAAAGGAATTTCATCGCTATAAACAACTTTTGTGAAATGGGAATCAATTTCCATTTGCAGCTTTTACATTCACGGTTATAATATGTGGTAAGTTTTTCTATTCAAGATTTATGCAATCTGCATCATGTTTGCCTCTTGTTAACAATTTTCACTTATAAATTAAATGATTTTCTAGGTCTGTTTTTATATAACCATTCTGTACCGTTGATTAGTTTTTGTTTTTTTTTCCCTATGCTTGATTAATTAACACAACAACATGACAAATATGGATCCATTATAGCAATATGTCAAACATTCCCACATGAGTGTGGTCTAGTGGTAAGCAGCAAGGCGATTATATGAGCAAAGAGACTCTGGTTCAAAAAACCCCCCAAGTGGGTGCAGATGAGACCAGGTGTAGATCATAGGTGACTTAGATATGCAACCCTCATAGCACAACATCTTTAGCCAAAGAGATTCCATGAGACCATTTCTCAAAACAAAACAAAATTGTAAGCTTTCTGGAAAGGCGATGAATGGATGGATAAGCCATTTCAAATACCACCTTTGCAGAAATCCTAGGACATGGGGTAGGACTCTCACAACCAATCAACACCAGAACTAAAACAAAGAGCTTATGCGAATAGTAAGGAAGACAAAGGATATGTGGCTTGAATATGCAACTGGAGGAATAGAAAGAACTGCAAGAACCACGTGCATATTGGGGATGGCCAGAAGGGAGAAGGACTCCAAAGGTTCACCTTCTACAAGAAAAATTCCTTTATTCATTCCAATCACTAAGCCGGGGCATATCCATCCATCAAATCAATTGATGAAAAACATGAAGAAACTGATAGGGTTGTGGGAAATGGTTTCCTATGCAACGAACTACTTAGCATTGCTCAGTTGCTCTACCATGCAACGATTCGTTTTTCTGATATTATTGGCACATGATATAAGGGCCCTATTTATGATAGGTTAAGGTAAGAAATTCTTCAAAAGGAAAAGAGAAATGACAACACCAGATTGGAAGACCTTAAAAAGTAAAGGGAAACAAAAGGTGCACAATAATGTCTTGCGGTTGTAAGGATAGGAAGACTAAGACCCTCCTAACTTTTTCAGTTTATTGTCCCAAAGGAACAATGGTTATTAAATCCAGTTACACATTTGCATAAATAAAATATGGGGCATTTTTATGTTAATTTTTGAATGCATTTATCCAAAAGATACGTGTGCAACATGTTGTACAAGTCATAATAGATAATGCTTCTACTTCTAATTATGTGGACACTGAAAAGATGTTAATGGAGAAACACCCCACATTCATTTGGACTTCCGGCGCTGCCCATTATATCGACCTAATTTTTGAGGACATGGGAAAAATTTACTTTATCAAGGATGCTTAATCAGTGAGGAACATCACATAATTATTATATAACCATGCATATGATCTTAGCCTAATGAGGAAATTGAAAAGAAAAAGGAATTGGTGCATCCTACCTTCACATCTTCTGCCACCACCGTCATTTCTCTTCAATCTATCCTTAGTTGTATATTGGAGATGAAAAGGATGTTTAGTTCAGATGAGTAGTATGATAGTATATCTAGCAATAAATAGGAAGGGAAATCTATTATTAAAGTAGTGTACTGTAGGGAAAAAGTAGAGGTTTGAAAAGTTAGAGAACGTTTGGTAAAGATTTTTTACCTAGTCGACGGTGATTAATACACAATAGGCTACCTATATGAGGCAATGGTTAGTGCAAAAGAAGTTACCCATCCTTCATATGAGGTCCAGGATAAGCTGGAGCATGAAAACATATAACAATATGGGATTTAATTGATCAACAATGCATCTAAACCATCATCCCATTGATCAGTCGAGTTGTACCTCAACCGAGACCATGATTTTAGTTTCTATGGCAACACTACGGAAGAACTTATTCCACCTTCGGAGGATCATGCCTAATCCAGTTGACCATTCAACCATAACAAGCAACATGGAGATGTATAAATTGGGCACTAATTTATTTGTCTTTGAAATGGGAGTACAGGGAAGACAAACTATTTTGTTTTCTTTTTTTCATATTTTCTATTAGAAAAAAATGTAATATAAGTCATTTATTATTTTTTTTATTTTTATTTTCTGTAGATATGTGGTGGGAAAATTATGCTAAAAAAGCACCAAATTAATAGAGATTTTCCATATCAGTTCCTAGCCAGACTTGTGCTTAAAGTCACACTCACAAATTGGAGTGTGTTTCAAAAAATACACAAAGGTGCAACAGGTTAAAATATATGTGTCTAAATAATACAGTCTACATCTAATACAATCCTTGATTATGGCTGAAGAAAATTGAGAAAACACTTGATATGGACACCATTTCCTTATAGAAAATATTGACACAGGGTAAAAATGGTTGGTGACGCCATAACCATGTTATGGAGAAGTCATCTAAATTGCTAGATGAAGATGAGCAGGACCAGGTGATAGGTTGCATAGGCAAATGTTTTACAACAAACATAAAAGGAGAATGAGGAAAGTCAGGTTCTAGCCTCTGTACCTATATAGAATGAGATACCAATTAGTAAGCGTTCAACTATTATTACAGGACCTTCCTCTACTAGAGGATGACATGTTACCTTTTGCCATAAAAAATGGATTCCAGAGGTAATTCTCCTCCACCCATCAGCCAATGAGGGACTCCGAAGACGAAAATCCCAAAATCTCACTTATTTTAAAGATTCCAGGGATTATTTTAGGGATGTTGGGAATCCAAAGTGGCTAATTTTGAGCGTTCAAAAAGGAAACTAGCCTAAGGCAGCCATAGGACTCTGCCCTTTAACCATGAGGGACTCCAGATATGGGGATCTCCTCCCTTTGTCAATTCAAACATGCATGCAAATCACCTCTTATTTGCAAGTAAAACAGAAATGTGAGAAATAAATATAAATTTTCCTTTGTATACAGACTCCAGAGACCAGATAAGGGAGAATAAAAAGAGATTTTTCTCAGACAGTCACCAATGGGATAATCAAGTTTCTCTGTAACAGCTCTTCAGTAAATAATTATACCTTCATTCCATCCTTGCATTTTCTAGTTGGGGCACCAAAAAAAAGAAGCAGGACTTTTTTGAGATCCTTGTGTCCAAATATTTTTGGAGCTAAAGAACACACAAGCTTGTTATAGATGTCACCATCCTTAGCAAGTAGTTCTATTTGTTCTATTCATCACCTTGTAAAATGTACCTACAGCTGTTTGAAATTAATGATTAAAATAAGCAATATAGAGAAAATATGGATCAAATAAAAACTTCACTAAATGGCATATTTTAAAAAACTACATATGCTGGACATGTGCAACCAAAGAAAAATTGCTAATCTACCTACACTAGATGTGGAACTTTACATATATATATATATATATATATATATATATATATATATATATATATATATATATATATATATATATAACACTTTCCTAATGGTATATTAACTTTGAAGACTGGCTTTTGGTGGAAGGATCCATCATATTGGTAAACCCACTTATTAAACAAATACAAACATGATGTGGCTTGAATGTATTAATGACTAATGTCATGTTGCACCAGAGTTGATATCTATCTATTTTTACCACCATCATCAAAGTAATACCTGTTAAGAAGTGAAGCAATGGCTTGACCCACAATAAGTGACAAAATGCTGAATGTTACAAGCGCCCAATGGGTCTTCCTTTTTCTTGCAAATATATTTCTATTGGGGCCTCTTCCTGGATCTACATCCCTGATAAAACTAGATCCTGAAGTTCCAATCTCTCAAGGTCAGTCAATTTACATTACAATAGCTTGTAGATAGATAGTTCAATCAGATATAAAATTAATTTGAAAGATTTAACAGACATACCTTCTTGTACTGCATCCCTGATCAAACCAGGGCCTAAAGTTATAATATCTGCAAGTCATTCAAATTATATTACATCAGCTTGCAGATAGACAGTTCAGTCAAATATAAAATTAATCTGAAAATTTTAACATACATACCTTCTTATACTCTGTTGTGGCTTTCTGGAATACCACACATCTGAATATCACCTGTTGGAACGAGGTCTCCTAACAAGCTACAAAACCGGTCTATTTTTGGGTATTTTTGTTATATTTAGTACAACTCAGGGGCTTTGGGGTGGGTCAAAGCCCCAAAAGCATTGTAATGGGGTTAAAGGGTAAACTAGGGGTCCGAAAACCATGGGTTGCGGACCATAGGAATGTTAAAGCTAGATTTTTATAAATAGAGAGGCATTTCGGATTGTAAAAAGTAAGAATTGGCTAAGCTATTGATGCGATCTATTGTGTAAGCGATCTGTTGGGGTTTTTGGGGAACAGACTCCTGCTAGATGTGTGCGCAAAGATCCTAGTCCAGCTATGTGCGGACCCTGCTGTTGTGTGTGCAGGTTGGGAAGGGAATTGTAAGGGTAACAGATGAATGAATATGCAAGATTATTGGATCTGAATATGTGAGTACTATTGAATGGATTGTTGGTAATTACTGTGTTATGCATTTCTCTGTCTTTGTGCTGTGAAGGTCTGTATATTGAATGATTGATCTATTATTCTTTGGTTATATCATGCTGTGTATTGAAGTAAATCTAGATATGTTATGTTCGGGTATGTAATGTTGTGTTAATGTTATGAGAGGCATATAATTGTAGATCTAGTGCACGTGGATGCAATTGGACATATAATTGACCCTACGCAGAGATAATCTGAACAGAACGCAACCTTTCTTGCCTTACCCTTCCTTTCTTAGGGTGCGGAAACCTGGTTCCAGCACCCAACCATACTACTTCGGGTGAGACTGTGACTTGCACAAGCAGTTCACTGCTGAAAGGGCCAGTAGTATAGGGGTTTGTTGGCAAACCTTGCACACTGAACTTGGGTCAGGACCCTTCAAGCCAACAAATGGTTCTGTTGCCGAGACTAGAAGAGATTTGAGAAAGGGATCGGGTAATGACAAGAGAATAATGGAAGCCTGAAAGAAAAGAGATCGAAGACTGGTTCGAAAGACAGATCCAGGAGTTTGCAGAAAGATAAAACCAAAGCAAAAAATTAATGGCAGAAAGGTGGAAGAATAGGTACGTTCTTACTGAAAGATATGAAATATTCTTTGTAACCTTTGCAATTAAGCTTCAGGAGTGGCTGGCCAGGCTGATATAATTCCAGAAGTGCTGGAAGGACGAGCGAGTCACTCAGTGGACCCCCGGTATGCTTGAACAGCTGAAGAGAACCAATAACACTATTACACACACGGTGGATCACTGTGTGGATAGTGTGCTAGGAGGGTTTGTGACAAAATTTTCCATTGACCAATCTGTATCATACTCTGAGGCCGAGCGAAGATTCTTCAAGGGATTTTGGGGTAAGTTTATGGGGACGTTACCATTACTGATCAAGAAGTTACTGTGCAAAAAAATCATTTTGTGTAGCCATACAGACTGAATGACCTTAGATCTAGGCGAAAGTGCAGGCTGAGTAAGAGGTCAGTTGATCTGTTATAATTGTGGAGAAATAGGGCACTTTTCCAGAGAATGCCCTAACCCCACCCGACCGTCCTGTAAATACTACAAACAGTTAGACCATGAGGTAGAAGATTGCCCGATCTTGATAGCCAAAATGCAGGAAAAGCAGCCTACCCCTACGTAGAACGTACAAAGGGTTAAAAATGAGCTAAGAGAAGTGGATCCAAGTGTAAATATCATAACACGTAGTGGGCTGGACACCAAGGGAAGAAAAACGGTACCCTACGAAGAACAGGCACTACCAGCAGCCCCTGCGCAGTCTCAAAGTGAGGAAGAAATTGGGACCTTTTTGAAGGCATGTCTGAAATTACTCAGGAACCCGCAGGCCGTAAGAAACCTCTTGGATTTAATGAACACCTACGTAGCTCGACCCACCTTGATCCTTGAGACCAAGGATGTGCACAAACTGTACAGCTTTAAGAAACGCATAGGGAAATAAATGCGGCTAACTGCACAAATCGGGGACTATGAAATGGATCAGGTTATCTTGGATCTAGGATCTGATGCCAATGTTTTACCTAAGAAAACCTGGCAACGAATGGGGAAGCCCATATTGGAATGGTCCACTATCCAGCTGCGCATGGAAAACCAATAGAAAATCATTCCCTTGGGTTGGTTACCAAAGGTTATGGTTGACATGTCAGGGGCAAGGGTCCTAGCTGACTTTGAAGTAATTGAGATATTTGAAGATGCAGACCCCTACCCTGCGCTCCTCGGACTAGATTGGGCCATAGACATGGGAGGCATTATTAACCTAAAGAAACGAAGCATGGTGTTTGAAAGTGGAAGTACGCATGCCATAGTAACCTTGGATCCCACGGAAGGTGCCCGGTATACTGAGCCTATCCACACGAAGGAGGAATTAGATCATATCTAGAAGATCACTGCGCAAGATGAAGATCAAGTTAACCCCACGGATGAAGGGCTGCTATGTTGGGAAAAGGAAAGTGAATGATTTTTTGACTCTGATGAGGAGCTGGAAAATTGGTAGAGCCAGCTGCATGAGGCTTTAACACTTCGCAGCCTTTAGACCGTCAGAAGCTTCCATCGCATCTCTACCATTGAACGAACCTTGCCTTGCCAAGAGGCCACAAATGACACTCCGAAGCCTACGAAGCCTAAGGGGTCCACGGAATATAGGTCCAAGGCACTACCACTAACCTGGTATGCAGAAGCACTTACGCAGGGACCTGTCTCCCCTGCCCGGAAAAAGTACTGGAGTAGGGTAATCCTACGTATAGAGACCCCCTTATCCAGATGGGCCCCAAAATCGGTCGACCCACGTGGTGACCTGCTTGCGCACAACACTCAAGGGTGTGTTCGGCCCTTGTCCAACCAGATTATGGACCTGTCTACAATCATGAGTATCCGAGAAAATTTACAGGTGACTGAAGAATTAAATCACGCAACTGTCCTGCACAAAAATAATCCTTCCACGATCGACATAACTGCCTTGAAAAGACTCCCGATCGACTTAAACGCTCACCATGTGTCAACTGTCTGTCGAAATATGAAAGGAACTCCAACGCGTCAGGCACGCCCTGACATCACAAGGACACAACCTTGGATACAAAGTAATAATATCAGCTCATCCCGAGTTAATGCGAAAAGACATTTACGAACGCAGGAAAAGGGCGGTAGATTATCGCTATCACCATTTATGATAAGCACGATTGAGGGTACGTGCCTCATACGAGCTACCTTGCCATTAAGTAGCTTCAATTGGGGCGTGGATGGCTAGAAGATGATGGCTCGGGCTATTTATTCAACTGTCAAGCAGTATTGGCTACTTGCATTATGGTTTTTTCTACTTATTTCTACGATTCTTGTCGCTCGTCTCTCCGTTATGGATCCCATCGCACAGGAGGAACTAATAAGAGGGCTGGGAGAAGCTGAGTGCAGTAATAGGAGTGCACGTAGGCTGCTTGGAAGGATTAGCCGCGAACCAAGTTCGACAGGAACCCTGCGGTACCGAAACCTGCTACGACATCTCCACCATTTCCAGGCCCTGCCTGCAAGAAGCAACATATGTTTACTCCCCCGCACTGTCACTTCTGAACCAAGTTCTGGGGACATACAGGTCGACTTAGCACAAATCTCTACTATAGAACTAAGAAGCCTGTCTGCCAGCATACTGCAAGAAGTACACCGCCGTGGTCAAGAAAGGCGCAAGCAGTATGACCTGACCCTGGAAGAACGCGCTCAATGAATTTCCATGGTCACTAACGCTACATGCATTATTCAGGAACAACTGGCGCAAGGAGCCCAATTGTTTGAAGAGGCTACGCAGCTATGGACGAAAGCACTGCACCACCCCATGCTTAAGCATGCCCAAAGGGAGTTGACTCAGGCAGAAGATGCTCTAGATCGACTTCGGGCCTCCACACCTCCCCCCGGCCACGCGCAGTGCCTGGCCACCGTGCACCAGACTGAGGACCTTCGTCACTCCAAGTATATTGCGTACAAAAGTTGAAACCATGGACTGATGCTACACTCCAACTTGCACATGATGTGCAGTCCGCCATTGCACACCTTCACCGGTTGTTGGAACACGTTGGACCGGATCTCGATGGGCCTGCTTCTCTGACGATGATCAATATTGTGCAATACACAACGGCCCAAAGAAAGGAAGTGCTTCCACCCCTCCTTCGCTCCTTGGCTACATTGCGTGTGTATATTGAAGGCGCGCCACCAAAGTGACTCGAGACGAGTCACAAGATTGCGTTGGGGGACTGTTGGAACGGGGTCTCCTAACAAGCTACAAAACTGGTCTATTTTTGGGTATTTTTGTTATATTTAGTATAGCACAGGGGCTTTGGGGTGGGTCAAAGCCCCGAAAGCATTGTAATGGGGTTAAAGGGTAAACTAGGGGTCCAAAAACCATGGGTTGCGGACCATAGGAATGTTAAAGCTATATTGTTATAAATAGAGAGGCATTTCAGATTGCAATAAGTAAGAATTGGCTAAGCTATTGATGCAATCTATTAGGGTTTTTGGGGAACGAACTCCTACTGGCTGTGTGCGCGGAGATCCTAGTCCAGCTGTGTGCAGACTTTGCTATTGTGTGCACAGGTTGGGAAGGGAATTGTAAGGGTAACAGATGAATGAATATGCAAGATTATTGGATCTGAATCTGTGAGTACTATTGAATGGATTGCCGGTAATTACTGTGTTACACATTTCTCTGTCTTTGTGCTGCGAAGGTCTATATATTGAATGATTGATCTATTCTACTTTGGTTATATCATGCTGCGAAGGTCTGTGTATTGAAGTAAATCTAGATCTGTTCTTTTCAGGTATGTAATGCTATGTTAATTTTATGAGAATCATATAATTGTAGATCTAGTGCACATGGATGCAATTGGACATATGCTTGACCCTGCGTAGAGATAATCTGAACAGAACGCAACCCTGCTTGCCTTACCCTTCCTTTCTCAGGGTGCAGAAACCTTGTTCTAGCACCCACCCATACTACTTCGGGTGAGACTGTGACCTGCGCAAGCAGGTCACTGCCGAAAGGGCCAGTAGTATAGGGGTTTGTTGGAAAACCTTGCACACCGAACCTGGGTCAGGACCCCTCAAGCCAACATCACCCATTAGAAATGAATTACCAGTATGCATCAAGGAAATTACTCGGCTTGTGGATGTATCATCAAGAATTACTAGGATTATGGATGTATCACCAAGAAAAAGTATACAACACCTCATGAGTTGTTATCTTTAAAGAAAAAAATACTGAAACATAAACACCGTGATGAATCTCAAACTTAGAAGAAGGAAACTAGGAATCGGGGCTAAACGAATTGCAGTAGTAATAATGGGGCAATATAAATAGACTTTGATAGATTTCAGGGCTTTGTCATTACAGTGTAGGATGAGAAATGGAATTAGAATGAGGATTTAGATAATGAATTCATTCTATAAGAAGAAAATAACACAACATAATTTCCCTTCCAAAATAGAGCATAAATTGATTTATGAATTATGTTTATAAATCTTTAGAACACCAGTGAAAGCATAAGATATGAAATGGAATTGAGAAGGCATTCAATTAAATGAAACACAAAGGAGATAAAATGCTATAAAGCCATACTACATGAATCCCAAAATTCTTACTGCAACTGTCTTTGTATTATCAAAAAAAAATCTCCAAGTACAATAGCTCTCATGTGATATATCCAATATCCAACCCCCCTATTAAAAAAACATTTCTTTTTTATAGGCCAAATTACAAGGGCCTATTTTTCCAAAAAAATAAATGTCTCTTTGCAAAAATAAAAATAAAAATGATATCAAGGTGGGTCTTTATCCTGCACTACCTATATAAATTATTTTTATCAGGTGTAAAGGAATTATTTGTAGCCAAGCCAATGCACAGGCCAATAAATAAGTAGCGGAACAACACCCAGACGTCAGTCAGAGAATCATTACTTTTTCGAGGGGGATTTTTCATGATATCTACATCAGGTGGATTGAAACCTAGAGTTGTTGTAGGTGGCCCATCAAACACATATATATCAATATAGGCAAAAATAATAATGCAAAGTGCCATTTCAAAATTCACCCTATCAAATTATTCTCAATCCAAAATTTGCAAAAAATCAGATACCATTCACCTTAAACTGCTCCTTGTATCAGATGCACAAATTGCAAGGCCCATCGAACACATATATATCAATATAAGAAAAAATAAGAAATCAAACTGCCATCACCCTTCCAATATACCAGAAGCACATATCTCAATAAAGTAAACAATTTGAAAACCAACTACCATCACCTATCCAAAAACCTTTACATATAGTAATTAATGTTAATTTTTTTTAGTGAAAGGCAATGCCCAAAAGATGATTAAGGACTCAATTTTCAATAATAACCAAGTGAAATTTAAATATTGTGGACCTCATGTGTATGGCCAAAATAGAAATATTTGCAAAAAGACTCTGATGGCACATTTGAGCTACAAACTCTGATTTATATGTCCAATTTGAAAAATAGGAAATCCAACTACCATAAAAACATCAAAATAAAATTCACTTCATTTGTTAGCCATTTCTCTGGTGTAAATTTGTTGACTTGAGTGAACAGAAACCATCCTGATTAAACCTCGTGCCATTATATCCTTGATATCCTTTCTAGAAAGCGAACCATTAATCGAAAAATTCAAGGAAAACATTAACATTAGTGAGAAGAACCACATACTTTTCTTCAAAATATATTCATAAAAAAATAACCAACTCTTCTTGCTTTGCATAATTAAATGGACCGACTTCAGAAGAACCATAGTAGAAGGCATCCAACATACGTGTTGAGGTAAGGGATGCCCTTATATTCAAATTGTATATATGTGTTGATGTAAGGGGTACATATGGTTATATAGGTATGTAATTATATTGTTTTTATGGAAGAAATACCAAATTAATGTTTGAATGAAACACAACTACAAAAAGATGAATGGCTAGTGAAAGAAAATTACACCAAAAAGTAGGTAGCAAAAAAAGGTTGAGTTATCTAGAACATTCACCATTTGAAGTAGTCACTAGACCTAAAGCCAAAAAGTAAAAAATTAACATCATATTCATACAAACAAGTCAACGAAAATATAACCAAAAACTATTTATAAATAATCGAACATATGGAAATACATAAGGAAAGTGAAAGTAGAATGTTTTGAAAATTAACCTTGTTCAAATTTTTCATAAAATTTGAAAAAAGCTTTGTAATCACTTTCTTCTAATTTGTATGTATCATTCTTAGTATTTTACGATAGGTTTGTGATTGCTATAATAGATTCAAGTTGTACAAAATCATGATCAGTCAAATCATACTTATACATGCACTGCCCCTTTATTATACTATACCAACATAATTGAAGCTTGATGCCTTCTAATCTATCCAAAAGGTCGATGTCATTATGGTAATCAAACACCCTATTACCATCCTTCTTCATTATTCTTTGAACCCTTCGAATGTACCACATTCCACAAGAAACACCTTGTTTTATACTTCGAGGAACACCTCTTCTTGCAATACATTCAGTGGGGGGAATTGAGTTGTTTTCAAACAACACCCCACAATCTGATCCAATTCCAAAGCCAATTGAAACACCCTTTTGTAGAGTCTTCTCATCTCGCCTAAAGTAGACCCACTTCTCACTTTTGTTAACCTATCTTTGGATAATTTTGGATTTCCATTCAACTGACTAAACAAACATGCTTTTAACATATCCTTACCATCAAGATTCACCACTGGTTTTATAGTTTTTCTTACATTTTCATCAGTGGAATCTAAAATTTCACCCAACTCATGTCTCCACCAACTTTCCATTATTTCAAACTCACTTTCATTGTGTACCAATGAAGATGAAGATTGAAATATAGAGTTGGAGCATCTCGATGGAGAACGATCAACTACTTCATCCACAAATTGGAATGTTGGATAATCTTTATCCTTTGTCCATGGTTTAACCCATCAATAACATTGAGTGTAATTTTCTGGTTTCATTCCAAGAGTTGATAAAATGTCTTGTGCATCCTTCAATCCATTCTTAAGGGCTTCTACAATTTAGCATCTATGGATATTGAATCATATTGCGACAATATGTCAATGTTTTGTATTGTTTCTTGGTGCAATTTATTCCAAATGTTTTCTTGCTTCCTATGGGATTTATTAAAACGAAGCCCTTGGGAATTTGATTCTTCTTCAAAAACTCTATTAAGGGTTCCAAAAATGTGAAGAAAGTCAGTGAAATCATAGGCCCT
Source organism: Pinus albicaulis (assembly GCA_034641835.2). Lineage (NCBI taxonomy): Eukaryota > Viridiplantae > Streptophyta > Pinopsida > Pinales > Pinaceae > Pinus > Pinus albicaulis. Next base: position 376,885,438 of record CM076580.1, read on the forward strand.
CTCCACTCCAACCATCCCACCAACTTTGCTAAAGAATTTATCACATACATCTGACCCAGTCAAGTGTAAAACACATGGCAAGTTAGAGTATTGATCTCGAAACAATCTCATCAAAAAAACTGCAAAATGAGAAGAAATTCTGACATCTTGATATGCCTCTATGCTGATGAAATTTATGTTGACATTAGTATGATATTGTTTTTGTACCCAACATAACCATAATGCGAAGAAATGATGAACTCGTGAAGCATTTCGCACTCTTTCCTAGAGGCTCAAACTATGAGACATAAAAATGTCAATGTAGTCAACAACAATCATTAGGTAAGTATTTGTAGCTAGTTTCCTCTCTAACTTTCCACTTGGTGTACTTCTCAACTCTTTCAAACACCTCTGAACATGCCTTGAAGCAATTCATTGTGCGGAACCCCAATTTTGTCGATCCATCCTCTCTATATCTTCACACTTAAGCTTGTGATTATCCACTTTAAAAGTGCGATAAACCATTCTAACATGGCCAGAACTTATGTATTCATTTCCTAAAACTAATTCTCGTCGACCGCTAAACAAAGGATTCAATAGCTTTTTGTCGTTGTGGATGTAATCTTGGTCATGCAATCCTATTACATTGCAACCATTATACAACCCAGTTAGCCTCCACCCTTCCCAAGGAATTTGATATCGAAGACCTGATGTTGAAGAATAATCCTTCAACATAAGTTGTCTTCTTCTGCTATCCCCATTCGAGGAATGACCAACTATAGGTCCCAAATTGTTTTCTACGTGTTTCTTCCACATAAATTCTACCTTTTCCCATTGTTGATAAACAAAATTTGCATTGAATTTATTGCATGTTGGATGAAAAACCACAACCAAACGAGGAAGTTTTTCATGTAAAGGGTTTGCAATAATAACACGTGCATAATGCCCAATAACATTGTTTTAAAAACAATTTGTTATAATCTAATAGCCTGCATCTCCCTCACCAACTGTCACCAAGAAATGTGATTGGCATTGATTTTCTTCATTCAAAGCACAAAACCCCACCAGTGTATCACTTTTTTCTACCCACTAAACATATTTTTTCACAATTGTTTCACCTTCAGCAAGACATACAGGAATTGGTCCATATATACCATATTTGGCTTTATAGGAAGCATAAATTTTTCCAACTCCCTAAAAAATGTGTTCGTGCTCCCTTGGGATGTATGTCAATGACTTTCTAACTTGCCTTAAAGTTGTAGATATTGAAGGACCATCCAGATTCAAGTTAATAAAGTTATGTAATCTAGGACCTCCTCATAACTTGATCATCTCATAAATGGATTTTGTGGATGTACTATACCTTCTCCATGCTTTTTCATGAATCAAGTTATGAAATATATCCTTGAAAAATTCCCAAAGTGCATCTTTACCTTGTAATTTTCCTTGCTTATGTGCCTCACAAACATACTTACAAAACCTAAAGACATCCTTCCTTTCTGCCAATTGAAACAAATTTTCCTTTAGATATCTCATTCTAATAGAGACTGTAGCAACCTTTGTCCTCTCCCACCAAAGAGCTTGCATTTTTTTATCTATGGTTAGCATTTGTAACCCTTGCAACATTCTTCAATTCATTTTGAGTCAAATAGTCCAATCTTCTACCTTTTCCTATATCTCGTTCACTTCTTTTATTGGTGCACCTTGATTCACGATATAATCGCATCCTGAAGTCATTACATTATGGAACCAACTTACAAAATATACATGTTAATGAATCAAAATTTATCCCTGTTTCAGAACCCCTCTGGCAATGAATATGCCTATATGTACCATCAATATGACATTCAATACCCTCATAACATAGCATGATCTTGGTATGCTTATCTATGGCCCATAATTTTCCACCCCTTTGATCATCCATTAGGACCTTTGTTTCCAATCTCTCCCAATTTCTATCAATATAGGGATACCAATACCCCCAACATTGTAGTAACAAGGGAGACAATTGAGCTATAATAAGATGACAACACAATAAAAAACAAATAAATTATAAGTAAGATAAATGAAATAATATACAAATTCATATTCAAGTTTAGTCTAAACTATTAATTAACCACTAATTAACACACCTGAAGTAGAAGGAGTTGCACTTGTAGAACCCCTATGTAATATTGATGGTGATAATGGCACTAAGAACCTAGTCAAGATTTGTTGGGACTTATCATTGGTAGGCTTCTTAGGTCTCCCAACTGTGCCACTCCTCAACCCAGTGTCTTAATGTGAAGCCTCATTTGTAGTAGTATTAGTGTGATTCTTTGATTTCATATGTTCATTTAGAGAACTGACAATATTGCCACTTATCGACACTAAACAAAACCATTTATTACATCGTGTACATTTGACTCTCACTTTTTTCACGTCCTTATAGTCTGCAAGTGTTGCTTCCACCACCTTGAACAAATTAGACTCTTGTGTCTTGTTGAAATCATCTAGAAGTTTGATTGCTTGATCAATATCAAATCGATCTCCAACCATTGTTGTTTGTTGTCCTTTGTTACATGAAGGAATTTCACTACCACTTGGCATTGAAAGGATTTTTTGATGGGACGTTGTTCTCATATGATGGTTTTTGAAGTTGCGCATTGTTCGCACTACCAAGGATGCATCACCCGTTCCATAATAAATTCCACAAATTTCACAATGGATCTTTATTTTAGATTCTCCCTTTTCTGAATATACTTTGAGAGTAAGTTTCTCATTGACAAACTCTTCCATTAAACTTTTCACTTTTTTTTCCCAAGATGCCAATACAAAAGGATCAACAATTGTGGCTTCTTCCACTAACAAAGGAATATTTTCAACTCTTGGTTGTTTATGCATAGGCTCCTCCACATTCTCTTCAATGTTTTCAAAGATTGGTATTGTTTCCACTGCATTTGAACCCCTTGTTTCCACATCAAATGTGCCTAGTTTCCTCTTGAAGCCTAAAAGTGTTGTATAAAATTTCCATTTATTCTCTTTCTTTGGATTTAAAGTTAATCCATCCTGGATAAAATCAAAAGGGTATTCCACGATTCCATCATCCACAATTTCATCACGGATTTCAACAAATGTACAACCTTCTCGACACCTGACAATGCCAATGACAAATTTCTCTTCATCGATACTAATTTTATAAGACAAGTCCATTTGTTTTTGCACATAAATAAATGAAAAAGTAAGTAAAATTCCACAAACATATTGGTTTATTATGAAAAAAAGAGCAAGGAAGCAAGGTATGCACTTTTAATTCAAAGCTCCAAAAAACATGAATAACTCTTACTATTGCGATGAAACGCCTTGATTCAAAATGTACTATTGATGGATTCTTCAAATGGAACTAAAACCATAAATAAAATAGAGTACTAAAACAGATTTGAGAGTTGATTTATTGCGTCAAACATTGAAAAACTTATAAGCAAGCTTAGGCCCTAAATCTGCCTCAATTTTGGCCTTATTTACATCATTTTTTTGTGTCCTAAAGAGGTCAAAACCATGTCAAAACCAAACCATCGTAGCTTTTACTGTTCGATGGTATGAAATGGATTTTATTCAATTTATTTTTCGCTAGTATCTAGGGCTTGTGAGAGATAAAGACATTTTTTTTAATGTTTTTGGAGCTACCAATGGGTAAGGACAGTGCTTGATCTCTATGTTTTTGGAACTATCTTGTGGATCCACCATAGTTCTAGTTTCAAAGAAAGGAAAGTTATTGCTAAATAATTTGGCATTCATCAAAGATCAACTGTTCATTGATTACAAATAAATCAGGTCAACCATTTTAAAGATTGTATATGGTGTCCAAGGTGTTAGGATGTTAACCTTTAGCAACTTACACAGTCGTCTGATCAGATGTAAATAAGTGTTTGATTGAGAAGCTTTGCATTCTGACCCATTAAGAAACTATAAAAGGTGTTTTAGTATGAGGAATGAGTGCATGATAAAAAAATTTGGAACAAGTTTTGCATCAAAAAATAGTACACACAATTTATAAATCCTTATCTAAATATCAAAACACAAAAGGATTTTTCTTTTGTAAGCAAACTGAGTTTTTCATTACATAAAAGAACACAATGTACATCAGGTGGGGGGTATCAAGTTTCAACATAGTCTAATGGAAAAATTTAAACTCTTTAATGCAATCACATCTTATCCAGTTCCATACACATGTATCAGTTGCACTACGACACTTTAAACATCAATTTTGGGGTTCTGCTTGATCCAATACTAGGCTGTCACTTAGAATCCCCATGGTTCTCTTTATGACCTCAATAAGGTCTGATAAGCCTGTCCATGAGCAATTTTCACTTCTTTGTAGTCAATCAGTTGTCATTGACCACTTTGGTCCAACTTTTGCTTTCACTCTCTGCCTTGGATGCTCTAGATTGTGTTGTATTGCATGGATGGGAAATCCCTGTCACTACCACATGTAACGTAATTGTGACTAGTGGTAGTCTAAACATAATTAATTATTTCACAATCTACAATAACAATGGTGTCTAGATCTTTCCTTGCAAATCACTCTTGAGGTTGGTTCCCACTTCTGATCTAGTTTTTATACGGGTTTAGCTACTGTCATTAATCACCTCTACATCCTTGATGTTGGGTATACTGCTGAATTCTTTCTGGGTAAATTTTACTTTAATTATGATCAAGGGTAAGTTTTCTCTCTCCTTTAATTAACAATAATATTCATATTAATCATGCCGCAATATTTTGCAAGGGTCAAAACTTAGTTGTGCTGATAGGAATATGCTAATAGTCAGTCCATTAGCTGTTTTAAATGTCTTTTATATGCATTCACTTTTTTAGAGTTACTTGGTATTTGTAATGATGCTTATTTGTGTTTTATATACTCTTTGTAGGCTTGTCCGATGACGATATTAGGGAAAAAACATATGAGGTTCTTCTTGCATCTGTAGGAGTAGCAATGTGAGTTCTAATGTTGTGTCTATTGTAAATATTGATATCTGGTTGAAGGTAAATTAATAGTGGGGAAAAAGCTGCATAATATTGTGTTTATTTCCTATAAAAGGAAAGTTGTTTGATTGTTTTTATCATTTGGCCTAATCTGCGCAACTGATGGCAAGGGCCTTATATCACCAGCAAAGGATAGAAGGGATGAAAACAAAATAAACCTGTCAAGGAAGTTTCCTCATGGAGTCCAAGATAAGTACCAAAGTAAACTGGCCAGAACACCTGGACTTGCTGGCTTGTTGGAGACAATGCAAATACAAATGGAGGAAAGCTGCTATTCCTTTGTTTCTCCCACTTACTTTCAAGTTCCTTTGGTTTGAATAGTGAAGTTTTGCTATGTCCAAAAAAATTTCTTCAAAAATCGTATGATTTACTGATGGCACACAAGGAAGATTTGGGGAAGCTTATGACATTAGAAAATGACAAGCCTATAAAAGAAGGTTTGGGAGAGCTTGTAGGTGTTGTTGGTGCCATTACTCCATGGAACTTCCCACTTGCCATGATCACACGCAAGGTATGTTGAAGAAATTGTGAAACTATTTAATTGTCTGAAAACATTATATGAATGAAGACATACAATGGAATTTTGGTTTAATCAGACCATTTATGATTTCTACTATAATACTAAATCTTGAAGAAATTGTGAAAGTATTTAATTCTCTGAATACATTATATCAATGAAGACATACATTGGAATTTTGGTTTAATTGGGAGCATGTTGATAGAACATCAAATGACATTTATGCCTGTTAAGAGTCACTCACAGAGAATTACTGATTACCTTCTTCATGAGCTCGATGTTGTAGAGTGCATTGCCATGCCAGGTGTTCACAAAAAAACTACGTTGGTTTCACATTTTTTGGAAAGCTAACTTTTGTCTCATAGTGAGGAGCATTCTATGTTGTATGTCATAATGTACATTATTGTTGTTTTATAGGAGGGTGTTGGTTTTTTGTTAGTCAAACCATTATTGTTAGAACTTAGTGCCAAGGTGAGTTTTTTTATTTCTTTTGTTGGCTTGACTGACGAGGATTTTGAACTTTGAATCTCACTATTTACATTATACTTAATATCATGGATATCACCAAATGAGCTGCCCCCAATGAGCAGTGCCAAGGTGAGTTATTAGGTATGTAACTCACTTTTTTTTAAGTATGTCTTATATTTACATAAAAATATTTAAGAAAACAAATCAAGGAGTGGACGGGTATATAAAACGGTGGATGTATTTTCTTCCATAAGACTATTAAGGCAGAAATAACGTCTGAATAGGCAATTGCATCTAATGCTTGTGCATCTTTTATCAATAAAGCACCCTTGGAAAACAATTTGTGATGTATGTCTAACACCACATGGTACTGAAAGTAGACAAAGAACTTGCCTTGTCTTCAAAATCAAACCTGCACCTAATCTTCCGAAGGGTAAATACTAAATAAAGTAGAAAATCTCAAGCACTTCCAGATCCCAATGAAGGAGGATCAAAATCAAGAGCTGCAATCACCAAATAAGGTGGCGTGCCAATGAATCCACCGCTAAAGAAGTAAATATTGGTCCTGAATGTTCTTCCAACCACTCCTAGTGAACTGGAACTTCCATAATATATTCTTTACTGTTTTGGGATGGTCGCAAATATGGAAAAGACCATCATTAATTATTCTCTTGAACAATTTGGCCTTGGAGGGAATCCTCTTATAAGTGCAAGCCATGCAAAGACCCATAGCTTATATGAAATCTGTATGGACCATATATTATCTAACATACACACTCACCTATCTTTTTGATGGACTGAAACCCATCTTACATTGAGAATAAGGGCTGATGGATGCCATTGATGCAACAAATGATATATCTGCCATAAATTATATTATTTCAGAGACCAACTGAAACTAATAAAACCTGAACCTAATCTTCCAAAGGGTAAATAATAAATAGAGTAGAGAATCTCAAGCACTGCCAAATCCCAATGAGGATCAAACTGAATAGCTACAATCACCAAATAAGGCAGCATGCCAATGAATCCACCCCTGAAGGAGAAGTAAAGATTGGTCCTGAATGTGCTTCCAACAAAGGTATATTTCAAACCATACTATATTTTACCCTTAAAATATCAAAGAACATGTTTTGCGACTATCCTATGAATATGCCTCATCTCAACTATGAACTAGATCAAGGTGTTCACTCTGAAAAATACATCAAGTTTGATGTTACATCAAGTATCTAATCAATTGTCGATACATAAAAGGATCTACCATATCTGATTCCAAGTCAGCATGCAACCTAGAATTGGCATCATTGGGGTGACCATAGATTTACAAAAAATCATTTGGAATCTTTTCAAGGTCTCAATCATGTACTTTCCATGCTAAAGAAAAACCTCACTTATACTTGGCCACACCTTTGGAACAAAGAAACAATACATCAAACAAATGACTTTCATATTTAAATAATCATTCCTACTGGGTATGTGTTATATTCAGACACTGTATTGGGATGGTGGAAAATATGGAAAATACCATGATTGAGTCTGCTCTCGACCAATTTTTCCTTGGAGGGAATCCTCTAATAAGTGCAAGCCATGAAAATACCCACAACTTATATGAAAGCTGTATGGACCATATATTTTCTAATATACACACTCACCTATCTTTTGGATGGAATGAAACCCATCTTTCATTGAGAATAAGGGCTGATAGATGACATTGATGCGAAAAATGATATATATGCCATAAATTATATTGCTGCAGAGACAAACTGAAACTAATCAAACCTGCACCTAATCTTCCAAAGGGAAAACACTAAATAGAGCAGAGAATCTCAAGCACTGCCAAATCCCAATGAGGATCAAGTTGAATAGATAAAATCACCAAATAGGCAACATGCCAATGAATCCACCCTTGAAAGATAAGTAAATATTGGTCCTGAATGTGCTTCCAACAAAGGCATATTTCAAACCATACTGTATTGTACCCTTAAAATATCAAAGAACATGTTTTGCAACTATCCTATGAATATGCCTCAGCTCAACTATGAACTAGATCAAGGTGTTCACTATGAAAAATACATCAAGTTTGATGTTACATCAAGTATCTAATCAATTGTTTATACATCAAAGGATCTACCATATCTAAGTCCAAGTCAGAATGCAACCTAGAATTGGCATCATTGGGGTGACCATGGATTTACAAACAATAATTTGGAATATTTTCAAGGTCTCAATCATGTAATTTCCATGCCAAAGAAAATCCTCACTTGTACTTGGCCACACCTTTGGACACAAAAAACAATACATCAAACAAATGACTTTCATATTTAAATACTCATTCCTACTGGGTATGTGTTATATTCAGACACTATTTTGGGATGGTGGAAAATATGGAAAAGACCATCATTAAGTCTGATCTTGACCAATTTTCCCTTGGAGGGAACCCTCTAATAAGTGCAAGCCATGCAAAGACCCACAACTTATATGAAAGCCATATGAACCATATGTTGTCTAATATACACACTCACCTATCTTTTGGATAGACAGAAACCCATCTTGCATTGAGAATAAGGGCCGAGTGATGCCATTGATGCAACAAATGATATATCTGCCATAAATTATATTGATGCAAAGACCAACTGAAACTAATCAAACTTGCACCTAATCTTCCAAAGGGTAAATGCTAAATAGAGTAGAGAATATCAAGCACTGCCAAATCCCAATGAGGATCAAACTGAACAGTTACAATCATCAAATAAGGCAGCATGCCAATGAATCCACCCTTTAAGGAGAAGTAAATATTGGTCCTGAATGTGCTTCCAACAAAGGCATATTTCAAATGATACTGTATTGTACCCTGAAATATCAAAGAACATGTTTTGCAACTATCCTATGAATATGCCTCATCTCAACTATGAACTAGATCAAGGTGTTCACTATGAAAAATACATCAAGTATCTAATCAATTGTCTATACATCAAAGGATATACCATATCCGAGTCCAAGTCAGCATGCAACCTAGAATTGGCATCATTGGGGTGACCATGGATTTACAAACAATCATTTGGAATATTTTCAAGGTCTCAATCATGTACTTTCCATGCCAAAGAAAAACCTCACTTGTACTTGGCCACACCTTTGGACCCAACAAACAATACATCAAACAAATGACTTTCATATTTGAATACTCATTCCTACTAGATATGTGTTATATTCATACACTGTTTTGGGATGGTGGAAAATATGGAAAAGACCATCATTAAATTTTCTCTTGACCAATTTTGCCTTGGAGGGAGTCCTCTAATAAGTGCAAGCCATGAAAAGACCCACAACTTATATGAAAGCCGTATGGACCATATATTGTCTAATCCACACACTCACCTATCTTTTGGATGGACTGAAACCCATCTTGCATTGCGAATAAGGGCTGATGGATGCCATTGATATAAAAAATGATATATCTGCCATAAATTATATTACTACAAAGACCAACTGAAACTAATGAAACCTGCACCTAATCTTCCAAAGAGTAAATAATAAATAGAGCAAAGAATCTCAAGCACTGCCAAATGCCAATGAGGATCAAACTGAATAGCTACAGTCACCAAATAAGGAATCATGCCAATGAATCCACCCCTAAAGGAGAAGTAAAGATTGGTCCTGAATGTGCTTCCAACAAAGGCCCTGGGTCTCATACATAATTAAATTAAAATTTAAAAAAATAATGCAAAAATTGATAGTTATTTAAAATTTAGATCTTGTATATATTCATCGTAAAGAAGATAAGATGCTCAAAATCCCTTTTTTGGTACATTAGAGCGTAATAGGGACAAGCTAATACAAATACTGTTATTGTTCACAGATTTTAGGATAACGATGGCAATCTTAATGGGAGGGTGTCAGGTGAATTCTATGGCTAAAATAAGTCCTGATAAAAACCATCTTCCTGATAAAAACCATCTTGCAAAACAATGATTTTTGCCCGACTTGATAGGTCAAGCCCAAACACTAAATACAATTAATGATTTCCCACTATTTCCTTGCCAAACCCTATTCCAATTTCCCATTCAATTCAAGAAACAACCATAAAGGGAAATAATTATAGGATTTGAGCACGTTGTCAAAATATATTATCAATTTGAAAAATTCCCCATCAATTTTCACAGATAAATCAGTTAAAATATACCTCATTTAACCTTGTTTCAAACACAGCATTGTTTTCTAAAATAAACCCTAGCATCCAGGCTCAGTTAACCTAGTTTCAAACACAGTCTAATATCTTGGCTGCTTCTCCCTTTTTTAGCAATTCCCTTCACCCCATCCTTTGCAAATCTCAAATTCGTCCGCCGCCTGTCTAAACCCTACAAAGTCAGTGGCCACAACTACTTGTAGTCTGTCTGCCTCTGCTATCTGCAATGGTGCTCGTCTGCCTCTGATGTCTGCAATGGTGCTTGAATCGAATGGAAATGGTGCCCATGTGCCTCTATTGTCTTTAATGGTGCTTGAATCAAATTGCAATGGTGCTCGTCCGCCTCTGTTGTTTGCAATGGTGCTCGAATTGAATGGCAATGGTGCTCCTTTGCCTCTGCTATCTGCAATGGTGCTGCAATGGTGCTCGAATAGAATGGAAATGTTGCTCCAATGGAAAAACTCGGATGCGCTCTTTTTATTTTTCCATACCTACAAAACAAGCCCATTTGGCCAAATAAATAAATAAAAAATACCCTAAAATATTTATATGCCATATGTAATAAAAAAGCCCCTCTAACCCTTAGTTATATGTCCAATATAATGTTTTGGGTTTTTATAAAATAATTTACCCCATTATGAATGCACGTGATATAATATTTCTTTGTCAGTGATGCTCCCGTGCTGTAATCAAATCCCACTGTAACTGCTGATCCTGATGTCCACCTGTGCTTTCCTTCTCTTCCTTTGCCTTCTTGCTCGAAATCACCAAGTATCCACACTCTCCAAAAGTGCTCCAAGAAAACTCTAAGTACCCAAGAGTATGTGTGTGTGAGAGAGAGGTAATAATGAGAGAGCTCTAAAAATTCACTGACAAAAAAAGATACCAACTGATCCTCATAAGTCTTTTTATAGAAGCCTATATTTTCTTCATTTTCCATTATTTTCCTTCAATTTCCTCCTCACATGCAACCTGTGACCTTTCATCTCCATTTTCTCCTAATTTCCATTATTTTCATAAATAAATGTGCCCATATATACTTTTTCCTCTTTAATTCCTTAGATATAGCCTTTGCCAAATTTCTTCGCCATAATAAGCCAAATGAACACCCCCTAGGATATTTTTCCCAACATTGAACATGGAATAAGTGTCCAATCAAATGTGGTTATTATTTTAACTTGATTACATGATTTTTTTCAGCAGGGCTGTTATCGAACCCTCCCCCTTGGGGGACACCGTCCTCAGTGTTCAATCACACTTATACCTCAACAACATCACTTAAAAGCAAACATACTTCCCTTGGAGATTATAACATAGCTCGTTGCAGTGCTTACAATTATCACCCTGCTAAAAAGCAACCATCATGACATCACAACAACATGACAACTATAATGACATGACACCATACCACTTATTGAAGCTTTATAACATAACTCATGGCAGTATTTACATCAATATACATATGTACATACATCCAAACATCATGTCAAAATATATACCAAAAATTGCCAAAACATATTCTAAACAAAACCAACATCACACCAAAATTTCTTTCCCTCAATAGGAAAACAAGGAAGGATACATAGCCGACATCTGATCCTCCATCTCCCATGTAGCTTCATCGGGCCCAAAGTGCTTCCATTTCACTTTAACTTTCTCTATTGCTTGATTTCAGAGCATGAGAATATTTTTCTACAAAATGCAGTGTGGTTCTAGCTAGAACTCTCCTTTTGCTTCCACCTGCAACATAGACCATTCAATAACATGATAAACATCTTTAACATGTTTATTAAGCAACGATATATGAAAAACATCATGGAATTTCACTGTGGAAGGTAGTGCAAGTCGATAGGCCACTAGTCTAATCCTTTCAATGATCTTGAAGTGTCCACATAACCTTGGTGTCAACTTGACACATGACCCAATCCACAAGGAGCTCTTCTTCGACTTGATACACAAATACACCTGATCCCCAACCTAAAACTCCTTGTACAACCTATTCCTATCTTCATAACTCTTCTACCTATCCTGCGTTGCTTTCAAGTTCTGATTGATCACCTACGTTTCTTGTTCCATCTCTGCCAACATATTTGGTCCAATTAGTACCATGTTAACCAAATCACTCCAACTGATAGGAGTGTTGCAACTCAGCCCATACAATGCCTCAAATGGACTAATCCTCAATGGCTCCTGATACGCGTTGCTGTAGGCGAAATCCACATGTGGAATATACTCTTCCCACTTGCTTTTTTGATGCATCATATATATCCTACACATATCCTATAATATCATGTTGACCCTCTCAGTCTGTCCATCTGTTTGCGGATGATAAGTTGTGCTGAAGGCCAACTCGGTGCCCAAACCTGAAAACAACTACTTCTAAAACTTGAAACTGAACTTTGCATCCATGTCAGAAACAATCTTCTTTGGAACACCATGCAATCTGACTATGTATTTGATAAACACCTGTGCTACATCACTAGTTGAGTATGTAGTCTTCACCGGTATGAAATGTGAAACCTTTGTTAACCTATCCACAACAACCATAATAGAATCATGTTGTCTAGTTGTCCTAGGAAAACGTATGATGAAGTCCATGAGCTCCCATTTCCACTTTGGAATCACAATCGTCTGTAGCAATCCACCTGGATGCTTGCACTTTGCTTTAACCATATGACAATCCAAAAATCTGGCTACAAATTCTGCCACATCCCTCTTTAGATTTGGCCAATAATAAAATCTCTTCACTGTAGTTAAATTTTTCTGGTAACCTGGGTGACCCCAATATTGTTTCGCATGAAAATACTTCAATATTACCTTCTTGAGCTCATTTTTATCTGAAACATATATCATGTCTCGAAATCTAACCAACCCATATGCTTTGAGATGGTAGTCCAAATCCTGTACATGTGTACCTGTACCTGCACCACCTGTTCCTGTACCTATATATGTGCTAACACTTGTACCTATAAAAAAACATGTACATGTGCCTATACCAACACCTGTACCTGTACTCTCCTACAACCTATGCACAATATCCATGTGCCTGTGATCTAACTCACATGCCTGCAAGATCCTATCATGTAAGTCTGTCCCATAGGAGCTCATCACTGCTAAGTGATTTACCTCTACGCACCTGTTAAGAGCATCTGTGACCCTATTCTCCTTTCCCTTGATGTACATGATCTCGAAGTCAAACTCACTAATTATGGACAACCCTCTAGCCTACTTAACGTTCAGATTCAGCTGGTCAGACAAGTACCTCAACCCAATGTGATCACTCATAAGTACAAACCACCTGCCAAGAAGACAGTGCATCCAAAAATTCAATACATGAATGATAATTGTTAGCTCAAGATCATGTGTTGGGTATCTATGCTCATGTTAATTTAGCTTCTGCGACTCATAACATACCACCTGTCCATCCTACATAAGGACTCTGCTAAGTCCTCTCTTGCAAGCATTTGTGCAGACTACAAACTCCTTGTCCATATATGTTATTTTTAACACTGGAGCATGTGTCAACAATTACTTGAGCTGCTCAAAACTAGCCTCACACTCCTTTGTCCAATCAAATTTATTATCTTTCCTCTACGGTGATGTGGTAGGGTAAGAAATTTGTGAGAAGTTCCTGATGAACCTCCTATAGTAACCTGCCAATCCCATGAATGATCTCACCTCATCTACATTCTTAGGAGCTACCCACTCCATGATGACCCTTATCTTTTCTCGATCTACTACAATGCCCTCCTTGGAGACAACATGTCCCAAGTAGTGAATCTCAGTATGGAAGAAGCTGCATTTGTTGAGCTTAGCATACAACTGATTCTATCTCAACAACCTCAACACTATTGCCAAATGTTCAGTATGCTCTATCTCATTTTTAGAATACACTAATATATAATCAATGAAAACAATCACAAACTTGTCCAAGTAAGGATGCAACACACAGTTCATTAAACACATAAATGTAGCTGAGGTATTTTTCAAGCCAAATGAAACTACAACAAACTCATAATGCTCATACCTAGTCATGAATCTGACCTTGTAGATGTCATGCTCTTTGATGTGTACTTGATGACAACCTGATCTCAAGTCGATCTAGAGAACACTACTGCTCCGTTCAGTTGATTGAACAAATCATCATTCCTTAGTAATGGGTACCTGTTCTTGATGGTCACTTTGTTCAGCTGCCTGTCGTAAATGCATAGTCTAAGAGTGCCATATTTCTTCTTCATGAACAACACCGGTGCACCCCATGGTGATACACTTGGTCTAATGTACCCTTTGTCAAACATCTCCTTCAACTGTAATTTTATCTCTACCAACTCTGGTGTACTCATCCTGTAAGGTGATTTGGATGTTGGAGCTGCCCCTGGTACCAAATCAATGGAAAAGTCTACTTCCCTGTGCGATGGAAAATCTAAAATCTCTGATGGAAACACATCCTGAAATTTCTGCAAAACTGGATACTTACTCAAAACATTTACATCCTCAGCCTCCTTACATTTTTCACAAGAGATATGAACTAAAAATAGTACACACCCTTTCCTGTGACTGTGCTTAGCCTGCATAGTTGTCACCATCCTTACTGATGTGGATTTCTTCTTTCCCTGCAAGACCCTTAGTTCCCCATTATCATCCAAGCATTCAGTGGATTTGTCATAGCAATCTACCTTTTTCCTATGAAGATATAACCAATCCATACCCAATAACATACTGTAGGAACCCAAAGGCAATATGTTCAAGTGCGCTACTATAGGCGTGCCATTTAAATCAAATGCATAAGCTCTTACCCAATGGTGAACTCTTCTCTTCGAAACCTATGGCCAACTGCACTAACCAATATTCTCCATGCATTTTCTTACTCAAACCACACTTATCCACCAAGTCAGGATTAATATAACTATAGTTAGATCTAGGGTCAATCAAAATAGAAACATCTTGATCACAAAGCTTACCATCCATCTGAATGATAGAAGCCTTATTATTTTCTTGCATGTTATCTAGAACTACATAAATATTAGGAGTGTTATGCCCAACATATCCCATTTTTCTGTGCCTTCTGCACACTATAGATATGTGGAGTACCACCCTGATATTGTGGACAATCCCTCCTACGATGGTCTCCTCCATAAGTCCAACACCTCACTGACTCCTTATTCTCATTCTTATTCTTCTCCTCTGATCGAAATCCCTGTCCTCTACCAGATGTATTGAACTTCTTCGGTGGCACATCATTCTCTTTGTTATTTTTATCTTAAGGCCTTGCTCACTTCTTGTTCCATTTACCTTTTTTCTTGTCATTACCTTTCCAATCTAGCTTTGCCTCCGATCTGCACTTCAATTGCTCACAGAAATGATTGAGTTTCCAGATAGCCTCCTCCAATGATCTAGGCTCATCGAACTCAATCCTATCTCTAAATTCAATCAGAAACCCATTATAAATCTTTGAATCTTGGCCTTCTCCTCATTGAGTTAAAGCACATATCTCAGTAACTCCAAGAATCTGCTAGTATACTCCTCATTTGTCATAGAACCCATCTTAAACTCATAAAAATCGTTTGCCCTGTCATCGTAATATCTCTCTGATAGATACCTATTTTGAAATATCCTTTTTAACTCACTCCAAGTCAAATCCTCCTTAGAAATATCTCTGACATTCTTCACATCTTCCCACCAATTGTCTGCTCTACCTATGAGGTTGAATGTGGCTATCCTGACTTTCATAATTTCCGAGTAATCATGCAATATGAAAAGCTTCTTCATGCTAAGAAACCATGCCTCTACATCCTGTGGTTTCTTCATCTCTCCATCAAATGTAGGTGGTTTTTCCTTTTTAAACTCTTCTAGAAAATACTCCATGTCACTCCTCCAATAAGGATGATATCGATAACAATCACGAAGTATATCTGAACCAGAACTAGAATGATATCGATGCTCATCACTCCTCCTATCTAGAGTGTCCAAAAACCTACCATCTTTCACTATATCAGCTCTCTCTGACCTGTGCCTACTAAGAGACCTACTGCCATATGCCCCATTAGTTTTTTCCTCTTGTCCATAACTAATCCTAAGTGGCCCCTGCTTTTGCAACTCTGACAAACTCTAAAGGATGGTTGCATTAACCTCTACTTTCTTTTGTTGTGCCCACATAAGTTTATCATTGTCTACCTTACGAATCCTTATATATTCCTTTAGGCTTATTAGTGTATCTTCCAAATCAGGTGAATGTCCAACACCATGCTGCTCATATGACTCATATTGAAAATCTCTATAATATACCATTCTTTTTTTCATCTTTGAATTCTTCCTGCAATGTGCAATATGTAAGCTAAATCAAGTCATAAATAAATCAACGTACCTTAGTGTAATTTGTGGAGGATACTTCCTACAAGATTAACCAATCAGTGTAATACATGTATATACAAAGTCATAACAACATATAAACTTATAACACAAGGTATACTAGCGCATAATTATGATTCTAGTTGGGGTCCAATAATTCATGCATAACCATACCAAATGAACACCAATGTAATCTTGACACACACAACCACAAGCATGAACGAAACACAACGTACAAAACATGTAACCCAACATGAACGGCCAATGCACATTCAACACATAACATCACTCAAGAAAGAATACACGGATACTACACAAGAATGACCAAGATATGACCTATCATGCATAAGAAATGCATATACAACATGTCACAATACGTAAAAAAGAGTGCGCACACAATTAGTCATACACACATGAAAACATGTTGACAACAACAACACCATCAACCCTCCCATGGAGACACCACTGCCCCCATGGCCAATACAAAATGAATGCACAAACACATACACCATAGGCATGAGGAACACAT
Organism: Pinus albicaulis; assembly: GCA_034641835.2. Taxonomy (NCBI): domain Eukaryota; kingdom Viridiplantae; phylum Streptophyta; class Pinopsida; order Pinales; family Pinaceae; genus Pinus; species Pinus albicaulis. The sequence goes on from CM076580.1 coordinate 376,902,484, forward strand.
AAGAAACCAATAGAAAAACATGACCAACGCACTTCCCATCCAGTCCAAGGGTTGAACCATGCTTTGATACCACTCTGTAACATCATCTTCCCACATCTACCAAAGTAACCGACCAATTAGAGTAAACATGTGATGAGAGGCTACTAATATGAGATTCAAACTCCTAGATGATTGTTAACACTAGAAAATCGTACGAGAAAAATACATTAAAAATGTAAAGAAAAAGGTACAGATAAAGGTTTCTAGAGAAGAAATACATTAGGAAGAGCTAAAAATTTAATTCTTCAGGTCAAAAAACAAATTTATGGACAACACACAAGAAACAAAAGGCTTTTTGCGCACAATGCAACTTTTTCTTCGATAACCACGCACAACACGACTATCCCTTTGATAACCGCACGGTCCTGGGGAAGGCAGAATGTCACCATCAGGGACCACTTGGCACACTTGGTTAAAAAGATTCCCACTCAACCTAAACAAGTACTGTCACCTTTGAGCCACCTTCAGACCTTAATGAAACACACAAAGCAATCATATCATCACTCTTGTGTCACCATCCATCTTGGGCCAAGAGGAGGGAAAATTTGAAAGTGGTCTATAAAAGCCAGCCTTTGGAAGAATAATAGGAGACACATTTTTATGCTGGAAAAATTTCTCCATAGAAAACAAACTTGTGTTGTCCAGCAATAGAAGTATTGGAAGGAATCAATTGCTGGCCACCCAACATCTCAGTCCAAGAGAGATGAGTTCACCACATGTTTGTCGATTTACCATCGTTTGAGAGGGAAGAGAGGCTTACTGAAAACTTGAGGGGAAGATATTGAAGCTCCATAGCTTGAAGGATCCAGTACAAGAGATTTAGAATTATATCTTCTATTACCACCAACACCTAATAAAGGGAGAAGCTGTCCATTTTTGAGTTATTAGTTAATTTTCTCTATTGAGCATGTATCTTGTGCATGTTGTTTTGTTTTTGTTTTATTGTTTATGCAAAATGCTATGTTTCCTTTCCAACTTAGCTTATTACATGTTGAACTTGTTCCACTAACGTTTAAAAAACCATTTTGGCTTGTGACTCTTATGTAGGTAAGCAACCTCCCTTCTAAGCAAAGTGTATTTCGTACGCCCATGCACCGAATACATGACCACATGAATGTTGACTCCAATGGCTTCTTTATTTTGAGTTAATGGTTGTTGATGCAGGTCCTCCTTCCTTCTCAACTTCCTGCAAATCACCCCTACATCCTCTCAACATATCCAATCACACTCAGTGAGAAGTTTTGCATAACAGAGGAGGGATTTTATTTATTTATTTTTTCATTTTGCCCAACCTCGCACATTACGCTCTGACAGACGTGCGCTCCGTGCTTTTGGGAAGATAACCCACGCAGTAGGCCAACAATTTAATTTTTGCTTGTTTTTTGCAATTTTTTCAGTTGTAAAGTGCTTGGAAACCCATAAAAAAATTTCCATCACTGTGTTGTATTTCATGACTAATTAGGACTCTGACTTGCTAGAATTTAGCTTAGCAACTAAGAATTTTTAATTTTAGTTTTTTTTTTTTTTTTCGCAAATCATACATAGTTTAAGTAGGAAAAAGTAAGTGGCCTTGAATCCACATATGCTATCCGAACAAACGATTTGTTGATAAAAGATAAAAAACACATAAAATAATTAGCATAAAATTAAGTGGCCCATATATCCACATATCTTTACCTAGTTCAAGTTTTTTTAATTTTTGCATTAGATTAGTTCAATTTTGCATTAGGAATTGGGACTAGGACCAAGATGTCAAAAATAAAGCAAGGAATCTCTGCCACCCTTGTACCTCATGGCAAGCCTAGGTATGCATATGAACACTTTCCTAAGACAATTTTCCATCTCCCTATAGTGTAAACATAGTCTAACTAGGCAAGGTGTAAGCCGCCCATAATCTGCACATAGTTTATTTTTTCAAGGAACAATCACACATAGGGCAATAAGAAAATATTATAAAGGATTAGCACATATCCACATCTCATAACACTTGCGATTGTACACTCCAAAGCACACATGAAGAATCAGTAAGTATTGGACCAAAAGGAACCCAGTGTGTTGGGACTTATATCCTCTTCTTACAGTTGCTTTACCAAAGCACACCCTAAGAAAATTTGAGACTCTCTAAAAATAATCATTAACATATCTCACTAAACTCTCCCTATAGGGGCCACAAAATAAATTATAGGTTAGGTTAGGACCATTAGGGGTAGGCATTCAATAAGCTGTCATGGCCATAATACATTTTGAAACATAGATATTGACTTTTTAGGGAGCTTCAAATCCGTCTATCCACCCACAAAACGAATACTCGAGCGTTACTAGAGACCCGTTTTAGAGGGGACTAAGCTTAGGCCTAGTGTGTGCAACAATTTTTAGGGCTACCTGATCCATCTAGTGCTCAGTACTGGTAGCTGATTATCAAGAAGCTCAAGACTCAAATTATCACATGCGACGAGAGTAATTTAGTGGCCAAAACTAGGGCATCCTTCCCTATAGGTGACGGTGCAGGAAACACTTGATCGTCACACCATTACCTTGGTCAATTCTTCGGCTACTAGAAGGCGTCACTAGTTCTTTCGGGACATTAGCCCTAGTAACCATCAAAAGATATCTTCACAAGGCCCATTTACATTGAGAGCGTAAGGACGAGTAGGTCTATATAGGATTTTGAGTATCATACATAAAACAAAGAAAACCACATTTTTTTGCTTGATTGATCACATAGTGTTAAATTAAAGGAAAAATTACCTCTTATTTTTTCAGTTTGTTTTATGCATGTAATCGTATTTTCTTTGATATAAGTCTTCCTTCCTCCAAAAAACCAAAAATATCACCAAGATTAAGCTATTCAACACCATAACGGACCCAACGAGACCCCGTCGATCTGGGTGTTTATTAGACCTCCCCCCACTAGAGGGAGGAGTGTCGGGTCTTCCGCCATTTAGGCGTCAAAGAAAAAACACTGGAACCATTATTAGTTTATCCTTTATCAGGGCATATGTGATTGGAAACCCCCAAGGGCCACCCAACACCACACTAGTTGAAACCCCAGTAGGGTCACCACACTCAACCCTTCCTACAACTCCTAGAGGGCATAGGAGCGCTACCCCTTCGAGGAAGCTGGAAAACATCCGTTAGGGCATGCCACAGGGTAATATTCCCTAGGTACCTCCCCTAAACCATCACATTCAGATACCTATTTTTCCATAGTGTACAATGGTAGTCAATATTCAGTTACCCTTCTTAGCATCACTTAATATTCCAGATCTAAAGAAGTTAACTAATGACCCCATTTCTCATGGCCTTAATTGGCCTCCCATGCCCACGAAGCTCCCTTCGAATATACCAAAATTTGAAGGGAACCAAGCGAAAGACCCAAGAAATCATATCATGACTTTCCACCTATGGTGTTCGTCCAATAGTATAATTGATGATACCATTAGACTAAGACTTTTAAATGCACCTAATAGGGCCTGCAGTGAAATGGTATGTTGAGAAGCCTTTTGCTTCTCATGGGAACCTTTAGTGCCCTCACTACTATGTTCCTCACCTATTTTCAGCTCCCAATTCATCATGATTCGGGAATGGAACTACTAACATATTTTAGGCAAAATCCAACCGTCCATATATCGGACCATCTAAATGAATGGCTATGACGTCGTAGTTTGTGTAAATCCAAAATCGACGATAGAGTGTTGTTGGACTTGTTTTTAAAAACTCTCACAACTAAGATTTCAAAAGATGTGGTGACGTAGAAAGCCACCTCCGAGGAGGATGCCATTAGCAAGGCCCAACAACTTGAACTCATCTAGACCCAATCATGATATATTTACAATGTCCTACCAAATGCCCCATGCTTGCAAACTTATAGAGAGTTACCATGTGCATCGAATACTATAGATGGTTTGATTGGATCCTTGACCCAAGGTCACCTAAGCAGCAATAATCAGTACCCGGATACTTGTATGATTCTATCCAGTACGTATCACAACTTGGATACCATCAAAGTCAGTCTAAAACTTTGTAGAATATGACAAATATGGTAATACCATACCATCAACAGCAGGGACGCTCATACCCTCCCTTGTAGGGGAAGCAATACTCATCTAGGAATGTTGATACAAGAGAGCCTCCCCAGCAATATTACCCCAATCAGGGACGGGGGAACCTATATTCCCCTTTCCCTACACAAAATCCACCACCAACGCAAAAAAATGCACTAGTGAACTTAGTGCAACCTTCCCGGGCTCAATAGTGACAGTCTTACGACCAAGAAAACAACAATAATCTTCCAACCACTGCAAAAAAAAATCCTAGGAATAAGCAAAATGAAGACTATGGATAGGGGGGCAGTAATAAACAACGCCCCCCACGATATCAGTTTGGGGGAAACCCTAACCGACATCAAGCCAAGAGCCAAATAGTAACTCCCAAGGGAAAAACAAGAGACACACTCTAAGGACAAATCATTCTTGTTCCATATGTGGTGAATATGGCCATTACACTCACCACTATCCCAATCTCCCCGAATTGAAAAACCTTTAGGATAACCGATGACAAGGGGGACCTACTCAACAACCTGCTGTAATGCAGGAACCCTTCCCCCACCAAGGAGTGGTTAACACCTAGCAACAACCATGCCAAAATGATGTCGAAGGAGGAAACTATGAGATCTATATGGCTGGCGAAGAATTGTTCTTCCAAACAAGGAATAGGAACTACAATTTACCTCAAGACACCAACCCATCAAGTACAAGTAAGAGTGCACCTACCGCACAGTTAACTATATCCAAAGAACTTATTGAGCCGCTTCCAAAAACACTCAAGGGACCAACCAGGCGTGTAGGACATCACTCTAAAGCCATTCATAGCTATAACATAGTGGATGATTTATCTCAATCATCAGCTGCTATGTCATCTTTGTAGGTTCTGCAATCATGCCCAAGACAATGGAAAGCATTAATTTCTGCATTAGGCGCAATCGATCTGTAATATTACCAAATGGGGAATGCAACAAAAGAATGCAGAATGATAACCAAATAATGCAGATAATCATTTATAAATTATGAGGCCAATATGGAGACCTTTCATATATAACAACAAAAAAATAGATGTAAAAGATTGCCCATAAGATGCATAACAGGAAATACAAGTCTCCAATGAAGAAAATACCTCAATAAGAGGTGCTGCAAGCATATATTAAAGCTAAAAAAAGCCATACATCATTATTTTATTGGCTCTATGTAGCTGTAGATTACACATCATATCTAGAGCAAATAAGTGCATAAAAATTTAGATCTATATCAGATCCATGCATTATACAAGCTCTTCTATAGAACCCCCTTGGGGTTTTCATCAAAACACCAAGTACAAGATGTAGATCTAAGATCTAATACTACAGATCTACTGAAAATTACAGATCTGGAAAGTGTGGCTGAACTATTATGAGAAATAGAATAGCCTCCTCCAATAGATCTCCAAAGTGAAGGGCATATCCCCAACACTTAGAAAATCAACTCTCCAAATGGTGTGCTGAGCCACCCTGCAACTGCACCTACAGAAATAACGCATATCTGGAAGTATACTACAATGTAAGGATCAAAATATAGTTGGCCTGATGCCAAGATCTGAAAATGAGGCTCAAGCCCTCCAATACTGTCCTCCCAATGAAGTAGAAACCTCCTCCACTGAAAAGGAGCACTGAAATGGCCTAGATCTGAAAGATCTGGTATCCACTTGCTGCAACTTGCAAAAACAACCAAACCCTCAACATGATCTGCACTGTAGTTGAAAGAAGAAACTTGGCCCTAAGCCAGATTGTGGACAATGCAATACAAACTCTCCCAAGAGTTATTCAATGGGAAGAGGTGGGATTCCCGATCAGGAACACCCAATGCTAAATAGCATTCAATCTCAGCTAAACAACAAGAGAAAGATATATGTCTAAACAGACCATATATTCAGAAATATGATAAACGTCAACAACCTTCTAATGTTTCCATCCCCTTCCTTTCCTAAGACAAGAGCTTGCAAACCCTAAACCACTTCCAATGAGATCACTTCTTTCACGCAAGGCATCTCCATCTAAAACTGCGCTGTGCCTCATTGATGACCACTCCTCCATGACATCGTTGTAGATTTGGTCAAGGATGAACCAATCAAAATGTTCCAACCCCTTTCACACCTAAGGGTGCTTGATTTAACAACCAAGATTTACCTTTTCATATTTGGTATTTATTTATTCATTATTAGGAGTATTATGGACCTCCTTTGCTCTTTTATTCTTTAAACAAAGTAATAAAACAAAAATGAATATTCCAATTAGCTCATGACTAATTTGGAATATTACAGTTCTCCCTTCCAAAATGTTGCTTGTCCTCAAGCAAATGATAAGGTGAGTGCTGCAACTCTTCTCTTCCTCCATTGGTGACACCAATATGTGATAAAATTCCTCCGTAAGCCAAGTGTTCACCAATCCATCCCTCCAGGAATTGCTCCTCCAAAGTTCTCATGAGATGTAAATAATCTATCCCATAAGGAGACAATGGCTCAAATGAAACAAACATGGTTTGCCCAATGTTCTCCCTGAAACATGTATCATAATATACATGGAGAATCTCCATCCCATAGGGCACATACGTACCTCCCATCCTCCCTCCATACATTCCCATAAAAAGTATAAGTACATCATCAATGTATGGGATCAAAACTACATACATACAAATAGAAATTTGTGCATATGGAGGTGGGTCATAGTCCCACATGTGGAACCAGCATAGTGCATCTCCTGACTGCATCAGATCATGATGTGGTAAGTGGTTTCCACACCACCTACTTGTTGCCCATGTCATCTCACTATGGCTGAAAGTGTGAGATATATTTTGTGCCTTAGGAATGCACCCATCATGAAACAAAATCTCCCTTTGTCCTCCAAGGGAGTGGCCATGTTCAGAAAAATTTGTGGCCCAAAATTGGCCATGAAATTTATAAGGTACAATACTCCTTCTTGGAGTTATGGCTTGCATATACATGGTTAAATAATGCAAACAATAATCAAATGAAACATTATTTACATGAGCATATTATTCACCAAAATTCCTCCTCAAACAAATGGAGTGGTGCATAGATCTATCCCCTCTCTCAAAAAGAGAAAGAGATGGCTGAATTAACTCATTTATAGAGTTATGTTGCTGCCCCATCTCCACATGGTACATGCATCTATGAAAATGTTGATATAGTTCTCCTTCAAAGCCCTTCCAAGTGTAGCTTCTCATGATGATGTTGTAGAATCTCACGGAATAGGTGTGGCTGAAACAAAACTCTTCATAGGCCCTTCATAGCAACTTCTCCTTGAGCTTGGAGGCTCTAGATAATAATATTCTACCATGAAAATAGATGAATCCCTCTTGAACTGAATATCCCTCTTCATGTAGCTGGTCATCAAGTATCATGCATGTGTGAAGATCCTTGGAGTAATCCACCAACAGTTGGGATTTCCAATATGGATCAATCTCCCATAGTGACAGCACTGATGATCTATCAACAAAAAATTTTGTCATATGGCTTCTCTCCTTCTTGACATCTCCCATGCCAAAGATACATTCTGGAAGTTCATTCCTTCCACGATTCTCCTCCCACATTTCATAATCTAAAATGAGAGTGGGTAATGATGATGTTGGGAGAAGATCTCCCTCCTCCTTGAGCCTACCCAAGACTCCCAGCACTGTATCATTGCCTTCTAATGCTCCCATCCCTCATAGATATATGCCTGGAGCATCATGTTGTGAGACATCTCCCACAATATCTGAATCAGGTGCCCTCCCAGGTGGTTTTCCACTAGATAATAGTGTCCCATGTAGCAATCTCATAAGCACAAAATATGGGACTGTAAGGTCCTTGCTTCCACTATACAAATCCATCTCTGATTTCTATGTGGAAGTTGTATGTGAGGGATATGTATGCATGCCTTTCATCATTTGAGTCTTACCACTCTTTTTATCCACCCATTTCATTTGCAAAGCCTCCCAATTAGTGGCGACTTTCCCCAAAGTAATCAACCATTGAACACCCAATATCACATTGGTGTTAGGTATGTCAACTACAAAGAAGTGATCAATCAATGTATATGTCCCCATGGTGACTGATAAGGGTGGGAAATAATGCATGCATTGGAATTTTCTATCTCTTGGGACCAAAACAGAGAATCCCTTAAAAGAATCAGTGGGTATTTCCCTCCTTTGCACTAGTTGGGCATCAATAAAATTGTGGGTGGCCCCACTATCAACCAAAACAGAAACCCTCTGATTCAAGATGGAACCTTGAACTCTTAAGGTCAGATACTTAGGTACTCCTCTAAAAGATGCAAGAGCCCCTCCAATAAAATAAAATGCTCCATTCCCATCTCCTGATGGTGTTGGTTCTCCTCTTGCAGTGTCAGCGTTGTGACCTCTTCTTGGTTCATATTCTTCTTCCTCCTCATCATCTGAGAATACCTCTATGTAATGTGCCTTTCCATCTGCACATCTATGTCTAGGTGCCCATGATTCTTGGAAAGTGAAGCAAACCTTCCTTCTTCTTAGATCTCTTTGGAAATCATCATCAAGAGGTTTTTTATTTTGACTCTCCTTAGAAGAAGTAGCCTTTTCTTCCTTTCCCTTTTAAGGAAAAGAGGGCTTATGCTGAAATGTTGCCTTTGATTTTTGGAAATACATATTGAAGGTCTCTAGTTCTCTCAATAGGATCATGTAGGGTAGTGGGCTCGGTAGATTTAACCAACCCATGAAGAGGTTCATCTAACCCATCAATGAACATGTACACCCTTCTTGTTGCAGACAAATCAGAAACCATAACAAAAAGTATAAAAAATTCAGAGATGTAAGTTTCTACATTACCTGATTGTTTCAACTTTGCAAGGCTCATGAATGGTGCTTATGGATCTCTTCTATCAAATATTTCCACCAGCCTTCTAGTGAAATCTGAATAAGAAGTCACATTGGCATGTCCCAATGTAGACAAGCCATGGAGCCACTAGTCATGTGCTTCACCTTCAAGGTGTAGCGCTGAAATATTACTGGCCTCCATATCTGGAACCTTGATCAACTGAAAGTAGATGTCAAGTTTTTCTACCCAATATTTGGCAGAACACTTGGATGACCCATCAAAATTGGGTAAAAATAATCTGCCCATAGTTTGCTGTCGATCATGATTTTGAATGAATCCACCACCTTTATGATGATGCCTTGGTCTTCTATTATCCTTTATTTGACAAAAATCCTGAAAAATAAAGTGATATTTGAATATCTGATTTTGAGACTCATATTCTTCAAAATAGTCTTTAAGGGATTCATGCTCTTGAAACCCTTCATTTCCCATGGCAAAAAATGTAGGCATGGTAGAGCGTTGGGAAACTTGTGGCTAATGCACTGGTTGATCATTCAAGCAGTGAGGCATGCTAGAGCCTTCTCCATGATGAAATAATTTAGGGGATTCCTTGAATCTGTCCATTCTCATCTCTTTGATCTCTCTAGCAAGGTCTTGCATGGCTCTAAGAAGGATATTAGGGAAATCCTTCTCTTCATCTTCACCTCCAGATAAAGGGACTTTACCCTTGTCTTCATTATCATTTGTATAATAAAAAATTATGTGCCTTCTCTTTTGATACCTCTTTTCTCTGTCAGTAAGAGGATCTCCTTCTTCAGAAGATATATTGCTCTTAGAATTCACAGGCAATGCCAAGATGATGCTCTGATACCACTGTAATATTCCCAAATGGGGAATGCAGCAATAGAATGTAGAATGATAAAAAAATAATGTAGATCATCATTGATAAAGAAGGAGGCCAATATGGAGACCTTTCATATGTATTTACAACAACAAAATAGATGTAAAATATGGCCCATAAGATGTATAATAGGAAATACAAGTCTCGAATGAAGAAAATCCCTCAGTAAGAGGTGCTGCAAGCATATATAAAAGCTGTAAAAAGCCTTAAAACATTATTTTATTGGCTTTGCATAGCTGTATATTACACATCATATCTAGAGCAAATAAGTGCATAAAAATTTAGATCTATATTAGATCCATGCACTAGTGATCAGGTGATCATGTCATAAGCTAAAAAAAATGCTCAAAAAATGGAATTGCTTAGAATTGGTTGAAACCTGAACGACCAGATAGGCCTCGTCGTTGCGATTCTGGCACTGTGAAGGACACTTAAATCTGACGTTGCATGTGAAAGTTATGCAGGTTTGAAGTTTTCATTATACTTCAAAAATCTAGTTTGACCAAGGTTGACTTTGACTTTGGAATTATTAAAAAAAAGAATATTCTAGGAATATTCCCTGGAATATTCCATCAGGATGAATGGTATTTGGACAAGTGGCATTCAGTGATTAGTTTATGGTTTGAATATTTGTATTTTTGGCCAATCAACGGGTGCCACATGGCAAGCCCGGAGGCTGCCACGTGGCCCCAGGCCAAGGTGAAATTGTGGTTGTGTAAAATTTTTGGCGACCACCGGAATTGAACCATGGTCTTCCGCCGACCAGCACCAGTGCTCTACCGGATCACCTACGTAATGTTTCTTAACATGGTCAGGTGGCGGATTTTATTTATGGTGTAAACAGAAATCTGATGGAAAAAGAAAAGGGATAGCCCTAACCACATGGGATTGCGTCGCAAAGACCATGGGCTAGGGCCATTCGCAATGGTTAGAGTGGAAATTTAGTAAACTGGAACTCATGTATCCGCTCCATGTAGAAATTTAATGCCACGTATAATGTTATGGTTAGTGGGCGGTTCTGCCAGCGGATAGAGCGGGGTTTGACATGTGACCGCCCACCACAACATTTAACTTAACGTTAAATGCTACCAGTAAACTTGGCACGTTCCACTAAATCCAGAGTTTTCCCCATTTTTAGTCGGCTTAACTGCAGTTCTCCCACATTTAGTGGGGTTTTCATTTGACATTGGGAAAAATTTTGTTTTCATCATAATTTCTTCAATATTGGACCAACTTGGACGAAATTTTGGTCAATTTTGGGGTATTATAAGCATTATGGAGAGTTTGGGATAGGTTGCAGAGTCAAAAAATGTGTTCTTCAGCATTTTTGTTTCAGGGAAGCTTGGAGAGCCACTAGGGCCATGAGGGAAATGGAGCTGGGCTATACTTCACTGTTTGAGGTGAAATAAAAGCCATTCTTAGCTTATTTATGTCTTCTGAATTCAATTTCACAGCTGGTTTTTACTGTTTAGGCATATTTCTCACTGTATAGCCAATTTGAGCAACTTAATAGATCAAGGAAATGCCCATTGGGAGCCTTGGACCTAGCAGATGTAGCCCAGGAGGGGTGAACTGCCTCATCATGTTGGTGTGTTATGTATGGTGAAGTTTTTATGCTGTGTATTTCTGATTTAAGATGTTAAACAATAATTTTAATTAACATTCCCTCACACATAAACTCAAAAACAATTACCAAAAACACTTTGTTTAAATTGCAAGACATGGCGAATACTTTGCACACTTAATTAAATGGAAATGGATACTTTGCACAACATTACAAATAGTTCCATTTTCAGATCAATACAAGCTCCTCTATAGAACCCCCTTGGGGTTTTCAGCAAAACATCAAGTACAAGATGTAGATATGAGATCTAAGACTGTAGATATACTGAAAATTACATATATGGAAAGTGTGGTTGAACTATTATGAGCAATAGAATAGCCTCCTCCAATAGATCTCCAAAGTGAAGGGCAAATCTCCAACACTTAGAAAATCAACTCTCCAAATGGTGTGCTGAGCCACCCTGCAATCACACCTGCAGAAATAACACAGATATGGGAGTATACTGTGCTGTAGGGATCAAAATATAGTTGGCTTGATGCCAAGATCTAAAAATTAGGCTCAAGCCCTCCAATACTGTCCTCCCAATGAAGTAGAAACCTCCTCCACTAAAAAGGAGCACTGAAATGGCCTAGATCTGAAATATATGGTCTCCACTTGCTGCAGCTTGCAAAAAAAAATAAACCGTCAACAGGATCTGCACTGTAGTTGAAAGAAGAAGCTTGGCCCTAAGCCAGATAGGGGAAAATGCAATACAAAATCTCCCAAGAGCTACTCAATGGGAAGAGGTGGGATTCCCGATCAGGAACACCCAATGCTAAACAAAATTTAATCTCAGCTAAACAGAAAGAGAAATATATATGTCTAAACAGACCATATATTCAGAAATATGATAAACATCAACAACCTTCTAATCCTTCCATCCCCTTCCTTTTATAAGACAAGAACTTGCAAACCCTAAACCACTTCCAATGAGATCACTTATTGTTGGAAATATTGTCATTGATGGCAAAGGAGGCAGCAAAGACAGAGACAGGCAAAGAGAGTAACATAGCAGCAAGATGTAGAGAGGGTCGAGCAGCAGAGACAGGGTCATTTAAAGAAGAGGTAGCAAAAGGAGAATGAAGGAAGCAAGGAGCAGCATTAGACAAGAAGAAGATAAAGAAACAGAGAGACAACAGAAGCAGCAGAAACCAGCAATAGAGCGAGGCAGCAGAGAGGTAGCAGAGGCAGCAAAAAAAAAAAAAAAAAAAAAAAAAACTAAGTAAGGAGCAGAGGAAGCAAATGTCAAACAAGATTGAATATGCTGTGCGTTAATTGTAATATCGATTAGTCAGGGGTAAGCGGAATCATATAAGGTAACAGTGGAAGTGGTGTCTATTAATTAAACTATGTTGAGGAATTGCACAACGAAGGCAATGGAGGTAGCAAAGACAGAGACAGGTCGAGTAGCAGAAGCAGGTAAGGCAAAGGCATAGGGAAGAACCGTTATCGAAAGACAGGAACAGTCGAATACAGAGACACATCTGTTATTGCAAAGACACATCCGTTATTCCGAGAATCACTACCCAGCCGGGCGTTACATATAACATAAACACAAATTCCGGGAATTGCTACCCACGTTGGAGTATATGTGCAGCGCATCATATAATCAAAGGTCCAAAGAATATTTATGAAGTTATACAGAGCGCATAATACAAAGTTTTATAAGGTGGGACCCGCAACATTGCGCCATCGCACCATCGCAATATCGCAACTTCACAACATTGTGCCATCACACTATCGCATTATCACAACCATCTCATTATCGCAACCATCGCAATATCGCAATATCGCAACCATCGCAATATCGCAATATCGCAGTTGGTTGAAACTGCATAGCAACTATCGCAAATTAGAAATTTGCGATTGCGATCAATCGCATTTGAAAACATGTCAGGTGGGCCCGAAAGGAGTTCTATATGTTTTAAAACAGGCTTTATTGTATGCGCCGAGAGTATGTTAAGGTGTATTAAAAGGGCAGATTATATGATTAAATCATCTTATAATTAAGCCAAGAGACAAATTTGGGTTATATATATATATATTAAAAGGCGCTGTCATATATATATACATATATATTATATATATATAACGCCGTTGCGATAAGCCGTATGGTCTATAGACCCATGGGCCTCAGCTTAAGGGGAGGGAAATTATTAATGTAATAAAATTGATATATATGTATGTTCCGGCCTGCAGAATGTTCCACATCAACAAGACACTTGCTACAAGTCAACAGTCACGTATTTTTCTAAAAGGCACTGATATAAAAGCACTGTTACATATATACAGCAATTACACCACAGTAGAGGACGGAATAGAATACAGAGCAGAAAAGAGTTAAAACACAATCACAGAAAAAGACAAAACACAGTCAAATAAAAGACAAATGCACAGCTAGCCAAGAGGGTGAATGAGTGAGCTGGAATTCACTTTGTAACTCGAATGTAAATATTTTAATTGTTTTTTATTGCTTGTGATGCATTGGCAAGTCTCCGAGAGAGAACAAATTCCCACTGTAATGTTAAATTGATACCTACAGTTATATTTTCTGAGTAAGCAGATAAAAGGAGTGAGAAGGCAGAAGGCAAAGAGACATGACTTTCCATTTCGAATTCCAAGTAGAATACAAACAGTCATGTGAGGAAATCTATAAATAATATCATCTTTATATGCAAAAAAAAAAGGAAGAGAGAGAGAGTTAATCAAGAGAAGGCAGAATATAGAAGTGTGAGGCAGAGAAGATTAAGAAAAGCAGAACAGAAGGAGAAGCTATAGAACAGGGCTGATATCTGAGGTAAATTAGCAAACTTTCAGTTTGATAAATTGAGGAAGTTGGAGCTTCCCTATCAAGTTGCAGCTTGATCGCTGTCAGTTGTAGCTGACTGAGGTTGGAGCCTCCTGTAGGTTGGTGCCTGCAGAAAATTGAAGGGAGTTGGTGCTTCCTTGCAAGTTGTAGCTTGCAGAATTGAGGATAGAGCCTCCTGTAGGTTGGTCCCTGCAGAAAACAGTGGTGAGAGGAAGTTGGAGCTTGCCTTTGCATCACAACAATAATAAGATGTGGTTTTCTCCCTTTATGGGTTTCCACTTACATCTGCTGTCTCTATGTGTGCTTCTTATGTGTTGAGGTGATTATTTCAATCTGCTTAATTGCTTGTTTCTTTCAACTTAAGTATGGTATCACAATAAATTAATATTGGCTGCAAATAAGATTGCTCACATATTAAGCTGTAAATAACTTTGGTGAAAATTTTAAAAGGCGAATGTATGTATTAAACTGATTCACCCCCCTCCTCTTAGTTTAATTAAAGATTCAACAATTGGTATCAGAGCAGGTTTCCTTTGTACAAGTCTAACAACTGAAAGGAGATCCTAGGTTCCCAATATGGCTAGTAAAGAAGGATGCTCAACCAATAAAGCCCCTTTCTTCACTGGTGAAAATTATGCTTTCTGGAAAATCAGAATGAGGACATACATAATGTCTCTAGGAATAGAAGTCCTGGCTGCTGTGGAATTAGGATATGCCCCGAAGGCAACTGACACAGAAAAGGACTCAAAACAAGATTTTGTGGCTAATGCAAAAGCCATGAATGCCATCCTGAATGGATTATGTGAAGCAGAGTTTATTAAAGTAATGCACAAAGACACTGCCAAAATAATATGGGATACTCTTGAAAACATACACGAGGGAGACCAGAAAGTAAAGACTGCCAAACTTCAAGTCTATAGAGCCCAGTTTGAAAACTTAAAAATGAATGATGATGAAGACATTGCCAGTTTCTTCCTAAAATCTGCGGAAATTATTAAAAATATGAAAGCTCTTGGAGAAAAAATGCCAGAGAGTATAATTGTGCAAAAGATTCTAAGTTCTTTTCCATCCAGATTTAATCCCAAGGTGTCTGCAATAGAAGAAACAGCTGATTGGGAGACCTTGACCATGAACCAGTTGCTTGGAAATCTAACAGCCTATGAAATGAGGCTCCCACAGAAAAAGCCAAGTACAAGGGAAGCAACCTTTAAAACAGAAAAGAAGAAAGAAGAAGAGGGAGACATATGCTCTTGCTCAGATGAAGAAGAGGCAAAGTTTGTCAAGAAATTGGATAGAGGCTCAGGTAAATACAAAGTTAAACTCCCCTTCAAATGCTTTAACTGTGGAAGAGTGGGACACTATGCTGCTAAGTGTCCTCACAAGAAAGTAGGAAATCAAGCTCAAGAATCAAAGAAAGACACATCAAAGAACTGGCAGAAAGGAAAGAAATTCAGCAGAAAATCCTTCTATGCTCAGTAAGACAGCAGTGCATCTGAAGACTCAGATGAATCCCCAGGAGAAGAGGGAACCTCTGAATTTTTACTAATGGCCATAGAAGATCTTGAAGGACTCTTGCTAGAAGAAGAAGAAGAAGGGGAAGTCGACCTTGAGGGGGAGCTAAGAAGTGCTCTGGAGGAGATTGAAAGACTCAAAATAAAATGCAAAAAACAAAAAGAGATTCTCCTAAAATGTGTGAAAGAAGAAAAAAATTCAGAAGTCCTCATGCAGCTGAAGGTAAAGCTTGAAGAAGCCAAGAAGATAGAAGATATGTTACTTCAACAAATCAAAGATAAAACTCGAGAACAAGAGAAGCTGGAAGAAGAAATTCTGTGTCTGAGAAAGAAATTAGAAAGTGCTCAACAAAAAGTATCTATATACCCTTCTCAAATGACAAGCTCTGGTAAGTTGAATAAAATATTGGATGCTCAAAGATATCCTCTAATAACAACTGGGATAGGCTATGAAGGAGAATCAAATAAAGGCAAAGAAAAGGAACACAAAAATATAATTTTTGTGAAAGCTAAGAAGGCTGATGAAGCAGCTCAAATAATTCCTACAAAAGAAGAAATCTGCAATAAGGAAGACAGAGATCAGAAGAAACCTCTAGGAGAAAAGAATGTAATAAATACTATGACCCTTGAATATGTAAAATTTGGAAACCATCAAAGGAGATTCTTCCCTCTAATGAAGAATGCCACATGTTATGTCTGCCACAAGCTGGGACACATTGCTACATATTGTCATACAAGGAGAAGTAATTCAAACCTGCACAAGATTCAAACAATGAAGAGACTGCCTCAAACAAGCAACTGGAGAAGACAACCTCACATCAGGTATGCAAACAATTTCTATGGTTACTGTTTTTATTGTAAAGAATTTGGCCATAAAATCATTGAATGTAGAAAGTATGGACAAAGATTAATTTTCAACACTTCAAGGAGGTTTATGAATCAAAGAAATTCGTTCATACTCACAATTCTGCAAATACTATGATCAAATGCTTTATATGCAATCAAGCTGGACATATGCCTTTCAAATGTCCTTTGAAAGAGAGTGATTCATCATCTCACAAAAGATATAAAACAAAAGGATGCCTCCAATGGAAAAAGAAGGAGAATAAGTGTGACCTAGCTCTAACTGCTCAAGATCTGAAAAGTCAATGGTACTTGGACAGTGGCTGCTCTAAACACATGACAGGAGACAAAAGTAAGTTTATTACTCTTGATGAAAAGAAATCTGGTAAATGTTACTTTTGGCAATGATAAATCAGGTAAGATCAGGGGAAAAGGCTCAGTCAGCATAGATAATGGAAGAGGAAAGGCCCAAGATGTACTATTTGTAGATGGGCTGAAAGAAAATTTACTGAGTGTCAGTCAGATGTGTGACAACGGCTGTGAAGTTCTCTTTAGAGCACAAGACTGTGAAGTCAGATCAAGCACAACAGGAAAGACTCTGCTCAAAGGTGTCCGAACAGAGAGTAATGTGTACATAGTAAAAGAGGAGGATGAAGCCTGCCATCTAAGCAAACTTGAGGAGTCATGGTTATGGCATAGGAGATTGGGACATCTCAGCTTCGACCATATCATCAGACTGAGTAAGAATAAAGCTGTCAGAGATATGCCTGAAATAAAAAGGCCTTCAAATACCATATGCAAATCTTGTCAATTTGGGAAACAAACTCGCACATCTTTTAAATCTAAAGATGAGCTGTCAACTAGAAGACCACTCCAGCTTGTGCACATGGATCTGTGTGGACCTGCAAGAACTAAAACACCAAGTGGAGAATCCTATTTCATGCTGATAATAGATGATTTCTCTAGAATGACATGGGTTGCTTTTCTCAAGAACAAATCAGAAGCACTAGAAAAGTTTAAGACATTCAAAGCATTAGTAGAAAATCAAACTGGATGCAAGCTAAAATGTATCAGATCAGATAGAGGAGGAGAATTCACTGATTATGACTTTGCAGACCTATGCAATGAACATGGCATAAAACAACAATTTACTATTGCAAGAACACCTCAGCAGAATGGAGTAGTAGAGAGACAAAACAGATCTGTTCAACAAATTTCCAGAGCCATGATGCAAGAGAATAATATTGCTCAAAAATTTTGGGCAGAAGCTGTACACACAGCAGTACATATTCTAAACAAAGCTCATTTAAGACCTAACAGTGACAAGACACCTTATGAGCTATGGCATGGTAAACTTGCATCAATCAAGCACTTTAGAGTCTTTGGTAGCAAGTGCTACATAAAGAATAATGATGAAAATCTCGGGAAGTTCGATGCAAGAGCAGATGAAGGGATATTTCTAGGATATTGCATCCAAAATTAAAGGATACAGATGCTACAACAAGACTCTTCATAAAATTGTAGAAAGTATTGATGTAAGATTTGATGAAGAACTTCCAAACAAGACAAGAGATATAGATTGCAGCAGCCATCCTGAAAACCATGAACAAGAGGAACAAGATGATGAAGAAACAAGCAAAACATCAGAAAATTCTGAACTGAACTCAAAAACCCCCTCAAGATACACTCAGAAGAATCATCCCGAAGATCATATCATAGGAGACAAGAAAGCAGGGGTCCAGACAAGAAGGCAGTTAACAGAACAAACTGAAGAGGTATACATAGCGATGTTGTCACAAATAGAGCCAAATAAATTTGAAGAATCCAGCAAGGACAAGTCTTGGGTGAATGCAATGAATGAAGAATTGGATCAAATTGAGAAAACAATACCTGGGAACTAGTTCCTAGACCCACTGAGAAAAATGTCATAGGATCAAAATGGGTATTCAAAAATAAAATGAATGAGGAAGGACAGGTAATCAGGAATAAAGCCAGACTGGTCTGCAAAGGATATTCACAAATCGAAGGACTTGATTACAATGAAACATTTGCCCCTGTAGCCAGAATGGAAGCCACGGGGATTGTTCCCCAGATTCTGCATGCCACCAAAACTTCAAAGTATATCAAATGATAAAATCTACATTTTTGAATGGAGACTTTGTACTTAATAGTCTTCACATGGAATAACCTCAAGGCTTCTCCTTGCCTGTATTGTGCTAGGGAAGACTATGTGTGCAGACTAAGAAGGCCCTATATGGACTGAAACAAGCTCCTCGTGCTTGGTACTCAAGACTAGATAAATATTTGCAAAAACAGGGTTTTAAGAGAGGTGGAGTAGACAACAATATATATATATATATAAGCCCATGAAAATGAACTCCTGATTTTTGTAGTGTATGTTGATAATATTATGTTTGGAAGCAAGAAAGATGAACTAGCAAAAGGGTTTACTGATGAGATGAAAACAGAGTTTTAAATGTCTATGATTGGAGAACTCAGTTTCTACTTGGGACTGCAAATTTATCAAAAGAACACAGGGACATTCATCTCTCAAGAAAAGTACTTAAAAGAAATACTGAAAAGATTCAAAATGGAGGACTGCAAACCTGTGATTACCCCCATGATCACGGGATGCAAGCTATGTGCCGATGATGGGTCGACAGATGTAGACCAAAAACTCTACAGATCCATGATAGGAAGCCTGTTGTATTTGATAGCATCTAGACTAGACATCATGCTAGCAGTAGGACTAGTGGCAATATATCACAGCATCAACAAAACCTATCCTTCACAAAAAGAATACTCACATATCTACATGAAATATCAGCGCATGGACTTTAGACTCCTAAAAGGCAAAAGCTTCACTTTGTTAACTACACAGATGCAGATTGAAGCAACAAGGTTTGCTGACAGAAAAGTGGGATGAAAGTGGAGGCTATCTAGGAGAAAGTCTGGTGGCATGGTTAAGCAAGAAACAAACATCCATCTCTCTGTCTACAGCTGAAGCAGAATATATAGCAGCAGCAGCATGTTGTACACAAGTCATGTGGATGAAGCAAACTCTTCAAGACATGAAGGTAAGCATTGATAAACCTATTTCAATCAAATGTGATAATACAAGTGCTATAAGTATATCTAAAAATCCTGTGCTTCATTCAAAAACCAAACATATTCCAATCAAGTATCATTTCCTCCGAGAACAAGTGGCTCAGAAAATAGTAAAACTGGAATATGTACCAATGAAAGAACAGACAACTGATATATTTACTAAACCTCTTGCTAGAGAACCATTTCAATATTTGAGAGATAGACTAGGGGTAGTATCTGCAGATGCTACTCTCTGATATAAAGAGAAAGCACAATTTCAGGGGGAGAACAAAAATGAAAATATCATTCCAGGGGGAGAACAGCCAGCAAGGAAAGCATAAAACAGGTCCACAGGATCAATATTATCAGTAGTATCAGCATTATCAATAATATCAGCATAATCTCAGTATTATCAGCATTCAGCATGGAAAAGCAACAAGGACCCTTCAATTGAAAAATGCATCATCTCTGTCTGCAATCTAACACGGATTACAGGCACTACAAATGAAACACAGCTATAAAACATATTCCTCAAAGTGTTCTCTCAACAAGTTTTATACATCACTCTGGAGCAGCATGGTACAAATTCAGCAGAAGAGGACCTAAACGTAACTCAGAGAAAGGAAATGAAAAAAGAAACCCTTTTCCATTGATGTCAAAGGGGGAGGAAGAACAAACAAGAAAAGCAAGAGAAGGCAAATAGAGAAAAGTGGATTGCCATCAATGCCAAAGGGGGAGACTGTTGGAAATATTGTCATTGATGGAAAAGGAGGCAACAAAGACAGAGACAGGCAAAGAGAGCAGCATAGCAGCAAGATGTAGAGAGGGTCGAGCAGCAGAGATAGGGTCATTTAAAGAAGAGGCAGCAAAAGGAGAATGAAGGAAGCAAGGAGCAGCATTAGACAAGAAGAAGAGAAAGAAACATAGAGACAACAGAAGCAGCAAAGAAACCAGCAATAGAGCGAGGCAGCAGAGAGGTAGCAGAGGCAAAAAAAAAAAAAAAACTAAGTAAGGAGCAGAGGAAGGAAATGTCGAACAAGATTGAATATGCTGTGCGTTAATTGTAATATCGATCAGTCAGGGGTAAGCGGAATCATATAAGGTAACAGTGGAAGTGGTGTCTATTAATTAAACTATGTTGAGGAATTGCACAGCGAAGGCAATGGAGGCAGCAAAGACAGAGACAGGTCGAGCAGCAGAAGCAGGTAAGGCAAAGGCACAGGGAAGAACCGTTATCGAAAGACAGGAACAGTCGAATACAGAGACACAGCTGTTATTGCAAAGACACAACCGTTATTCCGAGAATCACTACCCAGCCGGGCGTTACATATAACATAAACACAAATTCCGGGAATCGCTACCCACGCTGGAGTATATGTGCAACGCATCATATAATCAAAGGTCCAAAGCATATTTATGAAGTTATACGGAGCGCATAATACAAAGTTTTATAAGGCGGGACCCGCAATATCGCAACTTCGCAACATTGCGCAATCGCACCATCGCAATATCGCAACTTCGCAACATTGCGCCATCGCACCATCGCAATATCGCAACTTCACAACATTGTGCCATCGCACTATCGCATTATCACAACCATCTCATTATCGCAACCATCGCAATATCGCAATATCGCAACCATCGCAATATCGCAATATCGTAGTTGGTTGAAACTGCATAGCAACTATCGCAAATTAGAAATTTGCGATTGCGATCAATCGCATTTGAAAACATGTCAGGTGGGCCCGAAAGGAGTTCTATATGTTTTAAAACAGGCTTTATTGTATGCGCCGAGAGTATGTTAAGGTGTATTAAAAGGGCATATTATATGATTAAATCATCTTATAATTAAGCCAAGAGACAAAGTTGGGTTATATATATATATTAAAAGGCGCTTTCATATATATATATATTATATATATATATAACGCTGTTGTGATAAGCCGTATGGTCTGTAGACCCATGGGCCTCAGCTTAAGGGGAGGGCGATTATTAATGTAATACAATTGTGATATATGTATGTTCCGGCCTGCGGAATGTTCCACATCAACAAGACACTTGCTACAAGTCAACAATCACATATTTTTCTAAAAGGCACTGATATAAAAGCACTGTTACATATATACAGCAATTACACCACAGTAGAGGACAAAATAGAATACAGAGAAGAAAAGAGTTAAAACACAATCACAGAAAAAGACAAAACACAGTAAAAAAAAAGACAAATGCGCAGCTAGCCAAGAGGGTGAATGAGTGAGCTGGAATTCACTTTGTAATTCGAATGTAAATATTTTAATTGTTTTTTATTGTTTGTGATGCATTGGCAAGTCTCCGAGAGAGAAAAAATTCCCACTGTAATGTTAAATTGATACCTACAGTTATATTTTCTGAGTAAGCAGATAAAAGGAGTGAGAAGGTAGAAGGCAAAGAGACATGACTTTCCATTTCGAATTCCAAGTAGAATACAAACAGTCATGTGAGGAAATCTATAAATAATATCATCTTGATATGCAAAAAAGAGGGAGAGAGAGAGAGTTAATCAAGAGAAGGCAGAATATAGAAGTGTGAGGCAGAGAAGATTAAGAAAAGCAGAACAGAAGGAGAAGCTACAGAACAGGGCTGATATCTGAGGTAAATCAGTAAACTTTCAGTTTGATAAATTGAGGAAGTTGGAGCTTCCCTATCAAGTTGCAGCTTGATAGCTGTCAGTTGTAGCTGACTGAGGTTGGAGCCTCCTGTAGGTTGGTGCCTGCAGAAAATTGAAGGGAGTTGGTGCTTCCTTGCAATTTGTAGCTTGCAGAATTGAGGATAGAGCCTCCTGTAGGTTGGTGCCTGCAGAAAACAGTGGTGAGAGGAAGTTGGAGCTTGCATTTGCATCACAACAATAATAAGATGTGGTTTTCTCCCTTTATGGGTTTCCACTTACATTTGCTGTCTCTATGTGTTGAGGTGATTATTTCAATCTGCTTAATTGCTTGCTGCTTTCAACTTAAGTATGGTATCACAATAAATTAATATTGGCTGCAAATAAGATTGCTCACATATTAAGCTGTAAATAAATTTGGTGAAAATTTTAAAAGGTGAATGTATGTATTAGACTGATTCACCCCCCCCCCCCTCTCAGTTTAATTAAAGATTCAACACTTCTTTCACACAAGGCATCTCCATCTAAAACAATGCTGTGCCTCATTTATGGCCACTTCTCCATGACAACGCTGTAGATTTGGTCAAGGTTGACCCAGTCAAAATCTTCCAACCCCTTTCACACCTAAGGGTGCTTGATTGAACAACTAAGATTTAGAATTTTCATATTTGGCATTGATTTATTCATTATTAGGAGTAATATGGACATCCTTTGCTCTTTTATTCTTTAAACAAAGCAATAAAAAAAATAATTAATATTCCAATTAGCTCATGACTAATTGGGAATATTACATGATCCTTCTGATTCACGCCTAATGGTTTTCGACCTAGACAAGGAAAGCCTGCGACTTCCTTCTATAGTCGCTTTCCAAATACTGGTTTCGGTTTAAAATATCACCATACACTGATGCATCGTCAATGAAGGAGCATCCACATGTATCCGTCCAAATAAATTTGGAAAAATTTAGGATCACCTGAATTAAAACCATTCAACATCATGCTTAGAGCCTACGAGGTCGCCCATCAGCTCCCGTTAGTCTATATCAAAATGTCCCAGTAAACCTAGCCGGAAAGGCATTCCTTATAGACATTGAGGTCTTAAATTCACAAGTAGACTACAATATATTCCTCAGGCAGAGTTATATGTACGACATGACTACAATCACATCCTCTATCTTTATGGTAATGATGTTTCCCCACGATGATCGGATCATCACCATCGACAAACTCACATACTACGACAAGAAACCCATGAATACTCTCAATATCGTGCTACCCTACATAGACAAAACCACATAACCACTCACATGGTATACAAATTTCAGCCCAGGCCAATTCAAACCATCATCCATCATAGGGTCATTCCTAGTAGATCCCCCTATTATACCAGAGGGAGTCCCAGAAAGCACGGGGGCACCGGTGTGCATGATGCTCTCATCAAACACCGAAACTAGCCCAAACATAGAAACTAGAAGTACTAATGCCGAAGCCACTGGCACGGCATTCCTACCATACGCAATTTCGCAAACCCCATTTTTATATCCCCCACCTGGTTTTGTGTCAAAACAAGTCATGGAAACTATGAAATTGGTGAATATGGATTTTTCAATGCTCTTGTGCTATTTGGTCCCCCCAGCCATGCTGGGAAGTAGAGGCATCACCTTTACATGAATAAACCCTATTTCCCCTCAAGGGGTCATAGCAGTTAATGAAACACCTGTAGCAGTGGCCACTGACATGACCAAGAAAAATAAAAAAAAGGGAAAAAATTTGAAACCCCCAAGTTACATAGGGAATTACAACCTTTCGCATTATGTGATGTCGTAGGTCATCCGTCTAATATTTTCCCGGAGTTAGAAGAAGTGAAACCCCTTCTGCACACCGAAATAAATGTCACGACCTTGAATTCCCATAAAAAGGAACATGCCACAAACAACCAAGGGAAAGTATTATGTACCAATAATTCATGTGCCATATGCAACCATTATGGGCATTATACCCATCACTGCATAGATATGCCGCGATATAGGGATGCCTTGAAAACCCTAGAACAACCTTACAAGGAGGACCCCTCAGCACCACCCATGCAAATGGATAAGGGTGAACCCAAAACCATATTGTACGTATAAGAAGGGCCTACATATTGCTCGTATACAATCACCCCAACGGCCTAGAGGCAACAAACAAAGGTCATACCAAATGTCCCAGTTTGTGCACTATGTGACGAGCCTGATCACTTAATCACACAGTGCCCCGAATTAAGGGCGTTCAACCATTGGTATAAAATCATGCAAGATGTTTCCCAAAGAAAATTAGTTCATCATAGACGACATACATGTCAGATTTTTTGGAGCAACCACCACGTACGCCATTATCCCCATATCTATCGATTTCGGTCTATGTTGGATTTCATGCGATGCTTCGTCGCTGAAAACCCCGACTTAGCCCACTCAGACACGTAATCCACAAACAACACTACAAATCAAAGTAAGAAAGAAATGAAGACCATATTGTATGTGTTAGAGAAGAGATGGTCACCTGAGTGACCACCTCTTCCCCGTAATCATCCTCAAGCTCCAGTCTAACTATACGCACTCTACGATGAACGAGATCACTTCATCGTTGACTATGCAACTCTAGATTTATTTCAAATATGGTACCCGATTAACCTGGTGTCCTACGACGGCCTAAAAGCAGTCCAATATTCATGCTAAGTGTGTTCAGATAACCACCTGGTTCATCGTTGTCCCTACATCCCCCGCTTCCGTTCGACGTTAAATTGTTTACACCAGGACATAACCCGGCTCGCTGCAGAAGACAGATCAAATTCAGACTCAGTAGTAAGTTCGACAGCCCAAGAGAATGAGGCAACTAGGTATATCCTTTTCATATTGGCATAAAAACAACCAACAAGGGGGAATATTATCGTCCCGAACCACCCTCCATGAATAATCCTAGCCTGCGAATTGTGTGATGCACACATTCATTTGATCGCTCAATGCCTAGATTTATGATCATTTTTCAAATGGTACCCAATTACTCCGATAGTCCAAAGGGAGTGGAAAACAAAAGAGCATAAGTCTTGTCTTATTTTCCAAGAAAACCATCATGCTCGAAATTGTACTTACATCCCCCAATTTTGACCCATGTTAGATGTCATATGCTCATTTTTCACTAAATATCTGGATGTAACCGGTTTCGAACCTAGGCAACTAGGTGCAATGCGCCCTTTCCCCCATCGTCACCAAAACCCTAGGAAAGCTAAGGCCACCAATTGTCTTAGCTGGGCACGGAACCAGCCAAGAACAACATGTGTTCTATGTGATATAAAGGACCACATGGTCAATCAATGTTAGGAACTCAAGAAACTCGTTGAAAATCTTCGCATGGTCATAACCATACCGCATATCCATCTCTCTAATCAAGAGAAGATCACACAATTTCACCACACTATGAATTGTGAATACCTCCCAAGGTTACAAGCAGAGAGAGAAGCATTGAGTTTGGACTCCCCAAAGGAACCACACCACCCAAGACTGAAGACTCGACGATGGAAGAAGCACACAAATGCACCAATTCCCAACCATTTCCAAGCATCCACATCTGATGTGGAGAGTAATGTTGCTTTTCACACCATATAATCACTAGGTACCTTTATTCCATGCACCATTTTCACAAGCTATAACCATGACACAGGGACATGCCCTATGTTGCAAGCATTTCGACACCTCTCTAGTCAATGCAATATTCAAGTAAGAGAAGATGTGTGTAACGCTAGTACATTTTTAAGAGAGCATGACTCTCCCCTGGCTAAAAAAAAAATAAAAAAAATTGTGGAAATTTTTTCAAACCCAACGGTACATGCCTTGCCAACCTCGTCAACAGCCTCTACCCCAAGAAATTCCACCCATGAGGCGAAAGCCTCCACAACACAATTCAGGTATGCCCTCTATTATTGCTTTAAATTCAAGTTATTTGAAATATGTCTGTGTGAAAAAGATGACTTTTACTTGGGGAATTGGTTGCATGTATTACAAACATGCCAAATCACCATATATCCCATCCAACAAAGGTACAAGAGCATATGTCATTATACCCCCAACATGATTTGCTCCCCAAGAAGATTTTCATATCCTGATATCATTTCTTTAAAATCAACCATAGGTTAAATTCTCTCAACCATGTTTATGATCACCCCATATTGCACATGATAAGCACCTTTGCAGGTCTATAGAGCCTCACCTTCCATGTCATACATCACTCACATAGACCATACACTGATATCTAGAGCCATGGCTATAAAATCCGACCTGGGAACCACTTCATGTTCGTCTATCGATCATCAAACATCAAGTCAAGTTTTACCCATTACATGTTACAAGCCCTTTCCCAGGCCACTATTTTCCACAAGCAGATTAGAAAAAATACACCACCGCGTCTCACATTTGGCCTATCACACCCCCATCAACATAGCCCATCTACGAAATTTTTTCAGCTACTTCATCACCCCCAGACTGAGACCAACCAATGGGGCCCCCACCCTTAGAAAAACACACTCCTCACACCATGGTGAAGGATTATTTCATGTTTATAGGGGCATTTTTTTCCGTGCTTGTACATCCAAACCCATTTTATATTCTTTTGGAAAGTGTACAAATATATTTTTTAGGAGAGAACTCCCACCCATCCATTTACATTTATCACCTGGTAGCAGTTGCTAATCACCCTTGGTCGGAGTTATGAATTCTTTTACCACACCCAACCATGACACTCATAACAACCCTACACCCACCCTAGACATCCTACCAACCCCAGGGATTTCATCACCAATTTTTTTTTTTATGAATGCCACCACTCGCATTTACAACTCTGACCTCAGGCCACTTAACTACCATCATTAGTTATAACTATTTCTCATCATCATTCCTATTTAACCCATCATACCATGACCTGCTACATTAGAAACCTTGTTCGTTTGCATCAATACTCATTTCGGTTGGTTGATGCTTCCTTCTTGTCGACTACAACAAACATTTTCCAAGAAGGAGGTGGTACATTGGATGACTCCTCACCTCAATAGGGGCATCCATGAATGGCACTATGGGAATCATCATTGCCAATTGATGTCATCAATCCTCTTGACATTC
Source organism: Pinus albicaulis (assembly GCA_034641835.2). Lineage (NCBI taxonomy): Eukaryota > Viridiplantae > Streptophyta > Pinopsida > Pinales > Pinaceae > Pinus > Pinus albicaulis. The sequence goes on from CM076580.1 coordinate 376,929,947, forward strand.
GACTTCAAGATAATTTTTCATGTCAAGATGGTATCATACTTCATAACTGTTGCACTCTGTCAGAATTCGTCGAAGACCCATGACTTGATAAGCATCTCTTTAAAAATTGTTTACACTAGAAGGTCCCCAACATTCAAATACCCATGCATAAAATGAGCACCCATTCTAAATAAACGTGCCATACCAAGATTATGCATGTGGGCACCACATTCAACCTTATTTTAAAGAAAAACGTCCCCAAGGGCGTCAGCAACTGTCGTCATCAACCAGCAACAGGTCACTACCAAAAGTGGCATAAAAATATAATCTTAACTAAGTCAAAACATCATAAGCATGGGACATGCCTGCATCGTAGAAATATTTTATTCATTACATATCTTGCATGTTTCCAACAGAGCATGGTGTCTTTTTTACTCAAGGAAAGGGGTCTCTCAACTCAGTTCCAAAGCAAGTTAGTCTCTCTCTCTTTTAAAAGGATCACACAGAAAAAAAACCATAATGTATTTCAGCTATACAGTTCTTCCTAGACCTCATACATTAGGGGGTGACTGTTAACACTAGAAAATCGTACGGGAAAAAGACATTAAAAATGTCAAGAAGAAGGTATAGATAAATGTTTCCAAAGAAGAAATACATTAGGAAGAGCCAAAAATGTAATTCTTCCTAAGGTTAAAGGACAAATTAATGGACAACACACAGAAAAAAAAGACTTTTTGCACATAGTGCAACTTTTTCTTCAATAGCCACACACAATGTGACTATCCCTTCGATAACTACACGGTCCTGGGGATGGCAGAATGTCACCATATGGGACCACTTGGCACACCTGGTTAAAAATATTCCCACTCATCCTAACCAAGTACAGTCGCCTTTGAGCCACCTTGAGGCCTTAATGAAATGCACAAAGGAATCATACCTCCACTCTTGTGTCACCATCCATCTTGGGCCAAGAGAAGGAGGGAAAATTTGAAAGTGGTCTATAAAATACAACCTTTGGAAGAAGAATAGGAGACACATTATTATGCTGGAAAATTGCTCCAAAACAAACCAACTTGTGTTTTCTAGCAACAGAATTATTGGAAGGACTCAGTTGTTGGCCACCCAATATCTCAGTCCAAGAGAGAGGAGTTCACCACATGTTCACTGATCTACCATCTTTTGAGAGGGAAGAGAGGTTTGCTACAAACTTGAGGGGAAGAGACCCCCTTGTCTTGGATATTGGAGCTCCGTAGCTCGAAGGATCCACTACAAGAGATTTAACATTCTATCTTCTATTACCACCAACGCCTAATAAAGGGAGAAACTCTCCATTTTTGAGTTATTAGTGTGTTTTCTCTATCGAGCGTGTATCTTTTGCATGTTGTTTTGTTTTTGTTTTATTGTTTATGTAGCATACTATATTTCCTTTCCAACTTAGCTTATTACATGTTGAACTTGTTTCACTAACATTTAACAAACCACTTTTGCATGTGACTCTTATGTAGGTAAGAATCCTGCCTACTAAGAAAAGTGTATTTCATATGCTCATGCGTCGAATACACTACCGCAATGACCTTAAGGAAGTGGAACCGGCGGAAACACCAAAAACACACCTTGCACTACAACATTGACATCCCCAGGAGGTAACCCAACCTCCCAGGGCCCTGTTCCCTGAGGGGGAACTGATTTTTATCCCCTTTGAGGTTAAGTCGCAGGCATATAAGGGAAAGGGAATGACTCTAGACTCTAGAGCCACAGGCTAGCCTTGGCAAGGTAGTGACTCAGGCCAAAACAATGAATTCTTCGCTTGTAGCTCCGGGATTTGTTCCACATTTTCATCCCTTGAGCTCAGGTCACTCCCCATAATTTCCTATAACTTCAAGAGATCGTAAATAAAAATACAATAAACATATTGAAGGAATCACATCAACCGGAACTCATCCGACCCCACCCAACCATGACAAGGATTTTGTCAAACATGTCACAAACATAGCATCTACAGGTAGAAATAACAAATTTCAACAAAGAGGTCTCTTCCTTGTCTGAGAATGGCTAAGAAGAATTTCTCCCCTACATCATAAGCTATCATATAATTAATTTTACCATAGATACATAGGATATTAATTTATGGGAAAAAACATGAATAGATCCATACATCATCACTGATTGAATACATGATTTTGAACAACATATTAATAACATAAATACAATGGATACGATAGCAATAAAATCCATACATAAACTAGTATATTTTCATACCAAATACCGGATAAATGAGCTCTTCTTTAATGAATGTAAGCCAACTGGAGATGGAACTTCCATGTTCCACCCTACCATAGATTAGCTAAGCCGAGTCTCACTTCAGCCAATCACCCCGGTGCCATATTCCAATCATGAATGTGGGACTTAATCAAACAACTCAATCAACACCAAACCAGGGCTCCAAGGACCGAACTATCTCAACCCCAAACCAATGACTCCACCTCATGGTCTAACATAACTAACCATGACGGATTGGCCTCTATCCAAGCTGCTATAGGGCTCCAGAGTGTTTGTTCCAACCAAGGCTCCAAGACTAGTAACTCGACCCCAAATGTTTCCAGGCTCTAGGACTAGTAACTCAAACCACCTATGGCTCTAGGACTAGTAACTCAATCCAACAGCTGACCATCGGGCTCTAGAATGTTTATGCAACAGGGGATTCAGGAACTAATAAATCAACCCAATAGCTAAAGGAATCATGAGAACCAACCATAAAACAATCAATGGAAATAACCCACAATACCATGGTTGTCCAGGAAATGGCAAGGCTAGGAAAATCCACATGCATATCCCATGCATACCGAAACCATTGAGGAAAACACACATGCAACTTGGCACCTACAATCGAATCCTGCTGTAGGTGCTAGTCCCGATGTCAACCCATGCTTTCCTGCTGTTAGCGTAAATTCTTAACGCAAGCGTACAAAAAATATCACTTTAGCTGTGTGTGACAAACAACCCTAAAAATAAATATGGCTACTTAACTTCCTTATATTTGCAATATACAGTTGAAACAAATGCAACAAAAACCCGGATCTATTCAGTAAAAGTCGTTAAATAGTAAAAAGACATAAGAATACGCTCCAGACATCCAATGGAAAAGACAATATATATAAAGAATTTTATATGTATTAATGCCCGGGAAGGAAAAAAAGAATGATGTTACCTTTCCCCCTCAATGGGATGGGTTCTTGGCTGTCCTCAATGCTTCAGATCCAGAAGTTTCTCTCTCAATGGTGTAGAAATCCAAGACGTGTTGAACTTTATGGGAGCTCGAGAAGCAAGAAAATAGTAGCAGCAATGATAATGATCAAAGTGCAACAATGAAAGTGATCAAAGTAAATAATGAATGGAAAACCCTCCTATTTATAACAAAATATTGAGCTATCCTCGATAATGGCGAATAATAAAATATTATTAACCAAGATCTAGATCTAACTGCTTGGAATATTTCATTATATTTTGTTGGACGGAAAGGAATTTAAATTGGTTAAATCCCTTTATTTACAAATAATAAACAAATAAATGATTTATTTATCATTTCAAGAATGGGGTTAAGGAATAATTTAACAAATAATTATTTGTTTAATTATTTCTAGGTGATTTAGTCAAATTTAACAAGGAATAATAATCAAATAATGATTTAATTAATTATTCCTAAAGATAAATAGGAAAAATAATGATTTATCTAATTATTTCTCATAATTGGATTAAAGATGACCAGGAATATTATTTAAAAAATGGTTTAATTAATTATTCCTAGAGGAAAATAAAATAAATAAGGGTGTATTTAATTATTCTTGATGGGGTTTCCTGTTTCAACTAGAAATAACTTAATAGAATATGGTTTATTAAATTATTTAAAATAGTGAAAGCAATTTTACTATGGTAAAATTGGTTTTACATGGTGTACTTCAATCCATCTAATTTTGATTGTTTATATGACAAAAAATTGGTGTAACAGATTGCCCCCCAACGTGTGAGCGTTAGGAGATAATCGTATGACCGAATTACATTGTAAGAACACAATCACTAGATACCGAAGGGGAGTCAGAGAGAGAGAGATACGTAGATAGACTGAAGTGAGGGAGGAGAATAACCTTAGGGGGTAAGACCTAGAAATGATATAAGCCTCCTTTAATGTTTGGGTACCTATTCTCAGTGAGGCGGGGGAGGCATATCTATGCCTGCCGAGTACAAAGAATAATGGTACGCCTAGAAAAACAAGATTGAGATATAAAGTACATGATTTTCTGGCATAAAATGGGCCAGACAAAAATATAATGGATCCCACATACATACTATGCATGGGACAACAAACAGGACTGAATACAATAATATCTAAGTACATGAGACATAATAACAACCAAAGAAGCCGTGATAAATAGGAAAGGGCTTTGAAAATATGAATGGATCATCTGAGTGATACATGCATGAAATAGGCACTAGAAGTGGCTAGAACCGAACCCATCAAATTTGCAGAGCGTCATCTGAGGCTGAGCATAATATGATGTCATCCGGGCATGTGGGGGGTTACCTGAAGGGCCACCCCCTTATGAGGGCAGAAACATCTCACACACACCCTGGAATCACTGGGACAATATGCTGGATCACCGAACCATCAAGTATGCGAATCTTGATCATGCTAAAGCTAAGTGGATGAGAAGTAATCAAGTCTAAGGGAAATGAGAGGTCCCTTTTCCTGATCCGAGGCACCAAATAATAATGGAAGTTGGAACCAAGGTACACCACCCTCTAGACCTGTCTTCTGGAATGAATGTGTTGAGGTCGACAGAAGGGGTCTCCCATAGGTGAGGCGATAAGGATCCTTAAATAAGACACGAGGGATCATAGTAAAAGTGACAGATGGACTGATACTAGGGATGATGATGGAAGGGGGATACTGAGTAGCAAACATACGACCTCCCTTGCCAGAGCATAAAAAGAATGGATGACTTGGTAGCGGCTGACTTGACTCTTGAGGGGATGGGGGACATTATAATTGGAGGCCAAAATGTGCTACACGAGAGAGAGACAAGGCAAAAATGGATGGAATACTGTAATAGGAGGAAAAGGGACTCGATACAGACTCCATGAATGCGATGGTGACTCAACTCAGATTCTCTGATCGAGGGCGACTCGATGATGATGCCACATAGAATAGGCCCGGTGGGGACCATAAAAACATGAGCAAAAGATGGTTACTCATAATGAAAATCGACACACGCATTGAAAAGAATGAAGGAAAAGTGATGCCCCAAGTACAAGAATCACAAGTGAAGGAATCTGATTTTGAGAGGCGACGAACTGACCCTTCTTGGAAAAATGGCTTACAGGTGAAGTATCAAATCACAAAAAATCAAAGCATACCCATTTTAGAGCTCAATGAGATATTTCCAACAGTGTTGACGGTTCGTCAAACCGAGCTACGATTTGGTCACAATTGGCGAAAGAAAAATTAGGGTTTTTCTTTTAATATGGCGATTTCCCTCCAATTTGGTTCATTTTCTATTAGAGATGTGGTGAACATGGAGAGGAGGAGAAGGCCCTAAATCTTGTGACATTATTGGGGTACAAATCGACTATTGGAATCGAGATCCGTCAATTGTAGGTAGGTGGCCTAACCTTACTCTTCATTTTCACTAGATTAATTTTTCAGATTAGGTGCCCAGAGCCTAGGAACAACACCCTGCCCTTCCTCACGGTTGGCTCACACTTCCTGGGACCTGTTTTGTGAGTTGGCTCATATTTTTTAGGGGGGAAAACTGTGAGCTCTCAAGTACAGGGCCGGGAAACCGCGAGTTGGTGAAAAAGGTGGGTTTTGACCTGTTTTTGGCTAGGAACTGGGGCTTGATGATTTTGATACATTTTTTCTTCTTATGAACTCAAAAACATGTTGGTTCTGCTCAGGTATGGTAGAGTTAAATATCAACTAGAGAGAGATATATTTGGATGCACTTCGTTCCGAGATACGGGGGGAACAAGTGGTCCGAGGCGCACTATCTAGGTACGGGGTTCTTAAGCTGATTGAGAACCAACTGATGAGGGTAGGGGAGCCCTTGCTGTCCAGGATAGTCAGCTACTGGAATCCAAAACATGAAGCCTTTATAGTGCAGAGGCATCAAATCGAGTTGAACATACAAGACATTTACTTCTTGACCAGACTTCCACCACTGGGGGTGGTGGGAGATATACATCTGGTGTTACCGCGAGGGCAGAACATATCAGAGTTTGTGGAACACCACTATATATCAGATGCTCGCGCTAAGGGCATGAGCATACCGATCGGTGATCTAGTGAGACTAGAGACACGGGTTGTCACCGCAATAGTTCTGCAGATCCTAGGCAACTAGGCATTCCACCACATTGTCGGAAGGCAGATGATGTTAGTTGAGAGTGTGCTGAGTGAGACCTACTATGGGTGGGCCTAGATGATGCTTTTGTCGGTGAAATTACAACTGTCTCTATGAAAGTGAAAAGTGAACCATGACTATTCTTTCGGTACAGTGTTGTGCTTGTTCTTCTTCGAGAAGATCCCCACACTTCGACCTCATGTACAGATCTAGGATGGGGGCCCACGAGAGCCAAAGATGCACCGCTGGGGGAAGCTAATATTGAGAGGAGGAGGAGAGGGAGTTGGATGTTTGTTTCAACCTGAGTTATTCGCACGTTGGGACCATATGCCACTGTATATAGATGACTATCCTAACAATGGCATGAAATTTCAGGGTGACCCTAATTTGCCACTTCCGCCGGGTCAAACATGGGGACCAAATGGTAAGTGAAAGTGGCTATATTTTATGGTGCATTAAATTTTTTAAAATATGTATGTGGTACTAATTCATTACTTTTGGTATGTATATATAGCATCGACGAAGCCGGTAGGGTATATGGGACGACCCGTAATGCCAGGGGTTGCAAAGTATACTAGAGTGAGAGACGACCAGGGACCTGACTATCAGGCCCTAATAGCGGATATTTTCCACGGGTGCGAGCTAATGATGACTAACATATCTGAGCATGAATGGCACAATTTTGAGGACCGATACATTGAGGGATGTATCGGGCTACCTTGTGAGAGGCAAGGGGTCATGCGGCGCATGGAAATAGATGGTTAGGCTATGCGGGATCTGTGGGATGCAGGAGCTGAGCCATTAGCTTGGGACCCTCCAGATAGTGATTAGATGTAGGGGCATGTGGTGCCCCCAGTTTTGAGTCTTGCAACATGCTATGGGCATGTCAGATGTATTAGAGTAGAGGACTCCAAAAAATTTGTGATTTTGTGGACACATATTATGGATATGCATCTTTTTATATATGCCAAGTATATGGTTTGCCATTTGTTTATGATTATTGTCTTGTGTTAAATGCATGTGATAAGTGCCAATATAGAATATTGTTTGCAATGCTATCTACATAGTGATTATGGGCTCTAGGTACATGACTAAATGTAATGGTTTCAAATTCACGTACTAAGAACTTCACTCATAAATATCTTCTAAAAAGGACATGGTTATTCACACGATACACACCATTCAATTGCATGACAAACAACAAGGAATCTAAACGAACATGAAGATGAAGGATGTGATTATCAAGGGAATCGACTAACAAACCTATCACTGCATCATATTCAGCCTAATTATTGGTAGCAGATCCAATGCATACACCATTGGAGAGGACTAACGAATGCATGAGGGTAAAAATGGCCTAAGCTACTGAGGCTAGATTCCAGGAGATGCGACTTGCACCGTCGACATAGCCGATATACGGTGTGGATGATGGATCCATATGAAAGGTGCCACAAGACAATAAATGAGATGATGAATAATGCAAGCTACCTAAATGCATGAAAGAAATAAAACACACATCTCAATGGGAGATTCTATGGGTAAAATATCTTAAGGTAGAGTGCATTGCGAGGGATAGGAAGGAGTTGGCCTTTGAAATAATCTAGAAGGTATGCCCCCTTGCCCAAATCCTTACTCATGATGTAAGGACATAGCCATAATGAGTCTAAATTCCCATGACCAAGGACATCAGGAGCCTGGTCATACACTAGAATAAGATCGCCTTTGTGAAAGGTAAGAGGGTGGAATTTTCGGTCATATTGAGCTTTGGTGCACTTCTTAGCTGCTTTGATGGTTTGAAAGGCAACACGACGGTCTTCGAAATCATTCTCAAGCATGATAAGTCTTTATTCTAAAGTTTGGGTGTTAGGGATAAGTTCAACGACTAAGTGAAGGGAGGGGATTTCACACTCGAAAGGAAAGTTAGGGGAGGTCATCACTTCCATAATGTATTCATCAGAATGAAAGATGGGGGGACTAGAAAAATAAAGACCACATGACGTGGCGAGGCTACCTAACGCATCATCATGAGAGATATGGTTTACAAACGCATCGTTATGGAGGGTAGACGAAGAGCCAGTATATGAAACATCTACCGAGGTTGAGCCCAAGGTGATCGTCGAAGGAGGTTCTGTCGAAACATAAGGGAATGCCCCAGAGGGGTTTTCCACCATGGATCTCATGGATGATGAAAAATAGAGGATAGTGGATGAAGGTTCTGTCATCTCGACTTCGGGGGGAGGTAACACAATGGGTGTAGAAATGTCCTCTGGTTCTGATGAAGCAAAAATCGCGAGTAGAGGAGTACAAGATCCACTACGATCAACCTCGATTCAACAAACAGCCTCAAGGGTGTCACAAAAGTTGTCGAGATGGGGAAAAATGTGAGAATAGTGGCCTTAAATATCACACAAAACACAAGGGTGGTTCGTGCGCAATGATTTGAGTTTCTTAGCTAAATCAGGTAAGGTGACATGGACCTCTGAGATATTGGATTTAGGAAACGTCTTTTTGACCACAGGTTTGAGACGAGGAAGATCGGGACAATTATGTGTAGCATGCCCAACAACATCACACAAAGTGCATAGAGGTGTCTGCTTTGGAGGCTTAGGAGGAGCATGAGTTGTTTTGGGGGCCTTGTCCTTAGGTTCCCTCCATTTGGCTTTTCCCCCCTCACTAGAGGTTTTCACAATAGGAGTAGATTCCTTCAGAGGTGGCTAAGGCACTGAAGCAAAGGGAGGGGTCATAGTAAATGGTTGGACTGGGGTCAAAGTGGTATAAGGTTTTAGCTGACCAGGCGGAGTGTTGGCTGGGGGATCAATGTACCAGACTGGTATCCCCAGGGTCAAATTGGGAAGGCTCAACATAGCCATAACAGGCACCGAAAAGACTCTATAGGGGGGAGCTAGAAACGGTATCTGTCCGGAAGGGTAATGGCCTGGAAGAATGGCTCCCAAATGATTAAGGCTAGGGGGAACCATTCCTGGTTGAAAAGGGGTGGAAGGGACACTAGCTGAGGGCGGAGGTTCTTGAAGAGAAGGACCTGAAGGTTCTGTCAAGTGACCACCAATAGGTTGCAGAGGCATAGGTTACTGGCTGGTCGAACCAAACCTCTTGTGGCGAGCCCGAGATGATTGCATCATGAAAACATTTGACGAGCTAAGAGGGGGGTGACCATGGAATGCACCACGTAAGGTGGAATATTTATAGATTCCTCATGAAACACTAGTGAGAGGTGCGACTGATTGCTTATCAGCCACCAAGGATATGATAGACTCGGGGGAGGCCTGAGACTTTTGTTCGTAATATGTCATTTGATCAATGGTGATGATATTTCCATTTTGAAGAAAGTGCATCTTACGATGAACTGTATATGCAACAATAGACATAGCATAGGTATAGCTACAACCCAAGAGGATATTGTAATACAAGGGGGCGTAAATGACTTCAATGTCGACACAAACAATCTTTCCTGTAAGTGTGACATGAAAATTATGGTACATGCCAAGAGTCTGAGAAGGGTGACCATCCCAAGCACGCAAAGTGATGGTGGATGGGGCTAAGTTGGGTGATTGAGTTTATTCCAAACTGAGCTAGACATCACGTAGGTGGATGCACCTTCGTCAATGATACATCACGAGGCATTGGCATTACGAATCTTGAATGGTATTTGGAAGGCAATGGATGAAGGTAAGGGGGGATGTTTTGACTTGTCAACATCAAAGATGATCAAACAATCATCTAAAGGATCCACAACAGATAATAGAGCTTTAAATTGTGAAGGGCATGACTAGAGGACTTCTAGCTTTAACATGGCAGCGAGAGATTGTGCCAAGTCATCTACTATGCTATAAGTGTGGGCGGCTTTAATAGAAGCATCATTTTAGTGTAATGGCCCTTTGGGGATCTTGGGAATAACCTCTACCCATGGCTGAGGGATCTGTAAGGGAGAATTGGGTGTCGAAATGGTCTTTGTGGAAAATTTGTTTTGGGACTTAGTTGCAGACAAAGCAGGTTTCTTTTCATATTGGCACGACTGAGTCTGAAGGTTGACATCAACGGTATTGACCTTGTTATAATTCACCATGAGAATCTAATATTCAGGGGTACTAGACTGTGAGGGTTGAGGGGCCACCTGACCTTGAGGGGGTTGGGTGGCCACATATCCTTGCTGAGGGAAAGGATTAGTGAACACAACCAGTTGAACTGGTGCAGTATTTGGAGGAGTTAAAGCAGTGGATTGTTGTCCTCTAGATGCTACTTGTGCTTCCCAAAACTAGTGCATCTGGGGTAAAATGGGACAATCATGAGTATAATGGCCATGGAAACCGCAACAAGAACAAGGCTTGTTCATACGAAGAAGCCTGTTCTGCTTGGAATGATCACCATGTTGTTGGTTGTTAGTGTTAGGCTGGTTCCCTTGGGGTGAATTCAGTTGGTTACCTTGGCACCCTTGATTACCTTGTACTAGTTTATTTTGGTTGTATTTCCTCTTTTTCTTGGAATTAGGAGGATTAGTCACACTCTGTTGTGTATACACCTAACTCTGAGGGGGAGGTGGCTGCTACGACAGAGGTTGAGAAGGCACATGACACTGGGGTGCTGATTCCATAGGGGTTGGAGTACTGTGCTATGGATAAGGATAAAAAGGAGGTTGAGAAATATTGGGATAAATAGGTTGAGAAACAACTAGCCCTGGCATCAGTTGATGCAAATCGGAAAAAGCGTAAGGTGTTCTTTATCCTGGATACATGCTGCCGGGAGGGGGATAGGTGATAGAGGAGTTGGCCCTCCCTTTGGGAAACCATAACTGATGGGAGGATGAGTATACAATTGTGAAAGATATCCAACGATACCGTTGGTGGTGTGAGATGCCCTTGGTGCGTTGGCACCACTAGGTCTAGGAAGATCTATTAAAAAGGTATAAACATAACTAGATTGGGCATAGATCAAGTCATATTTCAACACGACTTGGAGAGCTTCTTTCTTGGTCTGAGGAAAGTGAGACACGACATATTTACCAATAGAAGGCAAAAGCGTACTAAGAAACCAATCCATATAGACACATTCATCAAATGTAGGAGATCGACATAAGCTCCTCCTTTTGTTATGGCCTAAATCTACCTCAGGCTGAAGGAAGGCAGAGTCTAGGGTAACATCAAACCACGCTTAATCTAGTAGCTAGCCCTACCAGATCGGGAGAGGGCTCTCTCCTTGTCAATCTCGCAAAAAATGATCAGTGAGGCTTGAGATGACTTGAATAAAGGCTGATTTTAGGCTAGGTATATATGTAAAAGAGTTTGATTTGATTTTGAAGGTGTTTGTTGGATCAAAGGGAAGGGCAGATTTTGGGTCTGGGAAATGATCAGTTTTGCAGAGAGCTGAATGGGGTAGGAAAGGAAATTTATTTGACACTTAAAATTTGAATTAGATGGATAGCTCAGACCGGTGAGGAGTTGAAGAGGGCAAGAGGATTTCAGGAATCCTCTTCAAACAGTTGAAAACATAGAAAATTAAACAAAACTCAAGGTAGAGCACTGCAAATCTAATGAATTCCACCTTTATTACTTGTTTGTTTAAATTAAGAAGAAATGAGAAGGAAGATGTTACACATGAAACATCAGTAAAATTACAATCACAGAGAGAAAGACATCATAAAAAAAAAGAGCCACATGGATCCCAAGGAGTGCTGCAAACCCTGGTCTATTCCTTTGCCAAAATGCAGAGATAAAATGTACAATGAAGCTCAAAGAAATCCCAAGTGTCCAACCCTGAAAATGACTGAAAAACTACAAGATATAGACAAGCATAACTCATCCCCATGCCTCTAGGGGTCGAGATCACTATTTTAGGAGTTGTTTCAACAAGATCTAAACTAAGAACTGGAATATAGGCAGTGGAACAACTTGCCTCTATAAGATAGGAAACTAATTCATTCAGTTATAATTCACCTTTTGATAAATGAATCTACTTCCATGAATAAAAATTTGCCAAAATTACATAAAGAGCCATTAAATTACATCAAATTACATCAATAGTTTTACATGTGGAAGTAAGAAATTCAAACTGGCCAAAACTAGGCGAAAAACAGAGTTACTGAGTGAAAAATGAGCCAAAATCCCCAATGCGCCGCGCCTGAAATCTATATGCGTTGTGCCAGTTTGGAGCCAGTTTTGAAGGCCTTCCCAGTGTCCAAATTGAGTGCAGGATAGCTCGTTGGAAATATTTTCCTGTATGATTTCCAACCCAAGTGGAATTTCTCAATTTGGTTTCCATTTTCCCCTCAAAAAATGAGTTTTCCCAACACTGCTTCCTATGTGTCCAAAAAGGGGTAGAAAGGTCATTTTTAGGGTGTTTTTGACCCTTCTGGAGGCCCAAAACTTGTCAAAATATCTGGGCAATGGGTAGGAATGCATAAATTTTCATGAAAAATCCAAAAATACAAAGTTTTACCCAAGAGTAGCTCCCAATCATAAGCGGGCGCCAAGTGGCGTGACGCGTCGGGCAGTAAAATCCGTGTTAAGGAAAAAAAAAACCAAATTGACAAAATGTTTCCCAAATTTCTTGAAATTTGGGCTGAATTTCCACCATCATGCACTATGCTGGGCCAAGGAAGCTTTAGCCAAAATTTGGAGTCTATCATGCCTTTTGCGACGCTTTAATGCCCTCTTTAACTTTGCCTTCAGGATCTTGATTCGTGCCTTGCAAACGTGATTTCTTGCACAATAATGATTCTTCATGTGCCTTAACATGTTCTTTTCCTTGTTGGCATTCTCCAACAACTTATCCAAATGAATATTGACCCTCTCAAGCCAAGTATCTCAATCAACCTCAATCTCTCGCTCAATGGTTGTCATCTCGGTTTGGCTTCTTTGGGCAGCTTGCCAGTTCTCACAGATATTTTGCAACTCCATGATAGTTTGCTGATCTTCCAACTGTTTGTTTCGCTGCTCAAGATAGTTGATAATCCATTGGGCTCCTTTCAACTTGACGGAAAAAGTGTCTATTTCTGCCTTCTGCTCTTGAATAGTCTCCCTCAACTTTGAGCTTGGCGAGCCCAAATCCTCATCAATGAGTATGAAACCTGTATCTTGGCCTCTTGAAGGCCCCTCATCCTGCATGGGCTTCTTACCCTTGTCCTGTATCTGTACTTGTGCTGATGATGACGGAAGCGAGACCCCTTCCACCCCAGGTGAAGATAATACTCGCCTGGCTCCTGCAAATAACCCTCTAGTGCCTCTCTGATAAGTGACATACATCGGCACACTAGTAGTCTCTGTCTCCTGACCCTCATGCTGATACGAAGGTTCACCTACCTCATGAACAATCTTCGAATGAACCTGAGGAGCTGTGAAGAAATCATTAGAAATGAAATCCTCCCATGAAATACCCTACAAGCCGAGCTGATGCATAACCATAATCTTGATGAGTGCAAAGTGATAGATACTGCTGTACTACTGCTCAGGAGTTTTCCTTTGTACGAGAGTGGTCATCCTCTCAATATTCCGGCACATGAAATAAGGGAGGTTCATCATGCTCACCCTGGTAAAATGCATCTATAACCTGATATGATAGGCATAGAGACATGAAAACCGGCCCTCACAACTGAAATATCTGATAATAAGTTTCATCAGAGGAGCATAGGAATCCTTTAAGAATCGGAAAGGAAACACTCTGCTGAGTTGTTTCACGAAGCTAGGCCTGATATATGGCTCATAATGTAGCCTGTCAACCTGCTGTCTTTTGTTCCATTGTTCTCCAATATTTGATATTCCGGTTGCTTGAAAGATAGTTTCAGGTGTTAAAGTGAATGTCACATCGGCAAGGGTGACTTGACCATCATGTAAATGCAACACAAACAATCGGGCCAGCTCCTGATGATGATGGACCCTAGCAAACATTTCACAAAATTGATAACAAGATTGCTGTTGAAAACATGCCATGGCAAGTGGACAGGCCTGCAATTCAGCCAATGAAGTGGGCTCCTCCCTCACATGCCTGCCACTCTTATGAGGCCTTCTAGGTGCATGTAGTTCAGTGGTGGAATCACTGTCTCGGTCATAAGATGTATCTGTATCTGTCTCCATGGTGTCCGAGGTCTATGTTGTCTTGGATGAAAATGAAAAGTTTTGTGTCCTTGGTTTTGTTGCCAAATATGTGATAATATGGAAGGGACTATGGAGGGATAGGGTGGTGGAAATGATGGAATATTACCAAGTGAAAATTGAAGTTTGCCACTAGAAATTTGTGAGTTGAAAGGTTTAGGGATAGCCACTTAATTTCTTGGGATAGCCTTGGGGTTTGGGGAAATTTACAATTGGGATGTGAGGTAATGGGAATGGGATATAGAATGAATGGTTTAGGGATACAAGGGAATAGGGAAATGGGCTGTTGTGAGAAGATAAATAGTGACGAGGGGAAAAAGCAAGGTGGAGAATGGAAGTATTTGGCACAAAACCACTTTCAAAACCCTAAAGGAGACAATCCTCAAACAAGCTAATAGGGTTTGATTTTTTTTGTATTCAAATATTCACAGACAACACCAAACACATGTCATGGGCAATGGAGTGGTTGCATGAAATTACTTGAACAAGAAGGGGCCGAGTCGATTTGAAGACTTGGAAGAAATAGCAATGAATTTTCTTTCTGCCATGTGCATCGCGCAAGCAACCCAGTGCACCGCGTCCTTCCAATGCGCCGCGCAGGAAAAAATTTGCACACAGTGAGATGACCCAATGCGTCGCGCTCGCCCGATGCGTCGCGACGGTCACCCAACGTGTCGCGCAAGCAACCTAGTGCACCACGTTCTTCCAATGCGATGCGCAAGAATAAATTTGCACACAGTGAGCCGACCTAATGCGTCGTGCTCGCCCGATGCGTCGCGACGGTCACCCAACGTGTCGCACTCAGAAATTTCAACACAGTTTGCCCTCAAACTACCTGTTTCGCTCCTCACAACTTCTTCTTTGCTCACTTCTGTCTCTTGGAATTCAAATGGATTGTTGAAACATAAAAATGATATTTATACCAAGGATTTTAATTTTTCTATTTGAAAAACCCACTTTTCAATGTTTGAAATTTGACATTTCACTTTAAAAACTCTGTTTTGCTTCATTTTTGCTTTTGGACTAAATGATGAGCTTTCTGTCTATCTTGCAGGGAATGGATGGCATGGAGCTTTGGAAAAGGCGACCAGGGTTTCCAGTGGAGTGTTATTACAACTGAAAAACTTGAAAATCAAATTGCATTTATTACATAAAGAAGAAATAGACTATTTTTCTTCAAAATAGAGTTTTGAAGAAAAATCATTATTAAGCATATGATGATGAAATTTTTAGCACTGAAACCTTAATTCAGAATTCCTCATGTGCCTGCTGACCATTATTAGACATTCTGAAGACCATATTAACGAAACCCTAGACCTAATGAGACTAAAACCCTAAAAATGATTCTTTGCCAACTATGAGACCAAAAATGACTGTAAATGATTTTAATGAACAGAAATAGGCCAGCAGGTAAAGGGCATGAGGGACTTGAGTGACAAGCCCCTACTATCAGATGATCCATGCTCTTAATGGAATGCAGCTGATTGGATTGGGTGAGACACCTAAAATGAAATGCAACAAGAGAATTTTGATCACTGACGGAGGGATGAAGATACCGACACTAACACCTTTTACGCCATTCTTGGACATTATCAAAAAGGTAGGTGGTAAAAGTTTGACAGAATGCGGTCAACAAATCAGTACTGGTATCATATCGGAGAGGTAGCTGAAAATAGGACATAAATGCTTTAGCACAAAAGTGGAATGTGAGGCAGCGGTCTAATTGACATACCACTTTGCAGCTTCTCCAGTGAGTGTATGTTGGAATAACCAAAGATAGATGGAGTCATCAATGATAGAATTGGAAGAAAAACACATGTGAAAGGAGCATACATGATTAGTAGGGTCCTCTCCAGTGTTTCCTTTGAACTTAGGGATGTTTGAAGGAATCTTAGTTAGCATAACATACCAACTTATATTGTGGAGTATAGGGTCGTTAATTAACTGGATGAAATTGGGAAGGCCTGAACCTACCATAAAAGGTAGCAAAGGAGTAGCTAGAATGGTTCCATTAGCAGTTACAATAGTAGTAGCTCCAACATTAGGGTAGGGGCTCCTACTAGTTGGGGAACCAACACCTTCATTGGCGCCTAACATGGTGATGGAATGAGGTGGAGGAGAACCATGTTCGGAATCAAAAGGAGGACATGATGGACCAAAATCAGAGTCAGTATGGGGAATCAGCGTAGGATGAGTTTAGATTCTATGCTTTGGAGTAAGTCTTCCTAATGGAAACTAAGGATGAAGGCCTTGGAGTCTCCATGACAAACACCTTGGGGGCGCTATGATGGCAAGACACAGATGACATGAAAATATGGAAGAGTGATAAAAAAAGGCTTAGAGGGGAAAATAAATTAATTACGATGTTTATGTCTTGGCTTGGCGGTGTAAAATAAGAGATATTCGCTTTAGGTGTGCATGTGTGCAAGATGTATGTTAATTTTAATTAAGCCCAAATGGTTTTATAAAGAAAAATAAAAAATGATGAATAACTGTAAATAAAATTGAAGCCACAGTAAAATAAACAACTAAAGATGCATAAATTCAACCTAAAAAAATGCTTCTCAAACAACTAGTCTAAGAGGCGGGTGAAATAGACTCAAAACTCGCCAGATGGCCAAAAGATATAAGGTCTAAGGGACATGGATTTAATGACTCATATCTATTGGAAAAGGTGTAGAAAAAAACAAGAAACCAGAGGAAAAACTGCTACAAAATGGGAGGTGAAAGGTTAAAACCCTAAGGGAAATAAGGGGAACCCTAAGGGAGAGACCAAAAAAAAATCAAGAGGGGGTTTTGGATGGAATAATAACCGATCTAAAAGGATCTGAAAGAAGGATAGATTAGACCCTAAACAATGGCTAAAAGCACTGCAAAATCTCAGACAACCTCTTCAGCTAAACCCCTCCTAGAAAGGTGGAAGTGCACTGAAACCCTATGGGGATTGGTCCTACTTCAAGGAGAAAAAATGAGCATATCCAAGCCTAAGCTGGGATGAAACAGAGGTCATACAACCTTGAACAATTCTTGCGGAAAACCCTAACAGTCACAGAAAAAATCCCGCAAAAAGTTGTAGCTCGCAGGTACTGACCTGTAAGCTTGGAAAATCGTAGTTTTTGGGCTGATATCTTTGAGCCGAGGTAGAAATCGCAAGTTTTGGGCCAAAAAGTGAGATTTCAAAATCCGGGATCCTCGAGTGGCAAGTTGCGAAAAGAGTTTCCATTTCTGGCGCAGTTGATACCTGTTACCTACGAAAAACACCCGAAAAACCCAAAAGTTAGAATTTTTACTATTTTAGGGCATAAAAGGTAAAAAAAACATTAAGAGACTAAAAATAGTTGAAAAAACCCTAGTTAATGAAGTAGTTGGTCACACAGGAATTTGAAGAAAACGCAATGGAGTTGCCACTTGTTAATGACAATGTTGTATTGAAAACCCTTGCGGAGTTTCCAATTGTTAGTGTAAATTCTTAACACAAGTGTAGGAAAAGAGATCACTTTAGATGTGTGTGACAAACAACCCTAAAAACAAATATGACTGCTTAAATTCCTTATATCTGCAATAGATAGTCGAAACAAATGCAACAAAAACCTATATATATGCAGTAAAAGCCGTTAAATAGTAAAAGAAATAAGAATATGCTCCAGACATCCAATGGACAAGACAAGATATATAAAGAATTTTATATGTATTAACACCTGGGAAGGGAACAAATAATGATGTTACCATTCCCCCTCAATGGGATGGGTTCTTGGTTGTGCTCAATGCTTCAGATCTAGGAGTTTCTCTCTCTCAATGGTGTAGAAAACCCAAGACATGTTGAACTCTATGGGAGCTCAAGAAGCAAGAAAATAGTAGCAGCAATGATAATGATCAAAGCGTGAGAATGAAAGTGATCAAAGTGAATAATGAATGGAAAACCATTATATTTATAACAAAATATTGAGTTATCCTCGATAATGGCGAATAATAAAATATTATTAACTAAGGTCTAGATCTAAGTGCTTGGAATATTTTATTATATTTTGTTGGAAGGAAAATGAATTTAAATTGGTTAAATCCTTTTATTTAGAAATAATAGACAAATAAATGATTTATTTATCATTTCAAGAATGGGGTTAAGGAATAATTTAACAAATAATGATTTATTTAACTATTTCTAGGTGATTTAGTCAAATTTAACAAGGAATAATAATTAAATAATGATTTAATTAATTATTCCTAGAGAAAAATAAAAAAAAATAATGATTTATCTAATTATTTCTCATAATTGGGTTAAATATGACAAGAAATATTATTTAAACAGTGGTTTAATTAATTATTCCTAGAGGAAAATCAAATAAATAAGGGTTTATTTAATTATTCCTCATGGGGTTTCCTGCTTGAACCAAAAATAACTTAATAAAATATGGTTTATTAAATTATTTCTTATAGTGAAAGCAATTTTGCTATGGTAAAATTAGTATTACATGGTGTACTTTGATCCATCTAATTGTAAATGGTTATATGACCAAAAATTGGTGTAACACCTGCTCTTCCTTTGCCTTCTCGTTCCAAATCACCAAGTATCCACACTCTCTAAGACTCCTCAAAGAAAAATCTAAGTACCCAAGAGTATGAGAGAGAGAGAGAGAGAATAAGGAGAGAGATCCGAAAATGCACTAACAAAAAAAGGTACCAACTGATCCTCATAAGCCTTTTTATATAAGAGGCCTCTATTTTCTTCATTTTCCATTATTTTCCTTCAATTTCCTCCTCTGATCCATCTAATTGTAAATGGTTATATGACCAAAAATTGGTGTAACACCTGCTCTTCCTTTGCCTTCTCGCTCCAAATCACCAAGTATCCACACTCTCTAAGACTCCTCAAAGAAAAATCTAAGTACCCAAGAGTATGAGAGAGAGAGAGAGAGAGAATAAGGAGAGAGATCCAAAAATGCACTAACAAAAAAAGGTACCAACTGATCCTCATAAGCCTTTTTATATAAGAGGCCTCTATTTTCTTCATTTTCCATTATTTTCCTTCAATTTCCTCCTCAATGCAACCTGTTACCTTTCATCTCCCTTTTCTCCTAATTTCCATTATTTTCATAAATAAATGTGTCAAAAAATACTTTTACCTCTTTAATGCCTTAGCCATAGCCTTTGCCAATTTCCTTAGCCATAATAAACCAAATGAACAACCCTAGGATATTTTGCCCAACCTTCAACTTGGAATAAGTGTCCCATCAACTGTGGTTATTATTTTAACTTTATTACATGAGTTTTTTCACTAGGGATGTTACATCAACCCAAGCCTTCTCAAATATTTCATGGAAGTCTCTTTTTTCATGCAATCCCCTGCATCATACTGCCATAAACACATAACTATCAGTGCATAAATAAACATAACAAAAAGCTATTTATATTACCTCGTTGTTGCAATCATGCTGCCTTGTAACTAAACACACAAATGTTAGCCATATGTATCAACATCAAGGAAAAATGTCTGTCAATTTGAAATCAAAATTTACCAAGACTAAAAACCATGTCATAATCAATTATCAACTCACATTCATCGGTCATAATACATAATGATACAACTATCACCTAATTGCACTAAAGTACATATCAACTATATCAACACGTGTGTGTTAGCACAACCATATTAAAACAAAAATCATTCATTCATGCAACCTTACAAACACATATACTCATATCATGCAATTAATCAAACATTCAAACAAACTATAAACATACCATGTTAGATAAATCAACTAGATGACATCATAGATACCAAACAATCGACACCAGATATATGACATAATCCAAAAATTAAGTACCAAGTACACGACATAAGCAAAATCATACCTTAATGTATCTCAGGGGAGGACAACTTGTATGCACAATCAATCTAGGTTATAAATTTTCAACATATCAACTAAAATATAAATAACGTCATGATATCTATAACAATAAATATCTAACACGTTCACACCATAAACTCATAGAAAATTTTCATTCATGCATAACAATCACACATGCATAATCAATTTAGGTTAGTACAACACACTATCATAATTAGGTCGACTCATACCTAAATTTCATAACCCTAATCAACTACATAGGCCAATCCAAATTAGCATAATGCATATAACATCAAGATATCAATGCTATAACCCTAACCATCAAGTTAACTAACATATAACAACAATAAGTTAAGATATAACATGCTCATCAACAACATATAACATAATCATCGAGCTAACTAACAGTTAACATATAACATATTCATCAACAACATATAACATGTTAGATCTAAGACTTTTGTGATCCATAATGTAGATAAATATCTTTCGGATTAATCACATCATTAGGATTAGGTCAACATATAACATAATTATAATTTAATACCATGCCTGACTAACCAACACATGTACGTATGATCACACTAGTCAACTAACATCTATCATAACATCAATAAAATGAGAGGCATACACATAACCATAATGCATAGGACTACATTGATCAACCAACATTTATCATACATGTAACCATAATAAAAATAGAACGACAAACATATAAGTAATCCTAATTCTTACAACAACCATGAATATCATACTTGCATGTCGAGCATAAAAACTTGTATGACGATCTGCTCTTACCCCAAAGTTCATTGTTGCAACTTCACTTTAATGATCTATATATCCTGCCCTATCTTAGCCAACACATTATCATCATTTCATATCAATGTCATCATGATGAACTAATTGCATAATTAACCATATGCACTCACTTTACATGTAGAACCAATCATGAACGACCAATGCATGTTCAACATATGACATCACACAAGCAAGCATACACAGATAACACTGAAGCATGACCAATATGTAAACCTATCATAAGAAAATAATGCATGTACAATACGTAACAATATGTAGGAAAGTGTTCACAAACAATACAAAAACATGAGTAACACATAACCAATCATACACTCATGACAACATGTGGACAACAACACCATCAACACTTCCATGGCGACACCACTGCCACCATGGCCAACACGACATAGCTGCAACAAGAACATACACCATATGTATGAGAAACACATGCAACCAATAGAAAAACATGACCAACACACCACCCATCCAGTCTGAGGCTTGAACCATGCTCTGATACCACTCTGTAACACCCCCTTCCCACATCTATTCAAGTAACCATCCAAATGGGGTAAACATGCGAAGAGTGGCTACTATAATGAGATTCAACGTTTTATGTGAACTTAAGGAAGTGGAACTGATGGAAAATACAACCTACAAACCTTGTACAACAACCAAAACACCCCCAAGAGGTAACCCAACCATTCAGGCCTCTTACCCCTGGGTTCTACTGACATTTTGACCCCTTTTGAGCCATAGCCATATGCATAACACTGCATGCCAGCGACCAGGAGGCTATAGCCGTAGGCATAAAAATGCATGCCAATGACCAGAGCCCCAAATAATTAGTTCCCTACTTGCATCTCTGAAATTTGAGCCACCTTTTCAGGCCCATAACCCAAATTCTCTGCCCAGGACTTCATGAAAATTTCGGAGATGATAAATAACAACAAGACAATGATACAGAAGCAATCACATCAATAATAACTCATCCAGAACCCTCATATCCATGACATATTTTTTTCAAACATGTCACAGACATGAATTCTACAGGTATAAATAACAAAACAAAGCAAATGAGTCTCATACTTATCTGAGAATCGCTAAGAATCATTCTTCCCCTAAATCATTAGTTTCCATACAATATATTTGACCATAGATACATTTCGCATTCATTTACAAGTGAAAACATGGATAGATCCATATATCATCACTATCAATATACATGTTTATAAACAACATAATAATGACAGAAATATAGTGGATACAACAAAAATAGAAGCTACAAATAACCAGTACAATTATACATCAAATACCAAAGGAATGAATTTCTCATTCCTGAATATAGAAACCAACCGAGTATGGGAATACCACGTTCCATTCAACCATAGATTGGTTGAGACAAATATATCTTCAGCCAATCACCCTCGTGCCATATTCCAAGCATGAATGTGGGGTTCATAACCAACCAAAAATAACCAAACAATCATGAATTATACCGGGGTACTTCGCCTACACCGTGAGAAATTTGAGTGCCTCATAGTCTCTTAGGATTTACTGTAATCCATAGTCTGAATCAGGGATCATTAAGCCCTAAATTGAGACATACTCTCTAGGCTTTACCGTACACCCCATCACGGGACTAATAGGCCCAAGAGTGCAATCCAACTCTTGGATTTACCTTATATCCCGCCATTCACTGGCAAGGATTCCTAAGCCCACAGAGGCACACAATATGGATTTACTGCAACCCACAATCTCACTCAGAGGTTACTAGGCGAGTGGCTTTAACATGATCCATAGTCTAGTTTAGGGACCACTTGGCCATGTGTTTTTCATTTTGGATAGCCACCCCACTCAGCTTCGAGTCCCTCCGGAAATTCAGCTCAACCGAAGTATGAGAAACCCATCTCATCAAAGTTATATGGAAATGGAAAGGCTAGGCTGAAAACACTGTCACACCTGGAAAAACCCATGACAAGAAAAAAAATAACCACATGCAATACCATGCATTCCATATCTAGCAAGGAAATCACATATGAAAATCAATACCTACAAAGAATCATGCAGTAGTTTCTTGATCCTTCTCTTCCTTATTTTATTTGCCTTTCTTGTTCTAATTATAAAGTGCTCCAAGAAAAAATTAAGTGTCCAAGAGAGAGAGAGAGAGAGAGAGCTCCAAAATGAACTGACAAAAGGTTACCAACTGATCCTCAAAAGCCATTTTATTAGTGAGGCCTCTATTTTCTTCATTTTCCATTATTTTCCTCCTCACATTCAACCTATGACCTTTCACCTCCCTTTTCTCCTATTTTACATTATTTTCATAAATAAAAATCCAATTAATGCCTCGTGCCTTTCCAAAGCCTTTTCCATTTCCTTTTTAAATTTATTTTAGCCATAATAAACTGAATGAACACCCGCTGGGATGTTTTAACCACCGTTCAACTTGGAATACATGTCCCATCAACCTTGGTTATTATTTGTAAATTTTATTACATGGAATTTTCACGAGGGATGTTACAAATACTAGCTTTGATATACTTTCACAAGCATAAAGAATCATTCACTTAAAACAAAGGAAAGGAATAAATTTTGAAATTTTGGTGCATGAGGACATGCAAAACCTTTGGTGTGGGAGAACGTTGAAGTTTAGAAATGTCTCATTTTGACCATCCTTTTTTCCATCACATTCCACCTTTCTATTATTTTTATACAAAAACCCCAACATATTAAGGTCAAGATCAATACCTAAAAGGCATTAATCATCCATATTTAAATTCTCTATTTTTAGTGAAATTAGGACAAAATTTATATATTGCAATTACCGAATTTTGTACATTTTGCAACGAATATTCGTTTTTGTAGAAGAATCCATTGTTATATAGGTTACAACGCTCTAGAAGAAGAAATAACACTGTGAAAAGATGAAATTTGGCTCCCAGATATATAATCACCTATTGGCATTGCTTGGAAAGCTAAGCAAAATAAGAGATCTTGAATTCAGAGGCTGAATCAAACTTGGAAACTGCGTGTTGGAGTTGAACACAGGAAGCAGAGTCAAGTGAATGAGGCACTTAGCTATTAAAACACGAAATATCCTATGAATTTATTTTTCAATAACAAGTCATAAAGAGATTGGACTCTTAATTTTCGATCTCATAGGTGTCAAATTTGCTTATAATTTATCAGCTTAAAACTCTTTCAAAGTTGTTTTTATCATTTGTATAAATAATAGTGAGCGAGAAAAAGAACACAATGATGATTATTGTTATTAAGTTTATAATCCTTTTGTGGACAAATTGATAATTTGTTCTCTTAATACAAGTTCTTGTTACTTTCTAAATGCGTGCATGAAGAAGTCTTGACTGTTAATCAATCCTGCACTCCAGGAGGGTCCTCTGTGAGCTGTGAGGGTTTTTCAAGTTTTGATTTATTTCAACTAATGTTTCTTAGAAGTTTATTTTCGTTAAAAATTGCATTTATGATTGCTTTATTTTTGTCAGAGTACTCATAAAAAAAAACACCAAAAAGAGTTACTGATTTAATGCATATTTGTTACCTGTACTTAGTGTATTCAATTTAGTCTTAGTTAGTTTTTTTATCATTTAATTTCCATTCATGTTAAGTTTTTTCCAAGTTATGATATGTTAAACTGGAAATACATTTTAGAAGTTAATTGCGCACATTAGTAATCACTCTTGAGTTGGATTTTCATTTCTTTTATTAGATTCCATTGTCATTCCCTTTTAAAGCAATTATACCCTTTATAGATTATATTTTACTATCAATTATATCACAACATTTATATAAATTGTGTTCCAACTGCAATTTAGTTAAATATTTATTTTCAGTAATTAGTGCAAAATGAGTTCAATTCCGCAACAACAGAATTAAGTTAAATTTTCTCTTCCATGTTTTTATTTTCAAGCATTTCCTTCTGATATTTCAACTGTGGATTTATGCAATCTAGATAGATATTTACTTCAAAATCTTAATTTAGTTAGTCAGGGCTCTGGATTGAAAGAACATGTGCATCCTTAGTTTCCAAATCGTATGAAAGACAATCATTCATTTGTTTGCAGTTAGTTTTATTTTTAGAAATCACTTAATTTACAAAAGAAATCCTAACATATATAGTGCACATACATTTCACAAGTACAAAAATTCTGGTTGACATTTAATGAAGTAAAACAAAAAACAATTAATTTACCAAACATAATTGTTAATCTATTTGCAGAAATGGAAATATTACTCTACTTTGCATAAATGTAATTTCTAACCTAATTGCATAAATGTTAATGTAATTATACTTACAGGTTGTAAACATTCTACTTTCAAAATGTACATTTACTCGTAGAATGTAAACATTAATATACTTGTAGAATGTAAATGTTGCATGAATGGAAAGACCTAGTCTATAAGAAATAACAATGCTTGAAATGGAAACCCTAGCTTAGAAAGCATAAAACAGAGGAGGAAAACCTAATCTAAATTGCATAAAGTATAGAGCAAGAAATCAACCTTCTATCACCGCTTTCAAAAGAGATTTTATCTTGGTAAGAATTCTCATCAAGTGCTTCATAAAGTGATCACGTAAATCATCATTGTTCCATTCAATTCATGAACTTGTTTACTAACCCTAATTGTAGAGATAAATTGTAGTGGTGAAAACACAAGTCGTAAGTGGTCTCTAATCTTCCTCAATTGTGGTTTAAAAGCCTAAGGGGCATTATGAAGGGATAGGAGGAAAAAATAAATCCTTAAGGACAGTTTTGATCAAGTTTGGATGGCTTCTACATGGTGCTATAGGATGTTATAGGATTGCTATAGGATGCTACAAGATTGCCCTGTTTTGCTACAAGATTGAATCCGTGAGCATTATAAGGGATAAAAAGGTGAGTTGAAGGCGAGGAAGGGTAAGGGAAGTTGGAAGAAGGGTTTATGTAGTCCTTTCCAAGCTTAGTACCCCTTAGGGGCCCATCTTGCACAAGGAGAAATGCACATGGTGGCCAACAAACTAGAAATGGACTCTTGGTGAATCAATGCTTTTGAAGAAGTTGTTGAGGGAGGAAATAAGGAGTTAATGGTATGATGAGGAGTTTAAATTACATTTCTATACCCAAAAATCCAACAGTAGGAACTACAAACCACAAAAGTTACTTAATCTTGCCAAGCATCAAGAGTATGATAACAATGCAAATTATAAAAAATTTAAATAACAAGGAAAGGATGATATAATTTTATTAAAAATTTGATTATTGCATTAAAATGAAATCTATCTTGTATTCTTCATAGGATCTACAACCACAAGGGATTATGCTTCCTATGCTCGAAATAAATTGCTAAAAAAAATATCAATTCGTAAAGAAAAGAGATGTAAAAAGAAGGTTATTCAGAGATCTAACTATTGCAGAAGAGAATAACTATATCTTTTTAGCTTTCCAACACAATGTATCCAACCACAATTCCTACAAGAGAGGTGATTGACATACCTGCACAAGAATTTTCTCATAAACAATTTTTTCTAGAAAGGAAAATAAATATTGCTAGCTAGATACAAGAAAGAAAATGCATGAATAAAATACACAAAGGAGAGAGACTAGAGCCTCTCGGCTGGGCCCTAACCCAAGGGGGCTCATCCCTCTAAATAAAATTCAAATTTGAGATAAAAAAAAGCTTCTCATTAATATAAAACAATGCTCAAGTCTCTTAGTAGTATCTATCTTCCCCAAACATTTGAATCCTATTGAGCCCTTGGGATTCCTTATTTATAAAAAAATTGCTGAGGGGAAACCTCTTTGGAAAGAGGGTTAATTCCCTCCAAAATCCTTAAAAAGGTGGATCTAGCTCCTTGAGATCCTCACAATCTTTGAGTGCATTAGCTGTTAGTAAATACTTGAACCGTGGGTGAGTAAATACAATGATAAAGTCAAGTTTTAGGTGAGTAAATGCAGGGGATAATCATCCTACAACTCCTCTAGCTTCCTCCGATGTATTTATGCACAATAAATGCACTATTTTACCGCACATTAATCATGTTAGGCCACAAGATATGATAAACATCCTTTAGTATTCCTAATAAACAAATTATAGTAAAAAAGATGTTATCAAATGTGAGGAAAGAGGTAAATATAATATGTTTAAGGATGGCCAAATGGGCCTATTTATATACCTATTAATGAGGCCCATCAACAATCTCTGTTTGGCTATCATAATATGTTGTTTCAAATATCTCCACGAGGAGGCAAAAAAATACCATGTGAAACACATTCTGACACTTTTTCGGTCCCTCAGTTTTCCCATTAAACATATTTTAGGACCTCAAAATAGTTCCGAAAGTTTAGGAACCAAAAAATTTCTAAAAATATAAAGTTGTGCTAGAATTAAGGAAAATGAAAGGAAATAGTGTTGGGGGTCCAAGTGGAATAGGCGGGTGGCCGCAATATCCACCTGGATCAGTACTCCCCCCTTAGGAATCAATGGTCCCCAGTGCATTGAGTGCCTCCATGAGATGGGGAAACTTCTGCTGAACTTGGTCCCTAGTGATCCAATTGCCTTGGTGTAGGAGCTTACTAGCTTTGAAAATCGAATAAACTTGGATTCTTTGTTGGCAAGTGAGATTAATTTGTGTGTCCATGATCCAGTTATTCATGGCCTGTTCAATGCAATCTGGGTTGAGCTCTGTCGGTGTCAAATGCTCAACAATGTTTGATATGTCCAACAATGGTGGAATGTATGGCCGAAGGCAGGCCAAGGAATGGGGGGAATTTTGAGCTCGAGATAATTGCCACCCACAACCTTGGTGATGGCGTAAGGCCCATATTGGAGTGGTCTAATATTTTTATGGGCTCTAGGAAGGCGCTCCTTCTGCAAATGTAACCAAACTTTGTCACCCAGTTGAAACTTATGTGGCAGCCGATGCTAAAATTGACATTGTTTCTACTTGGAATTGGCTTTATTTAGGATATCATGAACCTACTGTCGTATGTGCTATCAACGTTCAATAAATCGGGTGGCTTTATTAGCTTCAAAATGAACATGTGCATATTATGCCTGTGTGGTCGCAAGATGCATTGTGACATCAATGGGACACAATGGTTGAAATTTATGTTAATTTGGAAACTCAGGGGAAAATTCCCTCCTTCAGACAATCTTTTTCATCAAAAAACACCCCTCCTAGCCCTTGGAAGAATTTAATTTGGTTCAAGAAAAAATCCTTTTTAAGGAGGAAACCCACATGTGCACAAAAGGAAAGGTTGGATTTAAAGAGAAATTGGACATGGAAGAATATAAATAAAAGTTAAGTGAACCTTATTTGGACATCATAAACAAGCATCTTCTTCTCGATCTTCTTTGGTTTTTGGCTCACACAATTCTGAGGTTGGTTTGCAAAACTAGTTCGTACATGTCCAAAATTGTAGGGTCTGATCTCGTACGTGTGAAGAAGGAAATTTTATCTATATTTGCAGGGTCGGAACAAGGAATTATTAGTTGTATCTGATCGCATGATAGGGTGCTCCCTGTGGCTCGAGAGCTACAACTGCTCACATGGTCACTAGCTTCGTGCAACTGTGACCTAAGATACTTGTGACAGTTGACCGCAAACTTTGAACGTTGAATTTGATCAATGTTGTTTATTGGGCTAATATCTTGGATATTATTGGGTTGGTTTTGTTGGATAGTCTTTTTATTGGTGAATTGGAACATTATACTCTCTTTGCTGGAAATTTTATGAAAATCCAAGAAGATGAATAATTTGAAAGGGTTTCCCCCTTGTGGGGTGTTTCCCCAGTTTTTGAACAAATCCTTGTGTCTCTTATTTCTCTTGATTGTCTTCTACTGTATATTGAATTTACTGTTATATATACAATTTCTCTTGATAATTTGAAGAATAAATCGTGTTGAAATATTTCTAATTAAAGAAAAGGATTGGGCTAAAGTGATTATAACAACATAGATCAACGAAAAACATGGTGTCATAACTAAGGTGAAAACCAACCCAAGGAGACAAGAAACAAGAGTAATCATTCTTAAAATAAGCTAAAGGAACCTATTTGATTTGTTCGAGATGTCTACCTCTTATTTAAAGGATAATGAGAAGATAGGTGACTCATCACACTTTGTTGCATGGAAGATCAAGTTGGAATTTATACTAGATGACAATGATGTTTTCGAATATGTGCAAGGAAGGGTACCCGAGCCTCCGTCAAATTCTTATGCTGTTGTCAAATACGAGTATAAGAAATGTTAGCTCAAAATTAAGAAAATTATTATTGATGGTTTGCAAGATCATTTACTTGTTTATGTTGGTAGCTTGAAGAAGTCTAAGGATATTTATGACAATATGGTTGGTATGTATGAAGTCGATAACTTGAATCACATACTCTCTTTGAAAAATAAACTCAAAGAAATGAAGATGAACAAGGGTGAATTTGTGCCATCCTATATCATGAGAGTATCTCGCTTGAGGGATCAATCATAATCTATTGGTGAACAAATATCTGATAGAGAGTTGGTGGTGGCGAATCTTAAAGGCCTTCCTCCTATTTGGGAAACCTTCATTACTAATTTAAGCAACAATAATGTTCTTCTCTCATTTGATGAACTCATTGGTAAATGCACTCAAGAAGTGGCCAGGATGATTGCAAGAAGAAGACTTAAAAAACATGAAGAAGGAGAGCCCTTTGCATTTGTTGCTCAAGAAAAGAAGAAAAAAGGAAGAGGAAGACCATTTGGTTCAAGATTACCTCATAAATCAAAATAATCTAATAGAATATTAAGGGATATTGAATGCTACAATTGTCATAAGTGTGGTCACTATGCCTGATAATGTCCGAAGAAGAGATATGCTTCAAGATCCAATTACAACAACAATCATGGCTTCAACAATAATAGGTTCAACAATAGAAGAGGAGGCTAGGATCGAAAAATAGGAGATGATAGAAGAATAATATATGATAGAAGAAGAATAGATGATAGAAGAAGAAGAGATACTCTAGACGACTACGAAGAAGACCATCATCCTCAAAAGAGGCCAATAAATTTTAAGCATGAAAATAATGCAGCTGCTAGTCAATCTGTATATATTCTTATTTTCGCTCTTTCTAGTTCTTCTTATCTAGATTCATATGATAGTTGGTTGGGATATAGTGGGATTATGGAAATTTCTATGGGTACAAGAAGTCCTCTCTAATTTAGTTGAGAGGGATACAAGTTTGAAAATCATTCTTGGAGACAAATCTAGCCATCTTGGGAAGCGTTTTGGATGTATCAAATTTTGTTTGGACTCCGGTGAATCCATTCTTCTTCATGATGTGATGTATATTCTTGGGCTAAAGAAGAACTTGGTATCTATTTATTCTTTGGAAGAAAAGGGTATGAGAGAAGCTTTAATCAAATTAAAAGTCCTCACATCGTTTATGGAATCCCGCATGAGGGATGATTTTACCTTGGGATAAAGAGTTTAACGAATCTATAGAGTTAATGGAAGACCTCTACTATCAATGGTACATGATGCTAATCATTAAAGTGAGCTATGACACCAACGGTTGGTACATCTACATTATGGATCCCTACCGAAATTGAAGAATTTAGTCTCTAGGATGCCTGATGTAAAGTGAGTCATGATGGAGTATGTCCAAGGTGTGCCAGTGGAAAGAAGAAATGGTACCATTCCCCTCTAGCAGGAAAGAGACCGATGATGTTCTTCAACTCATTCATTATGACCTATGTGAACCCATCCTTGTGCAGTTTATTTGTGGACATCTCTACTAAATAGTATTTATTATTGAGTTCTCGTGGAAAACATGGATATATTATTTGAAGCATAATGATGAGGCTTTTGATATGTTCAAGGAATTTAAGGCACTGATAGAAAATAAAATAAGGAATAATATTAAGGTCTTCAGATCCGACAATGGTGGAAAATACATTTCAAATGAATTCACTGAATTTTTCAAGCAAGATGGAATCAAGAAGGAAACTATTGTACCTTATAATCCAAAGCAAAATGGAGTGGTTGAAAGAAAGAACAAGTCCATCATAGAAGTTTCTTGAGCTATGCTCCATGATCAAAATTTGTCAAAGTTTCTCTGGGGAGAAGCAACAAATAATATATTCTATGTATAAAAAATGGTTCCTCATCAAGTATTGGACAACTAGACCCCCGAAGAAGTATCATAGGTGTGAAGCATGACATTGGACATCTCAGTATATTTGGTTGCCCCATATATTTCCACGTCTCAAAGGACAAGAGAAACAAGGTGGAAGCTACGAGAAGAAAGGTATGTTTATTGGTTATTGTGAAAATTCTAAGGCATTTAAAATATATATATCTGGTCAAAGGAAGATTGAGGTTAACAAGACTGTAACTTTCGATGAAAATGTAGCCCTTGGGAAAGGAAGAGACCTCCCTCCTCCTGATACTAAGAAGAAAGGCGATGCTAAGGACATTATAGATGGTCCTTCTGTGCCAAAATATGAGAAGGAAATTTTTGATGATCCCATGGAGCATATGGACTCCTTGGATCCTCCTTCAAGTGACACCCCTATCAGGAAGAGACCCTTACTTCTTCGTGATAGTTTATAGGATACTAAGAGATATTGTCCCGCCAAAAGGACCTTAAGCAAGAATCCATGTTGCTACCAAGGATACATTGTAGTTATGAGAACTATGATCCAAGCTAAGCCATATACCTTTGAATAAGTTGTGAAAGAACAAGTTTGGAAGGAAGCCATGGCCAAATAATATGAACCGATTATGAAGAATGATGTGTGGATGTTGTTCCAAGACCTAAGGGAAAGTTTTTCATAAATTAAAAATGTCTATATAAGATCAACCATGGAGATGATGGAAGAATTGAGAAGTACAAAGTAAGGTTTGTGGATCGAGGTTTCTCCCATAAAGAGGGAGAAGACTGCGATGATATATTTTCTCTCATTTCCCATTACACTACTATTAGATCTATTGCTGCCCTTGTTACTAGTCAAGGATGGAAACTTCACCAGATGGACGTAAACACCACATTTCTTCATGGCATACTACAGGAATAAGTATATGTTGAAAAACCTCAGGGATTTGAAGCAAGCTCCCCATGCCTGGTCTGCCTATATTGATAGTTACGTACTGAATCTTGGATTTATAATAAACAGTGTTGATCTAAACATCTACTTCAAAGTAATCCAAGGTATGCCTTTGATTTTGGTTTTATATGTTGGAAATATATTCTTGACAGGTAGTGATCCCATTATGCTTGAGTCTAAGAGGGAGTTGGCATCCTAATTTGAAATGAATTATATTGGTATGATGCATTACTTCCGGGGATTATAGGTTTCACAAATTTTTGGAGAGATTTTACTTTATCAAGGAAAGTATGTTGTGAAGCTATTGGAAAGATTTGAAATGGATGAATTCAAGACCCTAGCTACACCAATGGAGATGAATTTCAAGAATTTATGTGGAGATGCTGCCGGAACTAATTTGGAAAATCCTTGTGAGTAGTGACAGTTGATTAGGGAATTAATTTTCTTAGTGAAAAACCATCCACATATATGCTTTACAATCTTTTAGTTAATTCATTACTCAGCCACTTCATGCACATTGTGTTGCTACCAAACACATATTGAGATATTTGCATGGGACGATTCATCTTGGTCTGATATATTCTGTTGGTGATGTACAATTTCATGGTTACATTGATGTTTATTGGGTTGGAAATTTTATTGACAAAAAAAGAACATAAGGGTGTTGTTTTTTTTTGGAGTCTGCAATGAAATCTTGGATGAGAAGGAAACAAACGTATGTGTCTTTAAGAATGACTGAGAAAAAATATATTGTTGTTGGCATGGCTAGATGTGAGGTATTCTGGTTGAGGAAGCTCTTTGAATAGTTATTTGAACAAGTTTTAGATACAACAGTCACATACTGTGACAACAAGAGTGAGATCTGATTGGAAAAGAATATTGTATTTCATGTCAAGTATAATAATATTGAGATAATATATCACTATATTCAAGACATGGTGCAGAGAGGATCCATGAGACCCCATCACATTTTGATTGATGAGTATATAGTAGATATACTGACCAAGGATTTTTCAAAAGGGAAGTTCTTGTTCTTCAAAGAGTAGCTTGGATTTATCAATGTGACCCTCCCGAGTAAGGGTCCTAGTTGATGGAGGACATAAAGCTATGATCTTCCCCCCTGTCTAAGCTCCCAAGGTGATGAATTTAACCTTAGAGCTCATGGGATTGAGGGAAATTGTGCCTTGTTGAGTATACTCCAGTTGGCATCTGGTTTCCCACCTATTTGGGCAATGGGTGATGGTTGCTTGAATTAGATGCCATCCTTACCATTTATGGTAAATGGTCTTGCTCAAGCTAGAGTTTCAGGTGTTCTACCACTTGAATCTTTAGGTTCATATTTGGAATATTAGTATATAATAGGATAGGCACAATCCTTACCATTTATGGTAAGTAGTATCCCTCCTATTATTGCCAGGCAGTGGGATAGGTGTAATCCTTACCAAATAGGGTAAGTGGAATCCCTCCTATTGTATTTGATTCCAAAGTAGTAGCATTAGCTCCCTGTTGGTGATTATAGGTGGTAGCATAAGCTCCTTGATGATGATGATTCTCAGGTAGTAGCATTAGATCCCCACTAGCGATTTCAGGTGGTATCATAAGGTCCCCAGTGATGATGATTCTAGGTGAAAGCATAGGCTCCATAATGAATAGAGGGTGGTAGCTTGAGATCCCCTATAATTTCATGTTCTTATTATTTAATATTCAAGAGTGTTCAATAGTGACCGAGACGAGAAAATATGAGCAGGGATGAGAGTTGATTTCATGATGACGAGATATTTGAGGTGGGAGATATGTTGTAGTCGATCATTTCTCCCTAGCTAAGAGAGAGGGTTAATTTTCCAACTTAGGGAAAAATTACATCCTTTGGAAAATCTTCCTCATTAAGAAAGAACCCTCTTATCCCTTGGAAGAATTTAATTTAGTTAAGGTAAAATTTATTTTTAAGGAGGAAACCCACATGTGCACAAAAGGGCAGGTTAAATTTAAAGAGAAATTGGACACCCTTGGAAGCATATAAATACAAGTAAAATGAGCCTCATTTGTACATGATCAACAAGCAACTTATTCTCTCTCTGCTTTGGTTTTTGGCTCACACAGGTCTTAGGTTAGTTCGTGAAATTGGTTCATACAGGTATGAAATTGCAGGGTCCGAGTTCACATGTGTGAAGAAGGATATTTGATATGTAGTTGCAGGGTTGTAACAAGGAATTATCGATTGTATTGGATCACATGATAAGGTGCTCCCTACGACTAGAGAGTTACAACTGCACACATGGTCACTAGCTCTGTGCGGTTGTGACAGTTGACTGCAAACTTTAACCGCTAACCACAGGTTGACTTTGATCATTTTTGTTTGGGCCCATCTCTTGGATATGGTTGGGTTGGTTTTGTTGGATAGTGTTTTGATTGGTGAGTTGGAACATTGTACTATATTTGTTGAATATATTATGACAATATAAAAAGAAGAATAATTTTAAAGAGTTCTACTCCTTTGTGGGGTTTTTCCCTAGTCTTTGACCAAATCCTTATGTCTCTTGTTTCTCTTGATGTATTATAATATCTATTGCATTTACAGTTCTATCTATAATTTCTCTTGATAATTGGAAGATTAAATTGTGTTGAAAGATTACTAATTAAATAAAAGGATTGGTATAAAGTCATTGCAACAACATAGAATAACTGAAAATTAAGAATCCCATGCCCACTTGAAAGGGGTTGTGGCCAGTCGAGCTATCGAGAGCTTTGTTATAGCTATGTTCCACATAGGGAAGACTCTTTTTCCATGTTCGTGGATGCTTGGAGTTGTACATGTGTAGTATGTGCACTATCATCTTTTTGATGACCTTTGCCTTGTCATTAGTCTGCAGATGGAATGTAGTCGAATTGGTGAGCTTAGTGTCCAATAATGACCATAGGCTTGACTAGAATATGCTTAGGAACATCCTATTCAGATATGATATAATGGTCTATGGAATCCTAAAATGAACCCACACTCATTTGAAGAAGAGTTTGGCAGTGTCTTCTGCTATGATGCTCTTCTTGTAGGCCATCAATATATCCATCGTAGAAAATATATTGACGACCATAATATACAATCATCACCATGCCTGTTAGAAGGGAGGCCAAACATATAGTCCATGGAGATGGATTCCCAAGGTCATCTAGGAGTGTATATGTCATGTTTCTTAATGGTTGGATTGTTGATGGCACAAGTAGTCCAAGATCTAATATATTTTCCAACATCCTGCTAGAGTTTTGGCTAATAATTTTTTTTCACAGTACTTTCATTGTCTTCTCGACATCAAAGTGTCCTGCGATCATGTTATAATGCGCCTATGAAATCATCTTGGAATGCTCGCTTGAAGGAAAAAAAATATGTCTCAAATAGCACAAAATTCCATTCTGAAGGTGGAAGTTTGGAATTGTCTTTCCATCCATCAACATATTGTACGTGGCAACGAAATCCAAGGAACTTTCATATAGTTGTGGCCATCTAGAGGTCTTGTGCCTAGAAGAGTTGAGAACTGTACTCAGTGCCATAATTAGGGGTCAACTGAGGCACTCTGTGACATGATTGGTTCTTTCCTTATTGTACTTATGTTCATATGGAATTTTTTCATGTACGTGGACCATTTATGATGGCGATTTTTCTACAATTTTCCCTGTTTTTGCATAAATTAAAGATGTTGGTGATTTGTGTGGATAATCACCTTTTTCTTTGGAATAAAATGCTTCCATTTCTGAAATTCATGCACGATAGAGTACATCTCCTTATCATAGGTGGGGTACCTACAAACAATATCGAAGAGTGTCTCATTGTGATAGGCCATCATGTGCTCTTGTTGAGTGAGGACTGCAAAATTAGCATAATCTGAGGCGTCTGTCTCAATATCAAATGGTTGTTGTAGGTATGGATAGGTGAAGACTGGTGCAGAGTAAAGGAAGTGTTTCAGTTCCACAAATGCTTTCTTCTATCCCTTGGATAAAATAAACTTCACTTTTTCTTTGCCCTTGGTAACTTGAATTAAGGGCTAAGTAATATGAAAGAACCCCAACAAAAATCTTTGGTAGAAATTAGCAAGTCCCAAGAAGCTGCGAAGCTCTGTCATATTCATTAGTGCTAGGAAATCCTAAATGACTTGGATCTTAGCCAGATCAACATGCACGCCCTCCTCATCGATTATGTAGCCAAAATATTGGACCTGGTCCATGCCAAAGGAGCACTTCTCCAAGTTGGCACATAGATTGTATTGACATGGGGTTTGAAGGCCTACCAAATATGTTGCAAGTGCTATGTCAAACTCTTTTTGACTCATGAGGAAGTCATTGAAATATACAACCATGAACGAGTTGGTGCAAGGACACAAGATCTCATCCATTAGCCTCATAAAAGTTGCAGGGGAATTTTAAACTCGAGGGGCATGACCGACCACTAAAAAAGGCCCTCCATGGATTTGCAGGTAGTCTTCCATACATCTGTGGGATCTATTGGAACTTGGTGATATCCAAATTTCAAATCATTCTTGTTGAAGTACTTGGCCCCATTGATTTGGTCAAGAAGGTAATTAATCCATGGGATCGTGTACCTATTCCTGATAGTGATTTTATTTAATGCCCGATAATCAATGTAGGGAATATTGTTCTCCTTGTTATTTAGTTTGGTTCCTTTGGACCCCTTGTTTCTCAGTTTAATTTTGTATCCTTACTTGAAATCCTCGTCATCTAAGCTATTTGGGAGGCTTTATCACTTCATCATCCCTTTTCCACCCCCTCTTAGCTTGTTTTCTCATTTAATGTTTCCCTGCCTCATTGAGTGTTGCTTGATCTAGCTTCCTTGATCCATCCTATGTCTAATTGGTAGGTGTTCATTGCTAATTATGAAATCTCCATGTCTTCCTTTTCCTACAAGTCATATCCTTATCCCCCCCATCTTTGGTCCACTCCTCATCATGTCGCATCCCAACCCCTCTTAGTGTGAAAATTTCAAATTTGAAATCCTATTGCAACATATGGAATTTATTTTTCTAATTGTTAATTATTTTAACAATTTATTTGTTATGACACATATCAAATAAATCACACTACAATTTTCACAACTAAAACTACGGAAAAATAATAGTATTGGAAACTGAGAAAATACTAGCACACACACATAAAAATGACACCGTTATTTTTGGAAAAAATATCCCCAAAAGAACCCAATGTGGGAAAAACAATGCAGTAGCTAAGGGTTTTTGTTATTATGCAGCAGTGAATTTTGAGTACAATCTATGTATGCCCAATTGGAAATCTAAACAAAAATAAAATTTGACCAAAATTATTTAAGGGAATTACCTTTATTCCACAAGCAACCCCAACACAAATTTCCTTCATAAACTCATCCTCTTGGATCATCTACATCAACCTCTATGCAGTGCTTTCACAAACCCTATGATGTCTAGCCTCTGAATTGCCTTTGATGAAGTCATTCTTCCTGTATCTGCTGAGGAAGTCACTTCTTGAACATTTTCCTGACCTCTGGAACTGAAAATGATTTTTCCTCAACCTAAATTGAGTTTCTCTTCTAAAGCAATTGCGCAGTCCTATGCACTACCTCACTGGGAATAAAACAACCTCTTGTTGTAACCTCTTCAGATCTGGAAAAATTCCTCCAGATCACTGTCTTTGTCCCTCACTAACTTTGCTTCGATCTCTCGATTTTCGCTAACTGTTGCTGCTCTCTGGAAATCGATCTGCCAGGGAAATCGAACTACTGGTGTGTCTTCTCGAAGTGCCCGTCGACTTCTTCTTTATAATCCTCAGTTGGGACTCCAATAACCAAGATTAAATATCAATCAAGGGATAGGGTCATTTTGAGGTCGATCAATGTGAGTTTATAGACTATTCTCACCTTGAATTAATTAATTATAATTAATTAACCATATTCCCTAAGTTTAGTCTTAGGAAATATTTAAAAATCAACTAATAATCTCATTAATTCATCTCTAGGTGGAATTTCCAGAAACGATTTATGGGTTTTGGAGATCTCATGTATTCTAGCCTATCCACCAAATTTCGAGGCTAGAGCACATCCTATGCTACAAAAAATAACACTCCCTCTTAGTGAGGAATGCGTTTTTGTGTTGCACACCTTGCTACAACACTTTGCCTCTGTATCATCCCTTTTTCATGTTGTTGATGTCCGGCCATTGTTATTACCTGCCACTTCCCACTAACCACTGCTCAACTGCTATACATGTGTTGCTGCTAACCCCGTCATACTGCTTCTAATGCTACATTTGCACTGCAACTCCCTCTCATATGTTGTTGCTGCTACTACAACAACTGCAATTGAGAAGCATCTGAAATACTAAATCAAATGTGTTCAATATAATGCATTTGTCTTCCAAGTCCTGACTACTACTATCCCCTACACTGTCACTAAAGAATATTTGTTGTTGCTGACTCTACACTATGCCACTTGCACTACTACCAACTCTACAAGGCACGCCCCAATATCTGATAGCTACTAGTCTGCAATTGTCACTTTGGTTCTGATTGCATTAACTCCCATTGAATCATCGCGCTACTGAATAATCTGGGCCCTCGTAGCAAGGTGATGATCCATGAGGTGGAATCCTCAGTGGAGTCTGCCCAAATTTATATCTCTCTAGGGCTACAACTCCAAGTTTCCCCACCTCACCTTGGAGGTATGGCTGCCATCATCGAAAAATATTCCTCCAACCTGGAGGAAAACCTATCTCTCTTGGCATGTGTTGCTGCCTAGTCCTGCTTCTCCTCATTTTACTTAATTCTGAGAGGACACTGGGTACTGTAGTGGAAAAAATCACCACACTTGAAGAACTTGACCTTAGATAGGTCCTTCTTCTTATTTCTCTGCTCCCCCTGCCCCTGACTAGGACCTTTTGATATAAGGGCCACATTCTCCTCCTCTTTCACCACCTTCGATCCACTGCTACTACTTTTTCCACTGATCGATCTCTTTAGTAGAGCTTGTCTCAACTCTTCTTGTTGCAAGTCAGACCACATTATGTCCCATTCTGGTAGCTTGTCTCTGCCCAATATGCTTTGGGTGAAGACTTGCCAATGCTCCGACACACTGTTTAGATCCAACCACACTAGATCTGAAGGTTGAAGCACTGCCCCAACAACTGCAAATTGGTCTCAGACTTCCTAAATCCTGGTGAGGAAGGGATCTATTCCTCCCCCCTTCTACATCCCGATGCATCTCAACTTTTCTCCCAGGAACATCTTCCGCTACTCGGAAGTACCCTGATATAGTGTGGAGAGAGCATCCCAAATATCTTTGAAAGTTCCCTTGACTGCTATATGTGAAATGATATGGTCTCAGACTCCAACTAGGATCAATCAATTCACCTTCCCCATTTCCTTCTTGTATTCTTTCTACTGATCCTCATCCCAGGGAACTGCCACCACATTATTTATGTAGTATTTCAAGCCATATTCATCTAGAAGGAAGGACCTCTTAGCCTTCCAGATGAAATAGTTGGAAGATCCATCCAACATATCCTGATCTCTAATCCCTGTTGTGGCCATATTTGAAAAACTCTAAAACTCCCTCTTTCCCTCTGCTTGTTTTTTGCTCTGCTACTTGCACTCCCTTTTGGAATGCGTAGGTCTGCTAGCTGCTACTGCCAATCTTCCTGGAAAAATCAAACTTCTAAGACTCTAAGTTCCCTGAGAGTAATTTCCCTCTGCTGTGTGTGCTTTTCTCTTCCACCCAACATTGGTTATGCTGCTAAAAAACCCTCTGTGTCCCACCAAGAAATATGTTTAGCAAAAATTTGAGTTGCAACTACTAGAATCACTAACCTAGGCATATCGAATTTTCTACAACCTTGCAATTGAAAATCAATATTCTACCTTAGTAATTCGACCTACCTGTCAAGGAACTACGTTGCCTCTAGGAATTTTGTCTTGTTGCTCCAAATGAACAACGAAATTATCACCTCCACTTCTGGGCTTTCCGGCTGATCACTCACGCTTTTATACCATGTGAAAATTTTGAATCTGAAATCCTATTACAGTAATATGGAATTTAATTTTCTAATTGTTAATTATTTTAACAATTTATCTGTTACGACAAATATCAAATAAATCACATTGAAATATTCACCTAAAACTGTGGAAAAATAATAATGCTAGAAAATAAGAAAATACACACACATACACAAAAAAAAAAAATGACACCGTTATTTTTGGACAAATGTCCCTGGAAAAACCCAATGTGGGAAAATTAGTGCAACAATTGATGGTTTGTATTATTATGTAGCAATTAATTCTGAGTACTATCTATTGATTCCCAAATATCAATCCAAACAACAAGAAAACCTGACCAAAATATTTAAGGGAATTTCCCTTCTTCCATAAGCAACCTCGACAAAAATTTCCTTTAGAAACCTGTCCTCCTGGACCACTGCGTCATCCTCTGCGCAGACCCTATGACTGCTAGAATTTGAATTGCCTCTTATGAAGTCATTATGCATGTATCTCTTGAGGAAATCACTTCTTTGGCACTTTTGAACCTTTGCTCGACCTCTAGAACATAAAGTGATTTTTCCTCCAGCTAAAGCGAGTTTCTCTTTTGAAGAAATTACGCAGTCCTCTATGCTACTTCACTGGTAATAAATCGAACTCTTGTTGTAGCCTCTTTGGATCTTGAAAACTTCCTCTTGATCACTGTCTATTCCCCTCACTGACTCTGCTTCGATCTTTGATTTTCTAAAAATTGTCGCTTCTCTCTGGAAATTGATATTCCAAGGAAATTAAATTATTGGTCTGTCTTCTCTAAGTTCCCCTCGACTTCTTCTTTATAATTCTTTGTTGGGACTCCAACGATCAAGATTAAATCTCAATCAAGGGCTAGGACCATCTTGAGGTTGATCCGTGTGAGTTTCTATACTATTCTCACCTTGAATTAATTAATTTTGATTAATTAACCACATTCCCTAAGTTTAGACTTGGGTAATATTAAAAAATCAGCTAATAATCTAATTAAGTCATCTTTAGGTGGAATTTCCAGAAACGATTTTTGGGTTTTTGAGATCTCATGTATTCTAGCCTCTCCATTACCAATACCACTACATACATCGGTTCCAAACTCAACCAATATCAAAGTCAGCAATCACAACCGTTATTTGTTCGACAACTACAAGACCCTCTAACAACATCATGGTCCCACATAAATTATTGACATCCCCATCCTCAAATTCCCTCGACGTAGCACTCAATTCCCCTGACTAATCCAAATACATTTCCTCCAATACCCTTAATGGCCAGCCCAATAAACCTACTTCAAAATCACATATTAATAATGAAAAGGAAAAAGTAGTAAATATTTCCTCTTACAATCTGACAAAGGAAGAGAATGAGGTATTGAATAAACGGCTCATATTTTGCATTCCCCCCAAACGCATTCTGACTAAAAACATAATCTGTGGTATTGAGGATAATATTCAAAATATGAATGAAGTGGATAAAGAACATATTCGGAAAGACTGTGCACTGATTTTAAGAAAATATAAACATAATACTGATAAAATTTCCAAAGTCCTCAAATTAAATGGGATCATCACTTCATTTAAACCCTTGGAAAACACACATTAGAAAATGAGGTCTGTGAAGGATAAAGTCGACTCATTTTAGTATAAAGGTGTCTACAAAATTGATTGTTCCTGTGGAATTAATCTACGTTGGAGAAACCAGTCGATCATTTAAAATAAGGTTGAAAGAACATGATGTTGATATCAAGAAATAAATAACATGATCATCTTCCCTTGCTGAGAATTCACATAAGACTAAACATCACGTATGTCTGGAGAACACTAAAATCATCAAAAATGAAGCCCACTATTTCAATGGAAAACTCAGAGAAGCCCTTGAAATCATTAAACATCCTAAAAATATCAATAGAGATGGTGGAATCGAAGTGAGTAGATGTTGGATACCCCTTATCTCTTAAAACTAACCCTAATTTTCTCTTTTTTCTTCTTCTCCCTCCCTCCCCCTTCTTCCCCTCCTCTCTTTTCCCCCACTTTTGTTTATATTGCTTCCTTGTATTCCTTCTCTTCTTTACCCCCTCCTTTCATGTTTCGTTATATAATTATTGGTTTTTATTTTTACCTTTTATTGTTTTCCCCTCTCTGTGCGTCTTTTATTCTATGCTAATTGATTTTTCTTTGCTCATTCTTCTTACTTAATTCACTTTATCCTTTATTGATTTTTTCCCTTAATGTTATATTTTTATTTTCTTTAAATCTATTATTCTCAGTCGACCTTCCCTTTATTTTTATTTTCCTTTTTGTATTTATGGATTACTTATTCTGTTCTTCTCTCATTATCTTTAATACCTTATTATCCTGATGATGGGTCTTGATTGTGACCCAAAACGTCGATTCAAAATGGAAACTTAGGATTCAATTCCGAATTCTAGCTCTTCAAAATTTATCCACATAAACCTTCAAACAGAAAAATGATTTTTCTTTTTTAGACTAACAAAAAAAATGTTTTGGATTTAATGCAATGAATGGTTCAATTGAAACATATACCAAACACCCCATATAAAAGTAAAGAAACCTTTGCTTCGAATAAATAAATAAATCTTGTTAAATATAAACCCTGTATGGGGTGATGAATGGGAGTCATATGGGCGAGCACCTTGCCACCATTCCGCCTTGCAATCATGGGATGAGACATGGCAAGACCCCCCCATAGTGTATTAGTTACTACGCCACCTTGTGACACT
This sequence comes from Pinus albicaulis, assembly GCA_034641835.2. Taxonomy (NCBI): domain Eukaryota; kingdom Viridiplantae; phylum Streptophyta; class Pinopsida; order Pinales; family Pinaceae; genus Pinus; species Pinus albicaulis. The sequence goes on from CM076580.1 coordinate 376,972,917, forward strand.
CTACAACATGACTGCTTACCATGGATTGATGGAATTTTGCTTGGGAGATGGTACTTAGTTAATGCATAAACGTTGTTGGGGATTTAGAAAATCCATGGTTTATGTTCATGCATAGTTTTGGTCATTGGATATCCCTATCCTAGCTGCCCTCTCTGTGCTTGATTATCATTCCACAAGGCTCTCGAACTCAATTTGGCACAATGGATTCATACCTTCGCTTGCTTAATGCACACTTGAAACTGAGTTATGGCATCGAATGGAGTAAGTCGACTATGTTCATGAACATGTATTCTATTGGAACAAATATTTATTATCACTCTCCTTAGATTTTTCTATCATTGGCTATCCTCACCTCTCGACCTATCCGTAGAAGTTTACTTTTGTCATTGATTTTTCTCCTCTTTGGGATATGTAATGTTAAGATTTTTCCTCCCTTCCTCACTAGTCCCTTCACCCTTTCTTTGACTTTCAGTTATTTCCTTTGACTCTCAGATCTTATCCTCCTTTGGGTTCGAGTCATAGACCCTGCTTTATATTCCTCATCCCCTTGCTATCTTGCTTCCATTTTGGTCCCTCCCTGGCTCTCTCTTTAGAATCTCTCAATCATTTCTCCCCACTCGTGGTCTCATTATATCCTTGAGCTAACCATGCCTTACTAACGAGCTCACTTTAATTGTGGTGTTTCTTATCTGTGTGATGTAAAAGGCTCTTGAGCTCATGTGAGGGCTGCAAGATCCTCCCAACAAAACAAGGACCACACCTAGGAAAAGATAGAACATGTTAGCATGAGATTTTTAGGGAATGAAATTGTTTGACGAACACAGAGATAGTTGTCGATGTGAGGGATTGGGTGCTTGAAACTAGTCATACATGTGGAAGGTACATCTAGTATATGTATAATGTTGATATTTATTGGCATATTAATATTCCGATGGCTAGAGTTCTATTGGACTATAATGAGGCCAAAGAAGAAATATTATTAGTGTTGGACGAAATGCGACTCACTATGCAGTCATTATTATGTATCCATATCAAAATAAAGCAGAAACATAGGAAAATATAGATCAACAACTTGATAATAAGCCAATTCTAGGGGGAAACCTCCTTGTACATCACATAAATGAACAATTCTTGGATAATTCAAATGACAATACCTCCTTGCTATATATAAGATTCTAAAGGATAAAACTATAATTAGGGCATACATAACAATAATAATGTAAGGGAACAACAATAACAGTAGTGGGGTTCTACGCGGCACAACATTAATAATATATGGGATACAATAGTATTATAGGGATCTAACATGCCCCTTTCCTTCAAAAAATTATTTTCCTCAATGCTTGAGTAGTTTTGGATGCTTCTATATAAATACTCATCTTCCCATGTGGAATCTTCAGCAGGTAAGTTCTTCCACTTAATGATATAATCTAAAATTGATCGATTTTGTAGCTATCAAATTCTCATTTCAATGATTTATTAAGGATCAATATTTTTCCTTCATCGTCAAGTTTGGAAATGTAGTTTGAACTGGGATCTTTTCACTCATAACCTTATTTAAGCATTAAACATGGAAAACTCGGTATACTTGAGAAGATGTAGGCAACTCCAATTTGTATGCCATAGTAACAATATTTTGTAACACTTATAAGGGCCATGTTACTTGGGTGATAATTTACTATCCTTATTAGCTTGCTTGAGGGACATGTTTTTGTATGGTTGTAGCTGTAAAAATACTCAATCACCCATGTCAAAATTTCTTTCATTGTGATGTTGATATGCTTATTGTTTCATTCGATTTTGCGCCATAGTCGAGTTATCCTTTAAAATTTGGAGAACTTGTTTCTGATGCTAGTTGTGATCTTCCACAACTTGAACCTTAGATTGTTCTCTCACTGACGATGTGATGGATGGTGGATGATATCCATAAAGTGCCATAAATGGGGTCATTTTTGTTGCAGTGGAAGGATGTGTTATACCACCAGTTTACCAAGAGTAATCAATTGAACCATTATGTTTGATTATCATATACAAAGCGATGAAGATATCCTTCCAAACATTTTTTCACTATCTCAGTTTTCACATTATATTGAGGATGATAAAATGAGGTATGAGCTAACTGAATACCAAGACAAGAAAATAATTTTGTCCAAAAATTTACAGTGAAAATGGGATCTTTGTCACTTACAATAATATTTGGGTTTCCATTTAGCTTTGAAATTGTATCCATGAATGCAGTAGAAACTGTACATGCTTTGAAAGGATGAGATAGTGCACAAAAGTGCACATACTTGGAAATTATATCAAATACCACCATGATGACACTCTTTCCTTCAAACTTCGGTATACTTGTGATAAAATTCATTACGACATCCTCCCAACATTGACTTGGAATGTCTAATGGTTGTAAAATACTTGGGTTCTTGATTGTATTGACTTTATTTTGTGGGAAAAACTAGCATTCCTCCACAAAATTCTAAATATTAGATTTAAGGCCATCCCAAAAAAAATCCTTCTTAACCCTGTGGTAAGTTTTTAAAAATCCTGAGTGCCCTCCTAAAAGAGAGGTGTCCAATTCCAAAATAAACTTTTGTTTGAGTTGGAAGTTCTTACATACATATAAGTAATCTTTGTACCATAGTGAGTCATTTTTCCAAACAAATGTATCAGATGAACTAGGATCTTGCTGCAACTTTTGAATGAGTGTCCACACCTCTTCATCATTATTCTAGTCATACCTTACTATAGTTATCTAATCAGGTTGGATAGTAGAAATGGCATAAATAAATTCCTCCACATCCTCATCCTTTATTGAGAGTGCATCTGCAACAATATTTTGCTTCCCCCTTTTGCATATGATTTCAAAGTCATAAATCAACATATTTGTGACCCATTTTTGCTGCTCTTCTGAATATATATTTGTTCCAAGAATTATTTAATACTATCATGATCTATTTTTACCTTGAAGTGTCTTACAATTATATAAGGGCACCATTGCTTCAGGGCATGTAGTATTTCCAACATTTCCTTCTCATAAATATGTTTGTGTAAATTACTTCCAATGATTAGACGACTTTCAAAGGAAATGGGTTTTCCTTCTTGCATTAAAACAACACCAAGGCCATTTCCAGAGGCATCACATTCCACAATAAAGGTTTTTTTGAAGTTTGGTGCAGCTAATATCGAATCTCAACACATTGCCTATTTAAGATGTTCAAAGGCCTTAATTGCTTTTGGAGTCCAAGAAAATGCATCTTTATTCAGTAATGTTGTTATAGGTGTTGTTATGTTCTCATAATTCTTAAAAAAAATGCGATAATACACTATCAAATTGAGAAATCATTGAATATGCCTTAAGGTTGTGGAGGTTTTCCATTCCTCGATGGATTTAATTTTGTTAGGGTCTACCTTAACATCCTCACAAGATACAATATGAACCAAATATTCCACCTCTTGTATCCCAAAGAAAAATTTGGAGGGTTTCATAAAATTGTTTCTCCTCCAATAGTTTGAGTACCCTATCAACATGTCGAACATGATATTTCCAAGACTTGTTGTAGATTAGTATATCATAAAAAATACTAACACAAATTTTCTAAGGAATAGTTTAACAGTGGAATTCATCAAGCCTTGAAATGTGGAAAGTGCATTAGTAAAGACAAAAGGCATGACCAAAAATTCATAATGACCTTCATGAGTTCTAAGTGTTGTTTTCAGAATGTCTTCAATCTTCATTCTAATTTGATGATATCCTGAATGACGATCCAACTTGGTGAAGTAAATTGCTCCATATAATTCATCTAATAATTCATCAATGACAGGAATGGGTAATTCATCTTTAATAGTGAGCCTGTTGAGCTCTCTATAATCCCAACACATACACCACGATCCATCCTTCTTGTGCACCAACACTACTTGAGATGAGAAAGAAATTTAACTAGGTTGAATTATACCAACCTCTAGCATTTCTTCAACCATGCGTTCAATTTCACATTTTTGGGCATAAGGATATTTGTAAGGTTTGATGTTTGGAGGAACACTTCCTAGAATTAAGTTTATAGCATGATCATGATCACGAATAGGTGGGAGACCTTTGGGAGTATCAAATATCATGGAATGATTGGCAAGAACTCTTTGGAGATATGGAAAAATGGGTGACTTAGATGTTTGCACATCTAGTGAGAATAATTGTCTAATTACACCTAATTGTTAATTCTCCAAAATATTTATCATTCCATTAGATATTATTATCTTAACAGGTATCCATATGATACCCCTTAATTCAATTTCCTTTCTTTCCAAAAAAAATAAAAATAAAAATCTTGGAAATTAAAAGTTATCATCCTCGAATATTGTAACCATTGGATTCCCAATACGACACCAACATCACCCATTCGAATGACAATAATTGAATTATTAAATAAATATCCCCCCATTGTTAGATTGATATTATGACACTTCCCTGAGAAATTTATAGTCCCTCCATTTGCAACTATCACTTGAAACTCTTGTGATGGATATAGAAAGCAATTCAAATCCTCTGCTATCTTAAATGAATAAAATTATGGATACTACCTGAATCAAGAAACACTAATACCTTTTTCTTCTTGAGATATCCTTCTATCTCAAGAGTTTTAGGAGTGGTAGTTCTAGCCAATGAATTGCAATATATGGTCATATGGATTCCTTCAACCTCTGGAGCTGGTTATTGGGTAATATCTTCTTCTTTCATGTTTCTTATTCATTTTTTTCCTCCTCTTCACATTCTATGTAAAATAATTTCTTCTTAGCACACTTGTGACCTTTAATGTATTTGTTATCACAAATATAACAAAGCTATTTTTCTCTTTTTTTCCACCAGTGTTGTGGTGTCAACCATGTAGATTGTGGGAGGCTTGGAGAAACAACACTTCCATATTTATAGTTGTGAGTGGTAGACCTCCTTGTTGTCATAATTTTTCTTTCAACATTTCTCGCCACCCTAAATGAATTCTCCAATGACTTAGTCTCCCAAAGGCAAACCTCATGTTGGATGTTATCCCTTGAAGTCCTATGAAAAAATCAGTCGCATGCTCCTTTGGAATATTAGTTACCCAAATATTCAATCTTTGGAAGTTATCAATGTGGTCCACAATCATACCCCTTTTTTTGAGATTTATAAATTGGATAAAGAAGGTATTTCTCTCCTCATAATGTGCTATCAATTCCTTTGCAAAAAATATGCAAGTGATAAGTGATTTACGATAACAAAGCCATCGATACCACACAAATTTATTGGGTTATAAATATAACGATGCAATGTGTACCTTTTGTGTGTGTTTCACATCAAGTAAATCAAAGACCTGCTCCATATGTAGTATCCATGTTATCGAACCCTTGCCATTAAAATTCCTCATATCAATCTTTGGAATACGGTTGGTATTCAACCCAAAGTTGGAGTCTCTAAAATCATGATTCACATTCCTTTTGTTCTCATAATGAGTTTTATGGAATACCTTATCACCACTAGAAAGCATTTCTTGTAGCAACTTTGTCAAACCTTCCATGTCCACTTTTATTTCTTCTTTGAAGCCATCCTTCAAACCTTCCATGTCCAATTTTATTTCTTCTTTTAAACCATCCATATTAACATTCATTATCGCTTCAAAATAATTTTTGGTTGCTCTTTGTGAGAGAGAAAATTGTTGCAATTGTTCTTGTAATTTTGATATCATGTTGCATTTCTTTCTCTTCTTCATGCGTCAAGTAGATATTTTTGTGGGCTTCATGGGTGTATCATTTTTTTGTTTGTGAGTCATTTTGTAACCAAATAATGATACATATGGTTTGTTACAACCTTTGAATCACTTCAAACTGATTTTTTAAACAAAAGTTATGAAATTTAAAAAAATACACACTTTCTTTTTATTTTTCAGAGCTTGATTTTGAGCTTGTTGATCTTGTTGACCTTGAAATTGTTGTATCTCTATGATTTCAGCTTCCCAAGGTTTGAAAATTTGTCCTAAGGTAGCTTGATGTGTCTTATTTCCACCCCCACAAGTTAGACCGAGATTGCATTCTTTGACACAATGCATGTCAAATCTACCAAAATGACCTGATTGTGGACTGGATTAGTATAACGAACTTGTACGAGATCCCACATGTCATTGTTTCAACCTTTAGACCTAAAATTTCTATCCAAAAAACCATAGTCTGTGTATTTTTAGTAACTTTTTATGGAATACAAATTCGATGCTTGAAGAAAAAGTTATGATGATTTTCCCTCGCACATTGTTTAAGACTAAATTTTGGAGCATACAAAAACCCTAAATATCTCTGAAAATATAGCAAACCAAGGTTTGAAATGTTCATTAAATTTTGCCTCCACGTGGTAAAAAATTCACAGTCTGAAGCTTCACAAAAAAAAGTAGCGAAAATTCCATGATGACTTGTTTGCATCAAAACCTTAGGATCAAGATCTTTGATACCAAATGTTATGTATCTCAATCAAAATAATGTGGAAATATTAGAAAACATAGATCAACGACTTGATAATAAGCCACTTCAAGGGGGAAACCTCCTTTTATGTCACATAAATGAACAATTCTTAGATGATTCAAATAACAAGACATCCTTGGAATATATAGGAGTCTAAAGGGTAAAAATATAATTAGGGCCTACATGACAATAATAATGTAAGGGCATAACAATAACAATAATGGGCTTTACAAGGCACAACAATAACAATATAGGGCTACACTAGTATTATAGGGACCTAAAAATCATCGGATCGTAGACTTGGACACGTGGAAGCACAATTGGGAATCCCTCCAGACTCTGGTTGCTCACCTAGGATTATCAAAGAAACTATTGCAATTGAGGCCTAATAATCTAACAAGTTTAAATCAAAATCTTCCTTCAATTGTGTTTTTAATTTTCTAGTTCAATGTATAGTTTCAAAAATATATTTTGGCCTTTATGACCTAGATACATGCTAGCTTCTTCTTTAAATTGTTTGTCATCAATAATTTGTTTAAAGGGTTTCTTATCAAACTCCAGTTCTATATCTAGTCTAGTTTCCCTAGTGGCAGGGCCGAAGAAACATTTTTTTGTTATGCAAGATTAAATTAGAAATCGAAATTTTGCCTTACAATTTTTTTTGTTAAATATGGAAAGGGAAACCAAAGAAAATCATCAAGAAAGCCAGGGCTTCTAATATTAAAGGTAACTATGAAACACTCTTTTTTAGAATGCACTAAAAAGTTTGAATCAAATAGCGAAAATATTGAGATGATCAATAGAATGAAGTCACATACCTGAAATTTTCCCTTTACAAATTTATATGTGACCTACAATGATCTCTTACAAATTTGGATCTCACTCCAAAGTTTTAATTAGTAAATCTCTCTTAAACAAATATCTCCTCTAAAGTTGAGCAAAGGAAAGAAATAAGGATTAGGGTTTCATTTTGTAAACATGCATAGAAAAAAAAAGAAAAAGAAAAAAATAAAAAATAAAAAAAGAAAGAATTTCTCTTTTATTTTTTTGAGAATGGACTAAAAATTGTTTGAATCAAACAGTGGAAAGATAGAGATGATCAATAGAATGAAGTCACCTACCTGAAATTTCTCCTCTCAAAATTTGTATTTGACATAAGATGATCCATTACAAATTTGGCTCTTCAAAAATAATTGTCCACTCTAAATTCTTCGGTAGTAAATCTCTCTTGTATAAATCCCCCTCCAAATTTTGATTAAATAATGAAACACAGATTTCAATTTTAATTCATAAACACACATTTCGAAAAATCAAATTCACGCTATTTTTTTGTTATATATTTCGGCACATTGATGATAAATGTGCATATCGCTTTTTTTTTTTAAACTTACCTTTTTTCAGTGTGTAAATTGCACTAACGAGCCTTTTACGTAAAAACACACTAATAGAGAAATTATTTGGCGAAATAAAAATGTAAACCTTCACAATTAAAATTATGTGGAGATTTTCTTTTATAGAGGCAAAAAAAAGGAAACTCTTTAGTGCATTTCATGATTGAGTGCAGTAATGTCTTTATACATATGCACGTGTGTAAAAATATAATATGGTGCACCAATAAATTTTAAAAGCTATTCATAATTTCTGTTAGAAGTTAGATGGTTTTACGCCTCTCAAACTTTCTTTTAAGAATATATTCATGTATTGATGATGGTTTTTACTCAAATGCAAGGAAAAAAAGTTATAATATTAAACGATTAATTGTTCAGATTCCATTTCATTTCAAATCTTTACAAGTTATTTAAGTTCTCCCCCATTATTAATTTTTTAACAATAAAGAGTAGTAAATTTATATTAATCTGCGCCCGGTCATGGCAGAAAACGAGAGATTACATTTTTTTTCATTGCCATCCAAAGGAATCTTAGATTGAAAACTAATACATGCCTATTTTCTTTTCAAAATTTCAAAATGTGATTGAGAGTTACATATATACTAGGATAAGACTTGCAATAATGCCATAAAAGAAAAACACATTTAAAATCTATCATAAAACAATGGAAAATGAGGTAGACTAGTCATGCAGTTCAACAGGTTTGTTGAGGTCAATTCCATTTTATTCCTCCGCGCTTTGAGAGTTCTTCTCAGTCAGTTAAATTTGCAGATCTTCAATTTGACTTCGAAGGGCATACACCTCGTCTTCCAGCTGATGTATAATTTGGTTCTTCTTTATGCTCATCTCGTGCATTTCACAGGACTCCTCGCGTTTCTATTGAAATCATTTCCAAAGAATTGCTAGACTCACCCTCAATTCATAATGATCTCGGTCACATGGTCCACATGCATGTGGGGAGAATGTGGCCAGAGGAGTCACTTCTCCCATTTCCGGTTAGAATGACCCGCCAACCTACCCTAGCGTCGACATCAATATCTCTAGGATTTAGAATCCATGTTGTTGAAGAGAAAGAGATAAACCAAGGGAAAACAAGTTGAGAATACCTCCCCCTCCTCCCACCCCAATGTTCTCCCCCATTATTTGCAAGAAGTATAAATTTTATTTATAATCCATTTATCTAATTTAATTTATGTTATTTATGCAAGTGTATTTCAATAATTGTTCATTGGAAATTGCAGGATCATGATTGAGGATCAATTTTGGATACAAGAGATATTTCACCAATTCAGAAATGTAGCAAACTCTTATTAGGAGGCACATACGAGAGGCAAAAAGATACCAATATTTTATTTTTCATCCAAAACTATATAATCAAATTAATAATCCAACTAAATATTAGATCTAAAAATTTTAAATAAGTAAAATAAATATACTTCTAGTTACCACTCTCTTGTAAAACAACCTTAATAGATTCATAAACGTTCTCTAATATCACATTCTCCATTGATAGCCCACTTGTTTTTTTATTTTTTTCTTATGAAATATCATGTTCTACCATGGCATTGATGTTTTCTACCTAGATGTACATGAAATTTCAATTTGGTTTTACAAAATTTGAAACAATTGTTTGATCAATGGAAATATCCTTCTCGAACATAATAAATCTGAATATGATGTTGAGATTTTAGAATAGACATCATTGCAAATGCTATCAAACTATTCATTAAATGGTCTCAATTTAGATTTTACAAAATCTAAAATAGTTGATTCCATCAAAAAATTCATCTTTACAACACAGAGGAAAATCAACCATGGGTCATCTTGAATGAAGATAAAAGAAGGAAATGGGACATTGACAGGAAATGATTCACACGGTTGAATGGTGATGGCAATGAAGAGTGATATGTAAATGTTTTGTTTCGAACTTTGAAGATATTAGCTTGTGATATTTTCCAAAACCTACTAGATTAAGTTTCAATTTAGTAGACATAGGTTATATTGAGATAGAAGACCATCAACGCGCTGTTTTACACATTTACTATAATAATAATATTTCTTGTGCATTCTATAATGCTAATTAGTTTTTTATTTCAATTTATTTTATATTTTTATTTATTTTTTCTATAAAGTGTCTATAGTAGGATTTATAAAATTAATGTGGACACAAGAGTGACTAGTCACCTAAAAAAAAATTAGCCAACAACTAAAGAAGTTATATACAAAATGTAACCTGTGTTTTTAACTAGCACAACCACATTAGTAAATGCGGTCGATATACGTTGAACTATGTCATTTCCATTCATTAAATTAATGGCATTGATAAAAGTATATAAACCATTTATTAAACATTATTTGAACCATTAAAAACAAAACCATTTATTTGTGGGGGTTAATCATATATTAAATACAAATTAAACAAAACAATATTTTTTTTCCAAGGAAAAAATCGTAATTTTATTAATGAAAACAAAATTACATGTTACACTTTGCAGATAGTTGTCAGAGACAGGCTAGTAAGATGCATCATAGAACCATGGTACAAGGGGAGATATTTAATTTTTTCTCCCTTTCTTCTTTTTGACCTTACGCCAAGGACCTTGTGTTGGCGCGGTAGAAATTAAGGCGAGCTGATTTTCTACTATGGTTGCTCCATTTTCCTTATCCGAATCTGAGGTTTCTGAGTTGTGTTTTCTTTTGTTTCCTCCACTGTCAGGTGCCCCATGTTCCATTGTCGGCAGGGCTATAGTGGTAAGTTCTGAAAGACCTTGCATCTCTTGTTCTTATGTTTTTAGATCTACTTCTGTCTGGATATTTTCATTTGTGATGGGAGCATCCTCTTCTTCTTTCATCTCCTGCTCTGGTTCTTCTGAGGGGAATTGCCATCCCTTGGTATCTTTCCCTGTCTTTTTCTTTTTTTTCTGTTGTCTCTTTTTTCTTCTAGGCATGTGTTTTGCAAATGCCCGATGTTCCTGCATATTCTGCATTTGAATGCAATGTTTTCATAGTCAATATGCTGTATCCATTTATGCTGTTTATGATTCAGTTGGAAACACTTAGGAATCCCTTTACTGAGGTCCACTTCCACACAGATTCGTGCAAAGGTGTAGATCCTCTCCTCCAAGCGTTGGGTATCAATTTTTATGTATCTCCCAATGGTGTTTCCTATGCCAGAACAACTTCATTCCAGAAATGAAGTGGGAGGTTGTATAGCCGAACCCAGACCGACATTCTGGAGACCTCCATAGTATTTGCATCAAAATCTGGAAACCATGGTATGATGAAGAGTCCGGTGGATCCCCAGAACCATGGTCCAGCCCCAAGAATATTGTCTCTGGTCTCCGAGGATAGGAACTTGACAATGAAAAAGCCTTTTGATCAAAGATGGATTTCACAGTCCATTGTCCAGTTGGTGAAAATCCAATGAAAAATCTCCATTGGTTTGGGCTAGAAACAGTTGAATCTGCAGATTACTGCTTGTGATTCGAAGTTGGCTCGGTGTTCATCAATCTCTGGAATGTCTAGTTGCAGTTCTGGCATATTATTTAGTTGTTCCACAATGTAAGGTTTGGGGTTGTTCTGTGTTGGTACTGCTGGAGATAATGTTTTATTTTACCCCTGTAGTATGTTTCGGTATGAGGGACATTTTGGGAAATCATTTTTGGATGAGATGGGTCCCCTATGACCCTGAGATCTGTTCTGCATAGTAGCTCCACCTCTCAGCCTCAGATTGAGATGAATGGTGGAGCCATGGCGAATGGAGTATTTAGTGAGTGTGCTGGAGTCTTGTAAAACTCTTCCACAATGTATTAAGGACTGTACATGGCTTGGATATCTGGCAGATATCTAGATGCTTTGCTTCAGGTATGAAACGTCATCCATATCCTGTATCCAAATCAATAGACTATTCCCCACAGGGGGTTTAATAATAACCTAAAAACGATTTGCGCTTACCTGATTCAATTTTGCTGGGGCACATATGTTGACTCCTCTTTCTTGTTGTTTAGTTTGCGGCGGAATGTCGGCTCCTCTTTTTTGTTGTTCTTTTTGCGGGGGTAGAGGCCTAAATGAATCCGTAGCCAATGCTCGACAGCATACACAGAATGATGATAGGCCTGCACAAATCTGCATAAAATTCAGGGAGTGAGGCACTCTGCCTCCACAAAGTTCCGGAGCATGTACTGTATACCGTGGGGAGTAGAGTACCTCGACACATCTGGTGACCGCCCGCTTCAGATGCCATCCCTAGCAACCGAACTTCAGAACCCATGCTCTATTGCGTAAAAATCTCAACATAGACGGACACAGGAGTTGTGCCGTCATGGCATTCCATGGCCACCACAGGGTTCGCTGTCTTCGGTGTCGTTCAGGGTATTCGATAGGATATCTAAAGTCATTTTCGATGGAGTAGCCCCAACTCTAGGCCGAAATCTACATAGGCCCAATACCATTGACACCATGGGTGCCGCCACGAGGGGCAGCAGATGAATAGGCGCAGAAACCATGTCTTGAAACCCTAGACCAACGCTTTGCCACCATCACTCCTCCAGATCTTTTTGTCTTTCAATTTTTTTCAACAATCCCAAATCAAACAAAACAATCAAACATTATATGACAAATAATTAATTTATTCAATTAAAAAAAAACCAATTGTTTTACAAAGCCACATATCCACATTATGTCATTTTTTTTCTAAGAAAAGGTTATATTGCATTCAGTAAAACTAGTTTCTAGGCCAGTACCTGCTACATCTAACAAAAATTATGCTTCACTGGCTATCAGAAATTTCTAGACTGGCCTTATATTACCCACCCTAATCAAAGCATCTACAACTACTATCAAAGTATCCTTATACCATCTCCAAAAAATACCACATATATATACAAAATTGCACAACATCTACAACCAAAACGTATGAAGAAACATCCTAAAATAAACTATTTAAAATCAACCTCCTCGGGTATAGCAGATAGGCTACTGGTCATTGAAGCCAATTTGACACCTAGAGTAGAAACACTTGCCATATTAATTGCATCCACCACAAAAACTTGCTAGACAATCTTGACTTCAGCAGCACTAGAATCAACATATAAAACACTAAAGACCTCCTTCAAGACTTCGATGGCCTTGCATATTGCATTGACCTACAAATCGCGAACCTTCACCATCAACACCTCCTGTGTGAGATGAAGCAAATGCCTGTCAAGGGAGGTGTGGGAGGATACTCCCACCAAACATGTTTTCCAAAAGCAATGTTACAAACTATCAATATTTAAATCATTCAAAAACTTACCATAATATGTATTCAAATTCAATGGGTTTTTTTCCCTGCTTATATTCCTCGAGGCCTAGATTGACACCTTGGTTGGCCATAGAATCTACCAGATGATTATGAAGGAATTTCACATGATAAATAGAAATATTTTCAAATTTAACCATCAAATCCCCCATTCTTTGCACTGCTGGTGATGCAAAAATATCAGGGTGCTCTTGATACTTATGAACTTGTTGCACAGCTAACATTGAAACCCCAAATACGTGGAGGTTACGAATTCCCTTTGCTAAAGCTTTATTGAGACATTTCCAAAGTGCCAAAAACTCTGCCTAGTTATCGGTTGCCACACATAATCCCCAAGAAAATTTTAATTCAATATGTTCGTCAAGGCCTAAAAGGACTCCCCCCCCCCGCCATACATGATTTTATTTGTTATTTAATGATTTGCATGATAATTCCATAGTTGTGCTAGGTAAATGTGAAAGATAAAGCTATCCTCCTCCCATATGCTTCCCCCTATGCCCTCACCTCTCTTGCCTTGAGCTATCGCCCTTTACCTTCAATCCTCCCTGGGGCTCGATTGGTTAGCCCAATGGCTGTGTTAGCCCACTTGAACGACTCTGCTGCAGATATCGTAGCTTTCAACTCTCTTTTCACAGCCAATCCCAGATTCCAGGAGGAATGGTCCCTCCAGGTTCGTCAAGAATGCTAAAGTTATTCCTAAAATCATTATCAGTTCCCCACAGATTCATTCTCATGTGCTTCAACTTGCGGATTGTGGTCTTATCGATAATTTCTTGGGCCTTTGTCCCTCATCCCATTCAATGCGAACATGGCTGGAGAAAAATGGGAAATGATTCTATACATTCTTGTTTGAAAATAGGTAGGATTTTGATTTGGTTTTTCATAGTGGGCCATATTTCATGCGTGCTCACGGACTGTATCTTGATAGATGGAGGCCTAGCTTTAATCCAGAATGTGATGTTCCCACCTCAGTTTCGGTATGGGTTAAAATCCCCTTCCTTCCATTTCACTGCTAGAATGATGCTATGTTTCATCTTATAGGGAATGACCTGGGTAAATATATCAATTTTGCATAACAAAAAGATGGTATTTTCTCCTGTACACGGATTTGTGTAGAGGTAGATATAGAAAAGGGTCTCCCTCTGGCCATTAATCTCTGTATGGACAACTGGTCACATGTACAAGAGGTGGACTATGACCAACTACCCTTCAAATTCAAATTGTTCCATGAGTATGGACACCTTGAAAAAGGCTGTCCCAAACAGCAAGAAACTCCTGATCAATAGGGTGAAGTAAACGAACAATGGCATAACATCAAAAGAAAGAAAAGGAACAACAATACAATCAAGGGAACAACACTTGTAGAAGATCCAAACATTCCAACTACTTTGTCAGAGATCCATTCCCAAAATGAATAGCCTCCCCCTCCTACCCCCCCTCCCCTGGGTCCAGACTCCCAGGGTGTGATTTTTGGTTCAAGCCAAAATCAGTTTGGTGCCCTTTCCTCGACTTCGAAGGTTGTTGAGCACATAGTCAGGGTAGGTACCTCCCTCTCTTCCTCTCCACATATTCATACAACTGCAATGACTGAAGGTCATTCTTCCTTTAGTACTTCTAAGGAATCCTCAGATGAGGAGGAGGAGGACGATGACTTAGTTTCCTAAAAAAAATAGTAGCAATTATCTCTATCCCAACAAGCTTGACTGAAGAAAGATATGATGGTGCAAGAGAAAGAAATAAAGAAAGAAAGACAAGGATGTCTGGGAGAAAATCTAAGAAAGAAATCAGAAAGGAGAAGGCAGAAAAGGACAAGGAATTGGGATTCCAACATACAATTCCAAGATAGTTGGCTGACCTAGGAATAAAAGGAGGGAAGAAAGGGACTACAATTGGCCCAACAAAAGAGGCATCAAACTCTAAAAGAAAATAATGAAGGTTATCTCTTGGAACTATAGGGGTCTTGGCTCTACAAAGAGAACAATGGAAGTGAATTCATTAATCCAAAAGGAGAAGCCAAACATTGCTATGTTCTAGGAGACTAAATTAGGGGAGACTGACATCTCCACTATTCATATAGTCCTTTGGGGGTCCAATAAAATAGAATCAATAAGTTCGAGGGGAGCCTTGGGAGGACTATGCACAATGTGGAACCCCTCAAAACTTCAATGGGTAAGTACTATGAAAATCACTCATTGGATTTCCATTCTATTCAACAATTTATAATTAAACCAAAATGTCTTTATCATAAATATATGCATGCCAGTTCATAGTAGAGAAAAACATGATTGTTGGAAGTCTCTTCAGGAGTTAAAAGACACTAAATATGGAGCCAATTTCACCTTTAGAGGAGAATTCAACACCACTCTTGGGTAAAATGAAAAAGGAGGAGGCTCCATAGTAAGAGATTCCTTCCAAGAAGATATGGAAGACCTTATCCTAAACCTCAACTTCTATGATGTTAAACACTAGAAATTCCTCTATACCTGGAACAACAAACATATTGGCCCTGTTCATATTGCGGCGAGGCTTGATAGTTTTCTTGCCTCAAATGATTTACTCCTGCAAAACCTCTGCATAACTTCCTCCATTCTCCCTTGGTGCAGTTCTAATCATTGTCCCATTTTTATAGTGGTCTCCCCCTCTGTTAACCTTGGTCCCATTCCTTTTAAATACTCTCCTATTGGGGTTGATACGGATGGATTTTATCCTTTGGTATCAAAATCCTAGGCTGGGTGGATAAATAGCAGTCCCACTTCTATTTGGGAAGCCAAGATTAAAAGGCTAAAAATGTACATCAAGACTTGGCTAAAAAAGAGTAAAAATGGTAGGCGAATGGATATTATCGAAACAGAAAATCATTTGGCCTCTCTCCAAGAAGAAATGAATTTTTCTCTAGTCAGAGCTTCAGACCTAGTAAAAGAGACAGAAGCCTTTAAATCTCTGCACAATAATCTCAGGAGAGGAGGAATATTGGTGCCTAAAGTCCCAAAATTACTGGCTAAAGGTAAGAGATAAGAATACTAAGTTTTTCCATAAGTAGGCGAAATACAAAGAAATCAAAAAAAATATTGTGAAAATTCATCATGATGGAAAGGTGTCAACGAATTTTGAAGAAATAAAAAGGGTTGATGTGGTTCACTTCAATAGTTTGTATTAGGCGGATTAGGTGGGTGATCCTTCCTGTGAGAACTTTTTTCTAAATGCTATAAAACGGTCTGTCTCTCTAGATATGAACACAAACCTCATCTCTCCCCCATCCACTGAAGAAATTAGGAAGATTGTCTTCTCTCTTTCCCACGACAAATCCCTTGGTCTAGATGGCTTATCTGCTAGCTTTTACCAATTCTTTTGGGACGTTATCCACCAATACTTTTACAAAATGATATGCTACTCTTGAAAGAATCTCATCATAGTGGGAAACATTAATTATTCCTTTTTGGCCCTCATCCCAAAAGAGTCTAACCCTTCCTCCTTTGCTCGCTTTAGACATATTTATCTCTGCAATGTTTCCTACAAGGTCATCTCTAAAATCGTGGCCACCAGACCTAAAGCCCTCCTCCCAAACTTGATCTCATTTAACCAAGGGGGATTTGTGCCTAAACACCAAATATTTGACAACATTATCTTAATACAAGAAACATTTGACTCAAGTATGAGAAGAGGAGATCAAGCTATGGTAATCAAATTAGATATGGAAAATGCTTTTGATAGGGTTCTTCATGGCTTCCTTTACAAAGTTATGGGAAAAAATGGGATATGATCCGAAGTTTATAAGATGGATAGATTTGTGTATATCCTCCCATTGGATTTCTCCTTTGATAAACGAAAGGGCAATGGGGTTCTTCAAGGCTTCTAGAGGGCTACACCAAGGGTGAAGCCTCTCCCTTTTCCTATACTCCGTAGTGGGAGAGGCTCTCTGTAGGAGTTTGGAGTTGGACTGACTCTCACCGCGGCTTCCAGGGATCACATTTAGTGAAGGAGTAAAAAGCATTAACCATGGTCAATTTGCAGATGATACGGTTTTTTTAGGTGGAGCCTCTTAGGTAATCTCCAAACGATTTAAAATTAATTTAGAAATATTCCAACAAGCATTTGGAGGGCCCACAAATGACAAAAACAGTCAGGTATTCACTTGGAATACCTCTCCCAAAAAAGTGAAATGTATAGAAGAAATCCTGGGCTTTAAAGAAAGACTTTAAATAACTTGGGGTCCCCATTTTCCTCAAAAAATCAACATCATAAGCATGGTAGGAGATTCTGGAAAAATTAAAAACAAAGATCATAAACTGGGGGGGGGGAATTTGGCTAAATATGGCTGGGATAACTGTTGTAGCATAATTTGACTCAGCTAAAAGTCAAGAGAGGTCCTGAGAAATTCAAGGTTGTTGAGGAACAATTGTGAGAATGTTAAGAAGAACTGCAATATGCTCAAAAGGACAACCATAAGCACAACGAGGATTCATCATCACATGTGCACTGGAACCAAATTCAGGGAAGCAACAACAACATTGGAAGCGAAATCTAAGCCAGAGGAGTAGCGAAGAAGAAAAGTGCGCAATAAGGGTCAATTCTGGCTCATTCGCAAGCTGAGGAGAGACTAGCGTGGTAGAACACCAAATATCAGGAGGGTTACACCGTGGAGAAAACAAGCTAATTTCCCGAAGGCGGAGAAATGGCGCATTTCCCTTAAAAAATTAATAGTTTTGGAGGAGGTGCAAAGGGAAAAAAAGATGGTCAGGATCAAAGCACATAACTGGAACGGAGAGATGGACAACGAATATCGTATTTGGTAAAGGATACGAGTTTCTAATATGGATAAACTTGCGATATTGTGATGTGATGTGATCACATATCGCACATCTCAAGGTTTGGAGGAAAGGTGCTAAATGAATATGTTATGATCACCAAAGTGTGAAGTGCGGTAAAGCTCCATATCTCAGATTGCAATTTGCGATTGGCCCCACTTGATCTTCTTTCCACATCACCTTCCACCCGTCGCACTTCGCACATCGCACATTTTAACACTTACCTTCCATGTCTCATAACAAATCTGCCGATTTGCGATTGTGATTGGCCCCACCTCTGCTTGCCATGTCACCTTCTACCTGTCTCACTTCACACATCGAAAATTTTAACACTTACCTTCCATGTCTCATAAAAAATCTGCCGATTTGTGATTTGCAGGTGGATACGATGCGGTTTCAAAAGAGAACTCCAAAGGTTTTCAAATCCTGAGGTAAGGCATTTCTTGTGTTAAATCACATCGGAGGAAGAAAGGAGGATTATAACGTAAAGCTAGTGAAACACCTTGATAATGGAAGAAAGTCTGAACGCGGGCAGAGAGACTCGGGTAAGTGACCCGATGCAGAGAAAATGAAAAGAGAAGACTAAACACAACAGGCATGTGCAGAAGAGGCAGCATTGGGTAGTAGGTGACATGATGACATCACTCGAAACACAAAGGAATGGGCAGAGTCGGGTGGAGATGCATTTATGTTGAACTGTTAGGACATCACAGCCGAAACGGAAGGAGACACATCAAAAAAAATTCAGACTCAGAAAAAGGATTATATTCCAAGTGTATTTTTTTTTTAATTTGTTAATATTGAAGCTATAATGGTGTCCTTGATTGCAATGTAATAAGTAGTTTAACAATTTAGGCAGTTTAGGAGTTTTAAGAAGCTCGAGCAGCTACAAATTGTTGTTACTTGTATTTAAGGAAGAGAGAAAGAGGGAAGGAGGGTTCCGAGTTCTCGACCTCTTGGGTATTACATTTTTTGCTTCTTTTTCTGATGGGTAAATGAAAGAAGTAGTAAGTTTCCTGCAACTGTTGATGGTGATTCATGTTTCTTGTGCCATTTTATGTACTTTCTTCTTTGAATGAAGTGAAGTAATGTATCATCCGGTCTCTTAATTACATATGTGAGTAAGAGTTAAATAACGTTAATTTTCACTCCACTCCATCTCTTCTCCCTTCGCAAATTCTCTCTGAAACTTAAAAGTAATAGATTATGTTCTTACAACATATTATTTTGAGTTTCCCCCCTCTTCACAAACTCCTGATGAAGCTTTAAAGTAATAGATCCTATGTTTACAACATATAATTTCGAGTTTCCTCTCTCTCCATGGATTCCCTCTAACTTAAAAGTGGTAGATTCTATGTTTTCAGCATATTAGTTTGAGTTTCCCCTGCAGTTCTTCTTTTCATTCAGATATCGACAGTGAATGGCATTATGGAATATTTTATTATTCCAGATCATTAAGGGTTTTAGAGATTATTCTCCAGAGGGATAGAACAAAGACCTCATGATAAAATCATTTCTGTGACACACTTTTAAAATGTCTTAAGCATTGATTCCTTTCACAACCAAGGGATTGTCTCTTAAGATACAAAAAGAATGATTCTAGTAAATACCTTGTTATCGTCTCTCCTGATTTATCAATTCTCGGTGCTTCAGGCTCCCAAATTTATTCTTAAGCAGATAGGTATATATATCAGGAAATTACTATGGGAGGGAGGGAAGCAAGAGAACATAAAATTCCATCATGTAAATTGGAAAAAAATTAGAATGCCTAAGTTGCATGGGGCTCTAGGAATTTGAGATCCGGAGCTGGCCAACATTGCGATGGGAGATAATTTCTGGTGGATACTGGAAACAAGCAAAGATAAGTGGTGGGTTCAAATCATTAGGGCCAAATATATGGACATACAGGAAGATTGGGAAGACAACACAACTACCTCTTATGGCTCCCTTATATGGAATCTATTAAATTCATCCTCTAGGATTATCAAGGAACATCTAGAAATAATTCTGGGAAATGGAGATACAATAAATATCTAGAAGGACAAAATCCTGGATAATAGCCCTATTGGAGAATATCCTGTTATCTCTTTGCTGCAAGTTCACTTGGTCCAAAATGGGGTGGAATTCCTTTCCCATATTTCTGACTGGGATGCTCTTGGTAATTGGGCAGAATGGAGGATGGATAACATTCTAGAAAGTATTATTCAAGAGAAGATATTTGTTTGAGAAAACTCAGAGGCAGTGTTCCAGTAGTGAAAATAGTAAAAGGATACGTGAGGATGGAAGGAGGCTAACTATACTGTCAAAGTAGGGTATGAGCACCTTTTATTTGAGGAACAAACTCCCTAGAAATCCGCCCCTTGGAATAAGATATGGACTCCAAATTCCATCCCTAAAGTAAATTACTTCTCTTGGTTGCTAGCCCAAAAATGCATTCTGACTACTGAAAACGTCCAAAAGCATGGGTACATGGGACCGTTAAGTTACCCTCTATGTGAAGCTTCAGAAGAGAGAATTCCCCACATTTTCCTTCACTGCAATGATTGCAAACAAGTTTGGTCGGTAGCTCTTGGGCCTCTTTTTAGGAGCGCTAGATGGCCTCTTGATCTCTTGAGATTCTTTGACTCTTGGGCCAAGTTCTACTTGGGCTCCCTTCATGCTAAAGCTTCATTCAAAGTCCTTTGGATGACTCTCCCCAAATACATATGCTGGAATATCTGGTTAGAAAGAAATAAAGTTATTTTTAAAATGAACCATCCCCCTCCTCAATCACAACCACGAATTCCCTCTCATCCTATTTTGATCTCCATAAAGCCACTGTTGACCCCTTGTTAGACCCCTCAGAGCATGTTTGGCTCTAAACATGGGCCTTAAATAGTTATCCCTTACCAAAAAAAAGAACTAGAAGCCTAACTTAGCCTGGCTCCTTCGCATGTCTGAAGTAGATCTGGTTGAATGGAACAACAAAGAACAAACTTGGACTTTAAAATTTTACGGGGCTTCCAAAGAAAATCCTAGGGTGGCAGGTGGAGGAAGGGTTCTTATAACCCCTGATGGGAAAATTGAAGAATAGTATACGTGGGGCCTTGGAAAGAAAACGAATAACTGAGCTGAGGCATATGGCCTCCTCTTTGGTCTCACCCTTGCTCAACAAAAAAGGATTAGAATATTGAACATTATGGGAGACTCCCTCCTTATAATAAAGAGCATGGTCAACAACAGGGAGGCTAAAAACTCAAAGTCAGAACAAATTTTGAAAAGAATCAGGTGTAGCTACAAGAGCATTGAAAGAGTCAACTTCTATCACATTTTAAGAGAGCCGAACAGAGAGGTTGATTCCTAGATTGAAGAAAGTAGGAGCCTAATCAATGGGATCGAAGGGTTCCAGGACATCCCTTAGGTGTTATGATGGGCATTATTGAGTTTATGCATTGGACCCTCTCTAATCTCGAGGACAAAGGCAAAAGGAACATGAATTTAAAGGAATATAGGGATAATGGAGGCCAATTTCTCCTACCTAGAATATTTTATCTACTCTGTCCCCACCCCCCCTCACTCCCTCACCCTTTACCCTTAGATTTCCCTCTGTGTCACCCTCCCCCACCTTCTCCACTCCCCTCTGCCTTCCCTTCTTCCCGTCCTTCATTTTACTCTCGACAATTGGCATCTTTAACTGACAATAGGTGGAACTATACTAACACCACGGTAAGAGTTATTCTGCCGTGCATTACCATTAAAACTCACCAGTACAGTGATGACGAGATTTTGAGGACAAGTGGAGCTGGTATGGGGGGCAGCATGGGAAGATACAGGTTCTACCCAAGCACTATGGCTTGTCACATGAACCAATATTTTCCAATTTTGTATAAGATCTCTATGTGCGAGCAAAATTCAATGTTGGAGCACTGGAGCAGTTCGACCAAGTGCACGTTTATTAATTAACAGTAGCCTGCTTCTAATCCTGGAAGAGGTGCAATCATGGGGATAATTAGGGTATTGAGAGGGAATTATCAACCTTTCAGTCACCAAAGGTGATATATAAGAAACAACAGGCACCTCCATAAGATAGGTAGAGCAAAGACACTGTTCGTGGGAGGCTGAAAGGTCGGCTTAGTGAGTTGTCTAGGGTGGTGTTGTGAGAGTCGGGAGGTTGAAAGTAAGTGGATAATTGATGCACTTATCATCTCCTAGGTTGAGTTTAAGGGTAGGGGGATATCGGTATTTAGGTGTCTGCACCTGTGGTTGGCTGAGGATATTTTAGGAAATTGGAATTGAGATAGAGGAAGCGCAGAGAACGTTCAGGGCTCGGTTGCGATATTGGAGCAGCTGGGTGGGGGAGTCAGGTATTGTGTGAACTCCAGTATGAAGAAACATATAAAAACCAGTGGTCAACATGTGCTAACATACCAGGATTCTGAGTGGTACTCTGAGACGACGAGTTGGGATGAGGCTTTAGGAACTTGTTTCTGCATTCAGTCTCTTGAAGCAGTGGAATTAACAGTCAATGATAGTGAGGGACTTAAAATTCAGAGGAATACAAGGAAAAGGTAGGGGAAAATAAAAAACTGAGATAGAAAGCAACGCGGAGATGGAGGTGGAGACCTGGGGAGTAAGACACAAACACCCAGGATGGGAAATTGAATGTATCTTTCCCCTGACAACTATTTCCCTGCACAACTAAAATCACTGCGAACATGAGCACCTGGAATTATGAGACTATCGGGAGGATCTAAAGAGAAGTCTTCAATTGCAACGAGAGGATGACTTGGACTGCGGAGAGAAAGAAGAAAAAAGGAACAGAAAGATCAACCAACTAGAGGTCGTAATCTATGCTTTGTAGGGCCAACTTGATGATCTAAAGATCTAGTTGAAAGGGAATCCCACCACCTCGGAAGAGGAGCTAAGCAGACTCAACCTGAAGCAGCCAACCAACCTTGAGGACTAACTACCTTTTAGTTTTATATGAGTAAATTTGCATGTATATTTTTTCTCAGTTCATACGGTAGGATATACAACATAGAAACAACAATACCGAAGCTGCATTTTTAAATTTTGAAAGTCATTTGGGCTAGCCCTAGCTATGGATGTAACTAGTCATCCCAATTTGGGGGAAAAAAACTTGAACATGTAATCTCTCGGCCTTAGCCGTGATTCGGGCGTGGATTTATATTAAATAAAATTACTCTTTTGTGTTAAAAAAAAGTGAAAAGCTAAACGTATATTTAGAAATGCAAGATAGTAAATATTTGAAACTCCATTCACTGATGTAAAGGAGACGATAAGAATATGCCAACTTCTTTCAATGATGACCATAAGATAAATTTTTGGATTAAAGAAATATTGATATGCCAATGTTCAATGTCAGGATGACTATCGACGTAAATATTTACTATCAATGATATTATTTCTTGTGCAATCTATGGTGTTGGAACATTTTTTTAAATTTATCTATCCTTTTATTAATTTTTTGCACACTATTTCAAAAATAACATGTTGTAACATAGGTTTTTACAAAACCCCCCTCCCCTCCGCTCCGCTCCCCTCCCCTCCCCCAAATTTTATCCATTCTCTATTTATACTGGAGATGAGTGGATAAATGTTTTTGCAAATATTTTTTTTATTGGTGTTTCTTAATCATGTGCATGCCCTAATTTTCTTGAGACACAAATGCACTCGTGCTTATAAAATAAGGCATGTGGATAACCATTTTCCTTATAAATGATAACATATTATTGTTAATTTTAGAAATATAAAAATGCATAATGGTGCACTCAAGTAGCAAAGACTACTAGTGTGCATGAGAAGTATGCACCAGACGAGGACGGATTCTTTTTTTATTGTTCAAAAGAAATTAGATTTTTAAAACCACAAAACTTTACTAGTGTGCTTATTTAAACACAAGTACGAGTGTATATATAATGTTAACACATCATAAACATTGATGTTCACTTGAAAAAATAAAATTTTACATAAATATAATATCTTATTGGTGTGCCTCTTTACCATTAAATGCATCAATGTGTATTTGTGTCTAATGCATTATGCTAGTGTAACTTTAAGAAACCACATTAGTGCATTCGAGTAAGCATAACACCCCAATGCATCTTACTATTAGGGGCACCATAATAGAGTATAATAAAAAGTTAAATATAAATACCAAGTTGAATTTGATGATCATAATTCATTCCTTTTGTACTTCAAAACTCTCCCACAAGCACCAATATTCACTCACTTTAGATGGCCACAAAATTTGTAGTGCTCTTCATTGTTCCTTTCTCGAATTGATAACTTTACAGATCAATTCAATTCATTTTCGAATTTTGAAAAATGATCTACATTTTATTTTTTACTTTACGAGGCAACAATACCTAATCACATAAGAAGAGACTAGTTTAATTGTTTTTTATCTCCTTATTTTTAATTTCACCATATTTAAATTTAAAATTGATCGTAAAATTGGATTTTTCTTTCAATTATTTGAAAAAAAACTACATGGTGCACTTCAATTGTTCAATTTACAAAGATAGAGAGAGAGAGAGAGAGAGAGAGACTACAATGAAGTTTCTCTACTCCACAAAACCAAGGAAGCCATACTAAGGTTCCTTAATGGAATTATAATGATAATTTTGTAAATGATATGTCAAATCCATACAAGATTTAATACACTTGATTAACATTTCAATGAAACCCTAAATGTTGAAAAAATACAAGATGGATGAATATAATTATAATAAATTTTCACAAATCACCATAGATTCACCATTCATCATCCAAGAGAAAAATACATCTAATCACAATATGCTCCTCAAGGAAATTTTCACATTTAATTCTCCACAACGACCAAAAGAAAAAGAGACAACAAGTGCACACTCTGGAGTGTGAGTAAATGGGTGCACGTAATAATATTCCAAAGATAGAGTGACTTCCCTGTACTTGTATGAGGGAAATCAAGTCTATTTAGGCTTAAAAATTACCTAAAATATGTAAAATAAATCAAATATGTCATTGCAAGTTAAGTAGGTCAAAGTCGACCTCAAAAATAGCCATCTCTGTGATAAATAAAAATAAAAAAAAAACCTATTTTTAGCCCATACGTATGAGTAAAAAAGCATCCAAGGGTGACATCATCCTCTAAAAATGTATTTCTCCATAAAAATGTGATAAGGATGACTCAATAAAGTTATCCTCACTCAAAACTACATATCCTCATAAAAAAAGGTACCCAATCAACAAGCAAAGGTTCCCTCCTCAAGGTGTCATCATCAACTAATCCCACATCATCACTCCAAGCAACATGAAGGGGATGTCATGAGGCTAATGCATGACATCATCATCTAGAAAAGTATACCATCCCCTTTAAAGGGGTCTCAAGTGTTAGAAAATTAGAAAGGTAGAAATATTTTCTTATATTCATAATTACTTGTGATATTATTATAGTCTTATTAACTTCTCTTTATGCTCTTCTTTTATCTTATTTTCATCAAGAAATTATCAAATCAAAACATGAAGATCAACAAAACCAGATGTAGGCACTCATCCAAGGAAAAAGCCCCTCTATAGGGGAAAAACCAGTCAAACTATTCCACTAGTAAATCAAATTGAGATAGACTAAGGCCTTAGACAAAAATACCTTCCACACTCCACCCAGTCAACCCTCAAGTTGTCCTTTCAGACTCAAAATATCAATTGCAACAAAACTACATCAATATTTCATCAAAGACAAAATTTTGGCCCTACTGCTTCAAAATTTCAACCCAGCTTCAGGTATACAATTTCAACCTTCCTAGAAACCCATAAATTTCGCACGTTGTTGGAAATGTTGTCATTGATGGCAAAGGAGGTAGCAGAAGCAAAGACAGGAACAGTTACAAGGAACAGAGGCAGATGCAGAGACAAGTAACATTTACAAATAACAGAGGAAGCAGTGAATTGAAGCAAAGACAGATATAGACAATGGAGGCAACAAAGAAGCAAACGGAGGAAACGAATATAAAGGAGAAAGGCAGAGACACAGCTGTTATTGCAGAGAAACAACTGTTATTCCGAGAATATTTTACACAGCCGGGCGTTACACATAACATAAATTACATTCCGGGAATCGCATACTCCAGCGGCAAAGTATTGCGCTTTATATTCAAATGCGCAGTGTGAATGGAGTGGAACCATAGTCGTAACTGATGAAATCACAGTGGTGAAACACGATGAATAGTTATTTATATATATAATTGAAATCGTGGAGGACCGAGCACAGGTGAGAACGGAAGCGAGAGAAACAGCGATGGTTTTGGGCTTGGCTTAGTAGGTTTCATCACACCACCATCCGTCGGGCAAGCGGTTTCCACCATTTGCGAGCGATTCCATATACAAACTGACCCGTGTCCCTAAACGAAATTGAAAACCGACGGTTAAAGTGTGCCATCGCATGTTATACATCGATTGAAGATGTCAAGCGATATTGTTATAGACCGTTGATCTGGTGGCTCGACATCTAACGGTGATCGCTCGCAGGACCCGCACGAAGTTTAATGAAAGAGCCCAGAGGTTAAGCTAGGTACAGTGCGCGCGTTTGATTGGTCTTTTGATTGCATTGTGGGCCCGGGGCGGAAATATACGTAATGAATTTGGTTTATTAACCTTAGTATAAGGTCCGACGGAGTATATTAAAAGAATTTTATCAAGGTTCACGAGTTTATAAGGGTATGTGATGTATTGTGGGACTCCGTTAATTATTGAAGGGCGTCGTAATATGTATATGGATATATTACGTATAATGGAATATGCGAATGTGGTTAAATATGTCGAGGGTCAATTTATATGGTTCTAATAGCCCAACTATTATGTGACGTATAAGGGTTGTAATTGCGGAATTAGCGCATATGTACACATAAGAGACTGTCGGGTTTGTAGCTATAGAGGAGTATGAAATTAATATCTAAATTCTCTGAATTAAGATATTAAAATAACCCAGACTTAATTCGCCAGAATGGAATAAGGGTGTTGTGAGATTATAGGATGGCGCACAGCTTTGAGAAGTGAAGCTTGGGATGCATTTACACACAGTTTAAGTGAAATATTGTAAAGATTGAAAAATGAATGAATTTATATGTATGGTTTTATAACCGTGGAAAAATGAAATATCCGCATTAATTGATTTTTGCCCAGATTTATAATCAATAGGTATATATGCAGCAGGTGCACAAAAGCACAGTGAACAGGTGAATATACACAAGGATAAAAGCATGGGTCTGACAGAAGTAAACAGATAGCACAGGTTTGACAGGTATACATACACAGGTGCACGCAATTACAGTGAATCAAAATATACAGAACAGTCACTCAACAACTGCAGAAAAGACAAAGCCAGTAAATCCAAAATCCAGAAAAGAAGCTGAGTGGAATTGAGATGTATAATTGAAAAATGTAAATGTAAATATTTTTTATATTGTTTGTGATGCAAAGGCAAGTATCCTAAGGAAAAGAAAACTCCCACTGTAGCATGGAAATTTGTACATATTGTTATATTTTAAAATTGAGTTGGATAAAGGAATAAGAAGACAGAAGCCGAAGAGTCGTGACTGTTCACTCCAAATTCCTTGTGAAATACAAACAGTCATGTGAGGATCTCTATATATAATATCAATTTGATATGCACAAAGAGGTTAGAGAGAGAAAATATAGAGAAGGTAGAGTATAGAAGTGTAAGGCAGAGAAGATTAAGAAAAGGAGAGCAGAAAGAGAAGCTACACAACAGAGCTGATATCTGAGGTAAATCAGCAAACATTCAGTTTGAAAATTTGAGGAAGTTGGAGCTTCCATATCAAGTTGCAGCTTGATAGCTGTCAGTTGTAGCTGACTGAGGTTGGAGCCTCCTGTAGGTTGGTGCCTGCAGAAAATTGAAGGGAGTTGGTGCTTCCTTGCAAGTTGTAGCTTGCGGAATTGAGGTAGGAGCCTCCTGTAGGTTGGTGCCTGCAGAAAAACAGTGGTGAGAGGGAGTTGGAGCTTGCCTTTGCATCACAACAATAATAAGATGTGGTTTTCTCCCTTTATGGGTTTCCACTTATATCTGGTGTCTCTGTGCATGATTTTTATGTGTTGATCTGATTTATATCATCTGCTTAATGCCTGCTGCTCTCATATTAAGTCTGTTGTTATATTATATTAATACTTGCTGCTCACACTCTAAGAGTACTCACGTATTAAGTTGGACATGAAATGAAGGTGTATATAAGGTTTAATAAAAATTTTAAAAGATTATGAATGTGTTAAACTGATTCAACCCCCCCCCTCTCAGTTTAACCAGGGGTTCAACAATTGGTATCAGAGCAAGGTTCCTTAGTACCAGTCTAACAGTTGAAAGGATATCCTAGGTTCCCAAGATGGCTAGTAAAGAAGGATTCTCAACCAATAAAGCCCCTTTCTTCACTGGTGAAAATTATGCTTTCTGGAAAATCAGAATGAGGACATACATAATGTCTCTAGGAATAAAAGTCTGGGCTGCAGTGGAATTAGGATATGCCCCAAAGGCAACTGACATAGAGAAAGAAACAAAACAAGATTTTGTGGCTAACGCAAAAGCCATGAATGCCATCTTGAATGGATTATGTGAAGCAGAGTTTATTAAAGTAATGCACAAAGACTCTGCCAAAGAAATATGGGATACTCTTGAGAACATACATGAGGGAGACAAGAAAGTAAAGACTGCCAAACTTCAAGTCTATAGAGCCCAGTTTGAGAACTTGAAAATGAATGATGATGAAGACATTGCCAGTTTCTTCCTAAAAGCTGCAAAAATTATTAACAATATGAAAGCTCTTGGAGAAAAAATGCCAGAAAGTATAATTGTACAAAAGATTCTAAGATCTCTTCCATCCAGATTTAATCCAAAGGTGTCTGCAATAGAAGAAACAGCTAATTGGGAGACCTTGACCATGAACCAGCTACTTGGAAATCTAACAACCTATGAAATGAGGCTCCCACAGAAGAAGCCAAGTACGAGGGAAGCAGCCTTTAAAACAGAAAAGAAGAAAGAAGAAGAGGGAGACATATGCTCTTGCTCGGATGAAGAAGAGGCAAAGTTTGTCAAGAAATTGGATAGAGGCTCAAGTAAATACAAAGGTAAACTCCCCTTCAAATGCTTTAACTGTGGAAGAGTGGGACACTATGCTGCTAAGTGTCCTCACAAGAAAGTAAGGAATCAGACTCAAGAGTCAGAGAAAAATAAATCAAAGAACTGGCAGAAAGGAAAGAATTTCAGTAGAAAATCCTTCTATGCTCAACAAGACAGTAGTACATCTGAAGATTCAGATGAATCCTCAAGTGAAGAAGGAACCTCTAAATTCTTATTAATGGATATAGAAGAACTTAAAGGTCTCCTGCTAGAAGATGAAGAAGAAGAAGGTGAAGTCGAACTTGAGGGGGAGCTAAGAAGTGCTCTAGAAGAGATTGATAGACTCAAACTGAAATGCAGAAAACAAAATGACATTCTCCTCAAATATGTACGAGAAGAACATAATTCAGAAGTCCTTAAGCAGCTGAAATTAGAGCTTGAAGAAGCCAAGAAGATAGAGGACATGTTACTTAAGAAAATCAAAGAAAAAACTCAAGAACAAGAAAAGTTGGAAGAAGAAGTAGTATGTCTCAAAAAGAAATTAGAAAATGCTCAAAGGAAAGTGGTTATAAGCTCTTCCCAAACAATAATCTCTAGTAAGTTGAATGAAATTTTGGTTGCTCAAAGATCCCCTATGATAAAGACTGGAATAGGCTATGAAGGAGAATCAAGTAAAGGAAAAGAAAAGGTTGACAGAGAGATTATTTTTGTAAAAGCAAAGAAGAATGATGAAGCAGCTCAAACAGTTCCTACAAAAGAAGAAATCTGCAATAAGGAAGACAGAGATCAGAAGAAACCACTAGTAGCAAAGAATGTAATAAATACTAAGATCCCTGAATATGTAAAATTTGGAAACCATCAAAGGAGATTCTTCCCTCCAATGAAGAATGCCACCTGTTATGTCTGCCACAAGCTGGGACACATTGCTGCATATTGTCATGCAAGAAGGAGTAATTCAAACCAGCAAAAGATGCAAACATTGAAGAGACTGCCTCAAGCAAACAAATGGAAAAGACAACCTTACGTCAGGTATGCAAATAACTTCTATGGTTACTGCTTTTATTGTAAGGAATTTGGTCATAAAATAATTGAGTGTAGAAAGTATGGACAAATATTGATGTTTAACACCTCAAGAAGGTTTAGGAATCAAAGAAATTCTGTTCATACTCATAATTATACAAAAAATATGATAAAATGTTGTGTATGCAACCAAGTTGGACATATACCTTCCAAATGTTCTCTAAGAAGATGGAGGTCATCACCTCAGAAAAGATACAAAACAAAAGGGTGCCTCCAGTGGATAAAGAAGGTGAATAAGTGTGACCTGGCTCTAACTGCTCAAGATCTGAAAAGTCAATGGTATTTGGACAGTGGCTGCTCTAAACACATGACAGGAGACAAAAGTAAGTTTATAACTCTTGATGAAAAGAAATTTGGCAATGTTACTTTTGGAAATGATAAGTTAGGAAAGATCAAAGGAAAGGGCTCAGTCAGCATAGAAAATGGCAGAGGAAAGGCCCAAGATGTACTATTTGTAGATGGGCTGAAAGAAAATTTACTGAGTGTCAGTCAGATGTGTGATAAAGGTTGTGAAGTTCTATTTAGAGCACAAGACTGTGAAGTCATATCAAGCACCACATGTAAGACTCTACTCAAAGGTGTTCGAACAGAGAGCAATGTTTACATTGTGAAAGAGGAAGATGAAGCATGCCATCTTAGCAAACTTGAGGAGTCATGGTTATGGCATAGGAGATTGGGACATCTCAGCTTCAACCATATCATCAGACTGAGTAAGAATAAAGCTGTCAGAGATATGCCAGAAATAAAAAGGCCTTCAAATACCATATGCAAATCTTGTCAATTAGGGAAACAGATTCGCACATCCTTTAAATATAAAGATGAGCTATCAACAAGAAGACCACTCCAGCTTGTGCACATGGACCTGTGTGGACCTGCTAGAACTAAGACACCAAGTGGAGAATCCTACTTCATGCTGATAATAGATGATTTCTCCAGAATGACATGGGTTGCTTTTCTTAAGAACAAATCAGAAGCACTGGAAAAATTTTAAATATTCAAAGAATTAGCAGAAAATCAAATTGGATGAAAACTAAAATGCATCAGATCAGACAGAGGAGGTGAATTCACAGATTATGACTTTGTAGACCTATGTAATGAACATGGGATAAAGCAACAAATTACTATTGCAGGTACACCTCAACAGAATGGAGTAGCAGAGAGACAAAACAGGTCTGTACAACAAATGGCCAGAGCTATGATGCAAGAGAGTAACATTACTCAAACCTTTTGGGTAGAAGCTGTACACACAGCAGTACATATTCTAAACAAAGCTCATTTAAGACCTAACAGTGACAAGACACCTTATGAGCTATGGCATGGTAAACCTGCGTCAATCAAGCACTTTAAATTCTTTGGCAGCAAGTGCTACATAAAGAATAATGATGAAAATATTGGAAAATTTGATGCAAGAGCAGATGAAGGAATATTTCTAGGATATGCATCCAAAAGCAAAGGGTACAGGTGCTACAACAAGACTCTTCGGAAAATATTAGAAAGCATTGATGTGAGATTTGATGAAGAACTTCCAAACAATACAAAAGATACTGACTGCTGCAATCCATCAAATAATCATGAAGAAGAAGACCAGAATGGTGATGAAACAAGAAAGACTACAGAAGATGAAGGGTTGAGCTCGAAAGCCCCCTCAAGATACACTCAGAAGAATCATCCCGAAGATCAAATCATAGGAGATAAGAAAGCAGGGGTACAGACAAGAAGGCAGCTAATAGAACAAACTGAAGAAGTATACATAGCCATGCTGTCACAAATAGAGCCAAAGAAATTTGAAGAAGCCAGCAAGGATAAGTCTTGGGTAAAAAAAATGAATGAGGAATTGGACCAAATTGAAAAGAACAATACCTGGGAACTAGTTCCTAGACCAATTGAGAAAAATATCATTGGTTCAAAATGGGCATTCAAAAACAAAATGAATGAGCAAGGACAAGTAATCAGGAATAAAGCCAGGATGGTCTGTAAAGGATACTCACAAATTGAAGGACTTGATTACAATGAAACATTTTCCCCTGTAGCCAGAATGGAAGCTATCAGAATATTCCTGGCATTTGCATGCTACCAAAACTTCAAAGTATATCAAATGGATGTAAAATCTACATTTCTGAATGGAGACTTAGAAGAAGAAGTCTACATGGAACAACCAGAAGGCTTCTTATTGACAGACAAAGAAGATTATGTGTGTAGACTGAAGAAGGCCCTATATGGACTGAAACAGGCTCCTCGTGCTTGGTACTCAAGACTGGATAAGTATTTGCAAAAACAAGGCTTTAAAAGAGGTGGAGTAGACAACAATCTATACATAAAAGCCCATGAAGATGAACTCCTGATTGTTGTAGTATATGTTGATGACATTATGTTTGGAAGCAACAGAGAAGAACTAGCAAAAGGGTTTGTTGATGAGATGAAAACAGAGTTTGAAATGTCTATGATTGGAGAACTCACTTTCTATTTAGGACTTCAAATTCAGCAAAAGAACACAGGTGCATTCATCTCACAGGAAAAATACTTAAAGGAAATGCTGAAAAAGTTCAAAATGGAGGACTGCAAACCTGTGTCAACTCCCATGACCACAGGTTGCAAGCTATGTGTAGATGATGGGTCTATTGATATAGATCAAAAACTCTACAGATCCATGATTGGAAGTCTATTGTATCTGACTGCTTCAAGACCAGACATCATGCTAGCAATAGGACTAGTGGCTAGATATTAAGTAGCACCTAAACAAAATCACCTTCTTGCAGTCAAAAGAATATTCAGATATATACAAGGAACAACACAATATGGACTTTGGTATCCTAAAGGCAAAAGATTCACCTTGACAGCATACACAGATGCAGATTGGGCCAGTTGTGTGGATGACAGGAAGAGTACAAGTGGAGGTGCATTTTATCTAGGAGAAAGTCTAGTGGCATGGTTAAGCAAGAAACAAACATCTATCTCCCTGTCTACAGCTAAAGCAGAATATATAGCAGCAACAACATGTTGTACACAAGTCATGTGGATGAAGCAAACTCTTCAAGACATGAAGGTAAGCATTGATGAACCTATCTCAATTAAATGTGATAATACAAGTGCTATAAGTATATCTAAAAATCTTGTGCTTCACTCAAAAACTAAACATATTCCAATCAAGTATCATTTTCTTCAAGAAAAAGTGGCTCAGAAGATAGTAAAACTGGAGTATGTACCAACAAAAGAACAGACATCAGATATATTTACCAAACCACTTGCTAGAGAGCCATTTGAATATTTGAGAGACAGATTAGGGGTAGTATATGTAGATGCTACTCTCTGATATGAAGAGAAAGCACAGTATCAGGGGGAGAACAGAAACGAAAATATCATTCTCAGGGGGAGATCAGCCAGCAAGGGAAGCATGAAAACATGTACTCAGGATCAAAGGGATTATGGCAATAATACATTCAGCATAAAAGAATCAACAAAAAGGCAAAAGGGTCTGTCGTGCAGCAGAAGAATAGTGAACTCGACGTGTATCTAATCCAAAGTTTGGAGAAGCAACGTACAAAGTCAGGAAATTTCAGGAAATGCATGAAATATTGAAAAAGGAATAAAAACACAGCATCAGAGAATAGAAGCTTCACAAAAATTTGAACCCCTTGCCATTGATGTCAAAGGGGGAGGAAGAGAAAACAATGGGAGGAAGAGCAGGCAAACAGAGAAAGTGTATTGCCATCAATGCCAAAGGGGGAGACTGTTGGAAATGTTGTCATTGATGGCAAAGGAGGTAGCAGATGCAAGGACAGGAACGGTTACAAGGAACAGAGGCAGATGTAGAGACAGGTAACATTTACAAAGAACAAAGGAAGTAGTGAATTGAAGCAAAGATAGAGATAGACAATGGAGGCAGCAAAGAAGCAAATGGAGGAAACGAATATAAAGGAGAAAGGCAGAGACACAGCTGTTATTGCAGAGAAACAACTATTATTCCGAGATTCTTTTACACAGCCGGGCGTTACACATAACATAAATTACATTCCAGGAATCGCATACTCCAGCGGCAAAGTATTGCGCTTTATATTCAAATGCGCAGTGTGAATGGAGTGGAACCATAGTCGTAACAGATGAAATCATAGCGGTGAAACGCGATGAATAGTTATTTATATATATAATTGAAATCGTGGAGGACCAGAACCTGGCGTAGAGAATGGAACCGTGACCGAGAGAAACAATGACGGTGGTTTGGAGCGAAACCGTGGGTTTCATCGCACCACCATCCGTCAGGCAAGCGGTTTCCACCATTCGCGAGCGATTCCATAAACAGACTAACGCGTGTCCCTGAACGAAATTGAAAACCGCTGGTTAAAGTGCGCCATCGCACGTTATACATCGACTGAAGACGCCGAGCGATATTGTTATAGACCGTTGATCTGGTGGCTTGACATCTAACGGTGATTGCTCGCAGGACCCGCACGAAGTTTAATGAAAGAGCTCGGAGGTTAAGCCAGGTATAGTGCACACGTTTGATTGGTCTTTTGATTGCATTATGGGCCCGGGGTGAAAATATACGTAATGAATTTGGTTTATTAACCTTAGTATAAGGTCCGACGAAGTATATTAAAAGAATTTTATCAAGGTTCACGAGTTTATAAGGGTATGCGATGTATTGTGGGACTCAGTTAATTATTGAAGGGCGCCGTAATATGTATATGGATATATTACGTTTAATGGAATATGTGAATGTGGTTAAATATGCCGAGGGTCAATTATATGGTTCTAATAGCCCAACTATTATGTGACGTATAAGGGTTGTAATTGCGGAATTAGCGCATATGTACACATAAGAGACTGTCGGGTTTGTAACTATAGAGAAGTGTGAAATTAATATCTAAATTCTCTGAATTAAGACATTAAAATAACCCAGACTTAATTCGCCAGAATGGAATAAGGGTGTTGTGAGATTATAGGATGGCACACAAGCTTTGAGAAGTGAAGCTTGGGATGCATTTACACACAGTTTAAGTGAAATATTGTAAATATTGAAAAATGAATGAATTTATATGTATGGTTATATAACCACGGAAAAATGAAATATCCGCATTAATTCATTTTTGCCCAGATTTAAAATCAGCAGGTATATATGCAGCAGGTGCACAAAAGCACAGTGAACATGTGAATATACACAAGGATAAAAGCATGGGTCTGACAGAAGTAAACAGATATTACAGGTTTGACAGGTATACATTCACAGGTGCACACAATTACAGTGAACCAAGGTACACAGAATAGTCACTCAACAACTGCAGAAAAGACAAAGCCAGTAAATCCAAAATCCAGAAAAGAAGCTGAGTGGAGATTAGGGATACACATAATTGAAAAATGTAAAAATGTAAATATTTTTTATATTGTTTGTGATACAAGAAGTATCTAAGGAAAAGACAAAATCCCACGTAGCATGGAAATTCGTACATGTGTTATAACAGTGGAACTGGATAGGAATAAGAAGTCGGCCCAGAAGGAGTCATGACTGTTCACTCCAAATTCCTTGTGAAATACAAACAGTCATGTGAGGATCTCTATATATAATATCAATTTGATATGCAAAAAGAGAGTCAGAAAGAGAAAATCAAGAAAAGGCAGAATATAGAATTGTGAGGCAAAGAAGATTAAGAAAAGAAGAGCAGAATGAGATGCTACAGAACAAAGCTGATATCTGAGTTAAATCAGCAAACATTCAGTTTGATAAATTGAGGAAGTTGGAGCTTCCCTATCAAGTTGTAGCTTGATAGTTGTCAGTTGTAGCTGACTGAGGTTGGAGCCTCCTGTAGGTTGGTGCCTGCAGAAAATTGAAGGGAGTTGGTGCTTCCTTGCAAGTTGTAGCTTGCAGAATTGAGGTAGGAGCCTCCTGTAGGTTGGTGCCTGTAGAAAAATAGTGGTGAGAGGGAGTTGGAGCTTGCCTTTGCATCACAAAAATAATAATATGTGGTTTTCTCCATTTATGGGTTTCCACTTATATCTAGTGTCTCTGTGCATGACGTTTATGTGTTGATCTGATTTATATTATCTGCTTAATACCTGCTGCTCTCATATTAAGTCTGCTGTTATATTATATTAATACTTGCTGCTCACATTCTAAGATTACTCACATATTAAGCTGGACATGAAATGAAAGTGTAAATAAGGTTTAATAAAATTTTTAAAAGATTATGAATGTTTTAAACTGATTCACCCCCCCTCTCAGTTTAACTAAGAGTTCAACAAAACTGCATCAATATTTCATCAAAGACAAAAATTTGGCCCTACTGCTTCAAAATTTCAACCCAGCTTCAGGTATGCAATTTCAACCTTCCTAGAAACCCATAAATTTCGCACGTGTGGTAGTAGAGAGAAAAATTTTGACTTATTTTTCGTTACAAAGACTTCCTTTTCCTTCACTAGGTTTTTCTCCTCCTTCCTTGAATTTCGCACCCTCTTTTCTTCTCCAAAATCTACAAATCAAACTTGTTGTGAATGTGCTCCAAACGAGGTGGAGTTTCTACCTTTATATAGTGGATTCTACCTCCCAATTAGGCTGAATTGTCCAAGTTGGGCTCGACTCAGTGGAGGAGTCCTAAAAGACCCAATTGACATCAAAATAAATTTATTTCTTGTTTTATAAAGCACAAGAAGGGTATTTTACATGATGACAAGGACAAGGGATCTTTACATAAACCCTATAATCCTACAATGGAGGCCTTTACCTAAAAATAATTGACCTGTTATCACTCTAATAATTCTCAAGGTTAAAGAAAGAAATATTCCGAGGTAACCACAAACCTACTTTTAAACTCTAGGATCTAGCCTTCCTAGGGTTCAGAGAGGGATCTCTCTACAAGATTTAACTTTTTTTTTAAATATGATTTTAGGCTAGTTATAAAGGACAATTTGGTTTTGAGATTTGGTTTGGTTGGTGGGAAAAATCACTCACTGAGATGGATAGTAATAGGTCCGGTTTCCATTGGGCATATGGAGTCAATGTGTCAAGCAGACATCTCAAGATCAAGGCCAAAAGAAAAATGTTTTCGGGGCAAGATAGACAAGTCGCTAAAGATATTTGAAGGCTGATTGGTGAAGTGGTTTAATCAGGATAAAGAGCAGTTAAGAATTCTTTGATCTGGATAAGGAAGGATAAGAAAGAGGTCATTCGAAAGAGGAAGAAATTAAGGGTTACCTACTCTGGAAATTAGCAGAAAACATAGAAATGATAAATAGTTCAAGACAGAGTTATTTTAACAAATTCTGTAATAATATTCTCGATTTATCATTCAAATTTAGAACACATTTATGAAAGTATGTAAAACATAAGAAGATAAACAATGACAGAAGAAAGTACTTCACTTCGATGGCTCATCACATGAATCTTGAAATATGATGCTAGATGATTTGATCCAGTCTGCTACTTGAACTTGATACAAAAAGCCTTCAGGTATAGAAATATTGACTATAGAAATATTCAGCAATTTATTCCACAATAATACTTCAAAGGATGAAGTATTTATACAAATTCTAAACTAGAATATCTTGAAAAAATATCAAGATTGGTTTACAAATATCTCAAACTATATTACATAAATAGAACTTCAATAAAGGACACTAAAAAATAATGAATCTATTTGGCACTATACTTATGGATTGATGGTGACAAAGAAGATAATTCAAATTTGATATCAACTCTTAGTTGATGATAAGGCATCCAAGTCACTAACTGTCTCCTTCCTTTTTGCATTTTTCTCCAGAAATTCTGCAAACTTGGGGTCCAGTGATACCATTTTATATCTCAATCAGATATATATATATGTAAAAAGTGAAAAAGGTTATTGTATATAAATATATTTTTGAGATAAACCTCTCTCATTTTTCTAAAATTCTACTCCAGCTGTTCACAATATACTCTGAAAAAATATATCTAAAATAGAACTTTGCACATTCTGAAAGATAGGTTGTAAATATGTGCATGTATCTCTCATTCTATGATACCTGTGTAAAAGGTGAGATATTTTTTTTCAGATGGGTCTCCTAGGAACAAAAACCTCCTCCCATTTTTCAAAATTCATCT
This sequence comes from Pinus albicaulis, assembly GCA_034641835.2. Lineage (NCBI taxonomy): Eukaryota > Viridiplantae > Streptophyta > Pinopsida > Pinales > Pinaceae > Pinus > Pinus albicaulis. Next base: position 377,011,141 of record CM076580.1, read on the forward strand.
AGTATTGGTCACAATATTTTCTAAAAAAATATGACTTAAACAGGAAATTTCTGGAAAATGTTCCTTTTTGCTCTGTTTTCATCTTTTAACCTTTTTGTTCTTTTAACTGTTTTATTTTCCTTTTATCTGTGGTAAATCATATTGAATTTCATCTCTTCTATAAATTTTGGAGTTTTACTTTTGAATAAACTTTACTGTTACTGATGTAAGTCTTTGTTTTAACCCTTACTGTGTAAACTTGTCTCCTCCTTTCTTGCTGATTTAAACTGATATTGATTTCTATTCAAAAGTGCAGCTAAATGATGCCTTTGAATTCATTTTTTTTGGGAATTTGGAACCAACATGTTTTAACTGGTATTTCAAACTATTTCCTCAAGGATTTTGTTTTGCTAACCACCTGCAACAATAAAACAATTTGTTAAATGAAAACACAGGTTTGTGGGGAGGTGAGCAAGGGTTTTATTGAACTGAGAAGTCTTTGGAAGAATATAGATTGTGTATGGATCATTTTTGCATTAGCAATGGTATTATAGTTATTTTTCGCAATGCATGGTGAATAAGCAATGTATCGCATAGTCTATTTCACAGTTATGTCACATGGACACACGGTTTGGGCACGGGGCAAGGAAATACCGCCAAGCAGTTTTTGCATTATGCAAAGGAAGTAAGCTGTACTTGTTCTAAGGATGCGACCGAATGAGAATAGGCCGCGTGGTGGGGAGAGAAAATGCGAAAACCGCATTTTTCGCAAAGCTCGGGGTCGATTAACCATCGCGCAATGAAACTTGCGATGAAGGAGCTCTAGCATTGGATCTGGTGCATGGAGATCAGACAGAGCGGGTTGTGCAATAGATTTGCATGGTCCAAAGGCGTGGGGCCCAGTGATTTCAATGGTGTGGGGATTGAATAGGTCAAGGTTATATTATGATTAGCGAATAGGTTAATGTTTTTACATTAAAACATAGTTTAAAACATAAAACTTATGTTTAACTGGATATGCGGGTAGCAGAATATCAACGTTTTACACAGTAAATAAGTTAAATACATGTGTAAGGTAATATTTGGTCAGGTTTTAATATAAAATATATGTCTTAAACCTATGGGGGAGTGGGATAATTGTCACATGGATTTTTAAAACCATAGGGTAAACATAAAAAAAAAATGGGTTTGGGATATTTATATAAATGATTTAATATATTACTAGGGGGATATTATAAGGAGGTAATAAATTAAATTAAATTTAATATGAAAATGAATATAATGAGCGGAAATACATATAAATGAACTAAGTAAAGTGTAAAAATAAGCATTTGGGCGCAATGGTGGCCCCATTTTAAACTTTTTACACTTAACACTTAGGATAAATAGCATTTTGTGGGTTTTTTGAGGTATTTTTGTATGTGAAAGGAAATTAGATAAGGGATTTTACTTTTCCTTAAGTAAAAATGTGTTTTGACTTAGGAAAAGGGATTTTAGCTTAGGAAAAGGGAGTGATGTTGAGGAAAAGAGTTTTTATGAAGGGGAAAAGATTTTTAATGAATGGAATCCAATATTCAGTGCCAATCAGTAATTAAGCCTTAGGTCTGGTCCCAACAAAAGTCAAAGAAATGCTTTGAGCCTTTATAACTGAAGGTTTAAAGTACTGGAGTGCATTTTGGGGAGGGAGATTAGTAATTTGCCCGATGATGTTTATCCATTCCTTGTAATACTGTTTTCTTCCTACCCATCATTTATTCTATCATTTTTTACTTTATTTGCACGGGTGCATTTGAGCTTGCAACCCTAAATCCATTTTTCTTTTAAAACAAGAAACTATCTAATTCTAACCTTATTTCATCCAAGGGCTCAGATCAAACTGTTGAGCTCCTTATTCTCTACCTAACTAGTGATCTGCCAAGATTAGACTGTTTGGCTAGATCTTTATTCTCTATCTAACAACATGAAATTTAAAGCATGAAAAAGTCAAGATTAAGCTATTTGACCCTCATGGATTGTGGCATTTAGGACAAGTTGCACACAATCTTATTTGCAAAAGTAAACTAAAGTAGTGGCATTTAAACTTGCAACACTTTCATGATATATTTTTGATGGGGTTCATATTTAATATTCTTTTGATATTTGTTTATTTTTGTCCTTTGATTGTTCTTTTAGGACATACCCTCTTTTCATTTTTTAAAATATGGCAATACATTTGTAGAAAGTAAAGGTATGTACAATATTTCAAAAAGTTTTAACAGAGTCAAATTGAAATTATGAATCCTATATTTATATGACCCTAACATGACCCAAGCATGAAACCCATGCTTTAATAATTCAATTTCATTTACAAATTTTTTTTTCTTTCTTTTGACAAATAGATTACATTATGATTCAAATATAATTATGAAGACTAACACTAGTTACATTCTTCAACACTCCCTCTTAACTAGGGATGTATTCATAATTACATATATACAGAGGTAAATGGAAGATCTAAAAATGATATGCTCTATGAAGAGTCACGATACACACAATGATACAGATAAGATACGTGACGTGGGTACTCTAATCTGGTGGGACTAAGGTGTACTTGAGCTTTATCCACTCTAGGTACCATTAGGATTTTAATTTTTAACACCAACCGAGGGATCCAGATGTGTATCAAAGGTCAAAGCTCCATGACCAACGCCACCCTCCCTGCTTCAAGATATAAACATCAGCACATAGGGTGGATAGATGTCGTCCCAATCATCTTGCCACCAGAAGATGCTTTATCTATCCTAATAAGATATATATCCACCTATTCATGCATGCTTCAAACATTCAACCTTTTTACGGAGAGATCCTACACAACCACAACCCTAATTAGTAATAAACATTCTAGTATATATATAAGTAAATAGAAACCTTCAAGGCCCTCAATCATCCTAATGTTACTTATATCATCATCAAGTTATCTAGATACAACTCGTCGGAAGCTTTGTTCTTTCACTTCTTTAGTAGCACCAAATACAACCTCAGTACTTCTCAAGTCTTTTGTTTGCAAATCCATCTGTATTACTTTCATTCATTATTTGGTTTCATTCTTCTTCAATGTATTTACTTATGATTGTCATAATATGTCCTCTCTCTTACCTAGGGAGATATAATATTTCTTATATCTAAGATCCCTCTCAACTTAGGGAGATCAACAACAACATTCTTTTATAACATCGGAGAAAATTCAACCTTTCAAGTCTTCATTCTTTCTCATGGAATCAAGGTCATATTGATAATCATCATTGTTGTAGCTTCATTCATAATACTCATCATTATTATCATATTTAATTGCGAACATCTTCAACATCTTAAATATTTTGTACCTGCAAAAATTTAATAGCAAGTACAACCAAATACAAATATACAGAAGCATGAAGTCAACTATATCAACATCATGTCATTACAATGGAAATATCAAAACATTTAGGCTCTAGACATCAAATACCTAAACCTAGTTAGTTTCATAATTTACAAGGGTCACACATTTTGTATACTACACTTCAACATCTTGCTAGGGTTTCGCAATAAACACTAGACTCCATCTTTGAGACATAAAGCTTTAGATATCATCAATTCAATCAAAGTTTCAACAATATGATTTTAAAATTACATGTCACATTTTATTAGGGTTTGTTGCAAACCCTAGATTTCATCGTCAAAACTAAATCATATCAATAATTGAAAACAATATACTTCTATAGTTTCATTATCATGCCCTAGAATATGAATCTCTACTAGGGTTTTGTTACAAACCCTAGATTTCTAAAACATGAATATCAACAATTAAGTTAACCTTACCAGCATTACATCTCTAGGGTTTCATTTTTATTTCCTTATATCAATTTATTTCTATGATTTAAACCCTAGGTGCAACTCAAACTCCAAAATTAGATAAATTTTTTGACCAGGCTAGGGTTTCGATCTTACGGAAGTATATACACCTAGGGTTTAATTACTAGGATCTTACTATAACTATTATAAGGGTTTTTTCCATAAGCCCTAATTCACCGAACCATAAAATTATAGGGTTTATTTTAGACATTAACAATAACCCCTAAAGGATTAGGGTTTTTACCATGACATTATTAGAACCCTAAATTTAAAAATAATAGGATTTCATTCTATGTTCTAGACTTTATCAACAATCCCTAAGTAGACTAGAATTTAATTATCAACATTGACATGCCAATAGCATCAAGAGGCTAAGGTTTTATAGTGAACCTTAAATGTTATGGTTTCACAAGAATTTTCAAACAAGAGATAATATGATAAGGGTAGATTCAATCTAATGATTAATCACCCTAAAAATGATATTTTATGATTCAAAACCCTAGACATAAATATGTTAGTAATGTAAAGCAAATTTCAAAAGAAGAATGATCATGCCTTTTTTTATGAATAAAACCTTGCAACAAATCTTGTAGTCTATGAGATACCTTGAGTTTTTCTTTGAAAAACCTTGTAGGACATCAATTATTGAAGGGATTAATTTGCAAAAGAACTCCTTTTATGCCTCAAGTAAATCCTTTGAAGTTTCCTCCATAACCTTTGTGTATTTTGTAAGCTTTCCTACCAAGGAAAATATAAAAAAGAAGAAGATTTTGAGTATAAAATACAAACAAATCTCGACGTGAGGAGGAAACCAAACATGAAAGATGAAACAAAGAAAAATATAATTATATTTTGGTAAAATTGTGAAGGCTCCCTCTTAATCCAATCTTTCTGAGGGACACCTACAACTTAAATAATTCAAAAATTTCTAACAAAATATATTAGATCTACGAACTCTAGAAATCAAAACATAAAAGAATAACATTACAAAACTTAAAGTAGAAGGATATGCAAGGGATAGTATCCCTAAGATACTTTATCAAATAAATATTTGACTTTGGATTCTTCAGTGTTGTTTTTCTTGGGTGGAGCTTCATCAACAACATTTCCATGTTCTCTTTCGCTCTTCTTATTTTTTGGAATTTTAGGACATCGATTTTTGTAGTGTCCCATCATATGATTGTAGCATTCAATATTTGATAGATCAACCTTCTTCTTTGGTCCTTTGAACTTCTTGTACGCCCCTTATTCTTGTGATGAGTAGAGTAGGCGTTTGAAGTGTTGTTTTCTTCATCATCATTTTTGTCACTTACTAATGAGATGTGGGATTTTTCTTGACTGCATGAATTCCACACTTGTTCAAATGTTGGTGTGTCTTTCCAAATTTAATTCCTAATGCAAAATAGGTCCAATATTTTGGTAGACCTAGTAGTTCAACAATCACGATTTCTTTCTTTGGTACAACCTCATAAATAAATTGGAGTTCATCTCTTATTCCAGATATCCTTAAAAAATATGTTGATACAATATCATATTGTGTCATCTTTATTGTTCTTAGTTCATTTTTGAGACTAGTTATCTGACCAATGTTCTTGATGTTGAAAAACTTGGAGAGGGCTCCATACATTTCTTGTGCAAAGTCTATATTGGATATGTATGGTATTAGATTAACCTTCACTCCATATACTATTAGATTCATGGCTAATATGTCATTTTCCTTGTACTCTTCCTTTCCTACATCATATTTAGGTTTCTTAACTTTTCTTTGAAAAAATTCCTAAACTTTATGCTTAGAAAGAATAATATCTACCTCTTCTTCCATGCCCTATAGTTGGAGGCTCCTTCTAGCTTATTTTATATCTTCATTGAGGTTTCCATAAAATTTATAATATCTTCTTCACTTGATATAGATGATCTTGATCATATTTTGTTCCTTCCTTCTTAACCCTTCTTTCAATATACCTTTAGGCTACCTTTTTTCTTTCCTCATTCACCTTAGCTCGGATTCCATGTTAGAAAATCAGAAAGGCTGAAATATTTTCTTATATTGATAATTACATGTGATATTCTTGTAGTCTTATTAAATTATCTTTATGTTCTTCTTTTATCTTCTTTTCATCAAGCATTTATCAAATAAAAGCATGAATATCAACGATACCAAATGTAGGCACTTAGTCTGAGATAAAACCCCTCTATAGGGGAAAACCCAGTCAAACTCTTCCACTAGTAAATCAAATTGTGATAGACCAAGACCTTGGACCAAAAGACCTTCCTCAATACATCAATTCCACTCTCAAAATTTCCTTTTCGACTCCAAAGATCAACTGAAACAACACTTCATCAATACCGCATCAAAGACAAAATTTCATAATTTTGACCTAGCTTCAGGTTTGGAATTTCGACCTTCCAAACAACCCATAAAATTTGCATGTGTGGCAGTAGAGAGAGAAATTTCGACTTCTTTTTCTTGAAAAATACTTCCTTCTCCTTCACTATGTTTTTCTCCCCCTTCCTTGAATTTCACACCCTCTTTTATTCTCCAACAACTACAGATCGAACATGCGATGAATGTGCTCCAAATGAGGTCAAGTTGTTTCCTCTATATTGTGGATTTTTCCTCCCAATTAGGCTGACTTATCCAGGTTGAGGTCGACTTGGTGGAGGAGGCCTAAAAAACCTAATTTACATCAAAATAAATTTATTTCTTGATTGATAAACCCCAATAAGGGTCTCTTACATTATAATAAGGACAAGGACTCTCAACATAAACCCTAGAAGCCTACAATGAAGGCATTGACCTAAAAATCATTGACCCAAGCATGAAATCCATGCTTTAATAAGTCAATTTATTTCACAATAAAATGAATTTTTATTTCTTTTGACAAATAGATTACACTATGACTCAAATTTAATTATGAAGATTGACACTAGTTACATTCTTCAACATCAAGTAGTCATCATCATCAAAACATTATAAGAACATAACAATGTCCATTATGAAGGTGTAATGATAACTTAGGGGTATCTTGTTGTCTTGAGGCGCATCAACACTCTATGTAATTCCCTATCTCAAACGAACAATGTTTTAGGCCCTGGAGAGAGATCAAAGTGTCATCAATAATGCTAGAATCATCCCAAACCCAATGCTCCTCAAAATTTGGTCAATGTAATAGCTCTAAAGGTCATCAAATGAAGCCTTATATCCTCTTTGAAGTGCCAAAGAAGCATCATAAAATCCCTCAAGGGATGGCAGCTGTACTTAGGGGATGGAATATGAAACATACTCATGGAATCAAGTGAGATCAACATCATAGGTATAAGAACTATATAAGTATTAGAGTAGATCATATTTAATGTGAAAGACATTAAAGCGTTTTACACAAACATAATCTTCAAATGTCTTTCTAGATTTAATTTTTTTAACAAGTTATCATGCTTAGATATGGGAGGGTTATCATAGGGCCTTATTAGGTGATTTCAACCCTAAGGGGATTTTTTATCGACTTTCTTGATCAATCCTAATGCTCCTTCCCACCCCCTTAATGATTCTCAGGCCAAGGGAAGTGTTACTTTATAATTAATATGACCTCCATGGTTTGTTATGAAGACCGGGTTACAAAAATCCTCTTTATTTAAAGCTTGTAAAATTAATTTATGATATCACCAACATACTCAGCTCATCGAGAGCTTTCCAACAATATAAATTTTATCTAAATCTGACTGTTGGGTCAAATGTTATGCCCATTTGAAGTTAGACCATCTAGATTATGCCACATCATCAAGGTACTGCCAGGTGGCACCCACATGTGATCCATGTAGATCTGCCATGTCATCCGTAATAGTTATGTACCTCACATGGTTCCTTCATGCCATCCACATAGATATCTTCTAACCTATTGGTTATAACCATGTGAACCTAGAGGACATGGTCCCACCAAGTTGACCCCATTGGGTTTTAGATTATTCCCCATTAAAAAAAGATCCACATATTCACACCATATCACCTGCAACTCTTCCAACTATACTCCTTTTAAAATTTTACTTTAAGAGTGCACTGGTTGCAGGTTGTGCAGATGTCATCCCGCCAGTGTCTCCATCCAAAAATCGATAGGCCTAGGAACCCGATGGGTCCTCCCCACGCACACATCATCCCCATCAAAACTCCTTCCATCAATCCTCATGGAAATGAACCCAATGGGATTTTCCCACACATACATCATCATATCCATAGGTACTTTCAAACTATGCTCCATTTCAATTTACTTGGAAATATCACGGTTAGAGTCCCGCAAGACATATCAAACTACATTTTATTAACAATGAATAAAAGGGGTGAATAACTAAACTCTATTTCTCTAAGCTTGTGGCACAAGGACCCGAGGTCAAGAGGCCATTGACGATGAGTGATTAACATTAGCAAGGGAAAGTACCTCTAATCACTAGAGGAAAATAGTTTTGAGACAAGACATGGTTCAAGCCCCAACACTAATTCACACAACACTCATACGTTAGTAAGGGGAAATACACGGGTTTACTCAGACCATACGAGTCCATTATTAAACTCATTCAGAAAGCCCTAATCAACAATTAAATAAGATCACACAACATTATAAATAATTCATAACATAATGTGACAACACGGTCCAAAATAATTGAGTATAGTCATGCAGATTCATATCCCAATCAGGAACCAAATTAGTGAACATAGTCCAAACATACATTACATCTATAGACATAAAAAATATCACACAAGACATGAAGATAACTTTAAGCAACAATGAAATCTACTTTTCTGTGTGTTTAAAGAAGACTGGAAACTAAAGGAGGGAATTTAACTCTCCACCCAACGATAAGTTAGCTACATTGCAGTATTTTTTGTAGTTGACCAACCCCGAATTGGATTCAGAGTTTGAGGAGTTAATTTCTCAAGGGAATTTCACATTGATATCAAATCAACATAAAAGAGAGGGAGTACACTTGTCTAGGTGGTTTATTAACTGCCTCACATAGTAAGCACCATAGTGACTCTTTTGCCTCTCTAAAATAAACCACAAGGATATATACAAGGCTTAGCCAAGTTTTTCTCAGTTCCAGTAGAATGGTATGAATTTATGGGTGGTTTATTTAGCAAGCTCCAAGTGGTTTACGAGATTTCTAGAAAGCACTAAGTGAATCAATGTCTCGATTGAGTCTTAACTAGCTAATCCAACACTGACATACAACCACTAACCACACCAAATTTATAGGGAATGATGACCAAATACAAGGCATTGGCTCAAAGCTACTTCTTCTCCAAATGCAATGCTCCAATTATCCTTCTCCTTTCCTATCTTCTTAGTGTCCTCTTATTTCTTTGTGTCTTCTGCATACATTTCTCCTTATTTCTATTTTGATTACTCACCTCCTTTTTGTTTTCCTTTCCCTTGTTGTTCTTTTCCTTTTCATGTTTACTTTCCCAATGTGTCCCACGATACATGGATTGACATGGGCCTCTTCCTTTACTGAGAAGACCCATACTCACCTTTCCTGCTTGTTTTGTAGACCACTTAATCTGTCAGGGATATAGGTAGGGGAATAAATGAAGTGGGTGTGGTTTTGGGTAGTCACTTGTGCAAGCAAATCCTCCTCCTCAAACCTATGAATCAATTTCCACTCCTCTTACTCAACCATAATTTGAATTTTTACATTTAATATTATTTTTACACATAATGTATTATCCATCCATATGGCCTCCATGCTAGCATTACATAATCACAATTTCACATTACAAAAATAAGGGTAATGTGGCGGATGTTACATCAACTGCCGTGCAAATCATCATACTTGTTTTGAAGTTTGAACCTCCCCTTTTTCCCATACTTAGCAATTTTTGATTGAGGGTGATCAAGCATATCTTCTCTTTATTCCTCTTTATCTTGCAATAGCCTTTTTCCTTAGTCATTCTTTGCATATATAGCACAACTTCTTCCTTTCCACGAATCATCCCAAACCTGCATTTTGCACTTGTACTTACATGACACACAAATTGAACCTTCTCTACACTTAAGTCATTTTTATCCCACATGCAAGTTCACAAATAAAATTTTCTTACCTTTAATTTGGCATGACTCAATCCTGCATGGTGCTCTTAACCTCTATGTACTTAACCATCTCTTATGTATGTGGGTTGAATACCCTCCATGATCAATTCTCACTCTTACATCACTCACTCCAACAAGGTATTATACTTAACCATTTAATATGAAATTTTATCTACATGCAAATGCGAGAGTCCTTTCTCACCAATTTCATATTCCGAGTCCCACATCTCGCATCCCTATTCATTATTTTTTCACAATTTTGAGACGTATTTATTGCAACTTTTGACACATCCTTTATAAGATGATTCCTTTTTGGTATTAAATATGTTGCATTTCTCATTAAAAGTTCACTATCTTTCTGAATCATGAAAATACCTGTTGTTTATGAACCATCTCTTTCACATGAATATTTTCATCTAGAACAAATATTATACGTAATACAAAAAAAAAAAAAATTCACCACTTCTAATTCATTGGGTCACCTAACAAGTGACAACAATTACAAATCATACATGCCTAATAAAACAAGAGAAGCCTTTTACAAATGTACCCTTAACACTTTGGGGCAATAAGGCCAATATTTTCAGTGGTCGACAACTTGTAGGTGATATTTTAACCTTAGTCTAGAAGAGAAAATTAACAATAAAACTAATATAAGATCTTTAATTCGGTGACTTTAAAATTGCATAAAGAGATTGAAATAACCATAAGTGCAATCACACATGAAGAAAAAAACACATGAAGCAATGACAATGAATACACTTGCAACAATATTTGATAACATAGTTCATCCAAAGATGGGACTATGTCTCTGGGCCCTACTTATAGTGGAGAGGCCTTTTATATTATTGCAACAAAATTGGAAAAATTACATGGAAATACCTTAAATTTGGGCATGACCAAAAATCTTTCTGGTTAGATATAAATTCTGACTACACTAGAGGATTCCTTACGAAATGTTGACAAAAATGAGTATAAAATTTAGAGGGTTCTAGAACTGTCACCTCTAGAAACCCCTGAGAATCTCCAACTCAAATTTCATGCCACTACAACATAATATTATGGGAAAATTCCTAAAAAATATCCCCTCGGAATATGTCTTAGAATATGTGCATGGCCTACGTTGTAGGTCCCCTCTCGCCACCCATCAGTCCTCCACTTGGCCTCTTGGGTGCTCTTCGTATGTGATTACCCCCCTCGATAGATGAATGAACCTAAAATTAAATAACTTGTATGGATGAAAGTTACAAAGGCCAGTCCATTGGAGGATTGGTTAGCGAAGGTCATATTAAGGTTGTGGTTGGGCCAAGTTCCCAGGGTAAATCTCGTGGGCCTCCCCCCTTTTGGCATCCATTACAACATATGTTATTTTAATTTAAATGATTCGTTAAATAACCATATGGTTATATATATATATATATATATATATATATATAGAGAGAGAGAGAGAGAGAAGGTTACATATATTTTTATTACGTTATAATCAACCATTAAAACCTTTGACCAACCATGTGCGAGATTTTTGTTTCGGCCCTAGGGTCTTGTGGTGCCATTTGATTGGGCGACATGGAATCCATTCCAGGGAAAATTTTAAGGATGGAAGTTTACCTTAAAGTTTAGGAACATTGGCGAATATTACTAGTCCCTAATATGGAAATTTTAAAATGTTTGATTATAATTTTATAAAAATGTTTATATTTCTAATTATTTTATATTAGACAATATATAATATTGGCTATTTTTAAGGTAAAATAATTTTATACAATAAAATTTGGGCGAATTCATCTTTAGAAAAATGGAATTTGGTGAATCTTTTTTTTGGAAAAAGCATGGAATACTAGCCCACCTACAAATATTAGACCCTAATTTTTTTTGTGATCCATTCATTGTCCAATTCCATGTCATCATGCCACCACTTTGCCACATCACTTGTACACTAGTCCACTACATCAACGCCACTTGTTGATACTAGGTGTTCCACATCAACTACCAACTCACCCACTATAATGTCAGCATCTGACTACCACGTTAGCTGTATGGCCCTGCCATGTGGTAGACAGGGTTGATTTTTTTGTCCAATTTGAACAAAATTTTTATTTGCCATAACTTTGAATACGACGTCTGTTTGAGGTCTCATTCATGTCGTTGGAAAGGTCTCCATGAGCTCTATAATTTGGTGCCATTATTTCTCAGATTTAGAGACTTTAAACTTTCAGCCTTTTTGGATCCTCTTGGATCAAAACCCTAGACTATGGGAATTTTACATGATTGAAGTATACCCAAAGTATTTGATTTCTCAAAGCTGTTTTCTTGGTACACAAAGAGATTTGATCAAATCTAAAGGCACATATTTCTTTCCAATTTTTCTAGCACCCTTGTTCCTTTTTAAGATGGTGCTAAGGCTTTTTGAAGCCATCATAATTTTCAAGGTAGTTGAAGTTGAGGCTTTATTGGAAATTTTCAATGGAGGAAAGAGGCTGCATAAGCAGTTTCTAAAGAACCCTACTAGAGAGCTAGTGAACACCAGCAAAATCGAGGTATGCGTGCTTACCAGAACATACAAAGAAATTTCTTACTAACTAGGAAATTTCAAACAATGAAAAAGGTTTCCATGAGTTTGTTCAAGTTTATGCCATTGTATATAGTAATATTTTTTAACGTCTTCCAAATATACAACATTCCAATTTCAATAGTGAGCCCATTCAATTACGGTGCTCATCTCGTTGGAGACATAAAGCTCCATTCCATTTTTGTACTTTGTAAAATTCATTCTTGTCAAACTATAGAATTATGCTTATTGGTCCTTGTATTGAAAGATGCTCTTGAGAGGCCCTAGCCCTCCTTGAAGGAAAAGGGGATTTTCAAATGGAAGAACCATTTTATTGTCTTAGACTATTTGGCTTCTAAGGAACCAGGATGGTTTGATTCGAAACTTTGAAATGAAAAACATTGATCAATATACCCGGAAAACACTACTACACAAAATACTAATCGCAAAATCCTAAAATTTACACCCTTAATGCTCTCGATATATGTTTGTGACAAAGTATTCTTATCAAAATTTTCTTGATTGTTTAAGTCATGGGCTCACTTATTCTTCTTCTTTGTGGGGTAAATATCCACAAGGTATTTGAAACTAGAATCTCACAATTTACATATTACTTCATAACACAACAATCATCAATTGATCTCCCCCCTTGGACCATGGGCTCACTTCTTTGATGAAAAGAGTAAAAAATAATTCACACCTCTACTTATCATGTTGGGAAGCCCTAGAATCAAAAAATCTTCTATATTTGATGAATATGCAACCCACCATGGTGTATTTAAGTTAAATGAGCTAGAAGAAATGAAGGGTTTGACCCTCAACTTTTATATTCTTTTCATACTACTTCCATTGGATATAACATTATATTTCACAAAAATCAAATTAAAGGTACTATAGATAATAAGATCATTCTTGATACTCCAAAACCTTTTCATGAAGACGTTAGTGCCTTGGTTGGCATTAACTTGAAAAGGAAACATCACATACACTTAGTTGTAAGTGTTGTTTCTACCCCTCAACATTTGCAGAAGAGCACCTCCACCTCAAAGGGTCGAAATTAAGGAAGGGAACTAAAGAAGAAAGTTAGTAATGTTGTTGGAGATGGTGGTGGTGGAAATGAACCCGATTTACCATTGAGAGGTCTCATACTATTGGAGTGGTTTAGAACAGAAAGAGGAGTCACACCCTTGGAACACCCAAAGATACTAATGTTTAGGTTATGGAGATAGAAAGCATTGAGGAAATGGAAGAAGAACCATATTGGGCCCCAAGGTAAGTCTCAAAGAGTTAAATTATGCATTTCTCAAGAACATGCATAATAAGAGATTACTGATTTTGAAAATGAGTCTATTACTTTGCATCACACAATTTGAAAGGATAAATGTTAAAGCTGATAAGACGATTTCAAAGGTGAATTCTGAGATTTAGATTAAAGGGATAAGGCCTTTGAAAATGTGTGAATTTCATCATATGCATTAACTTATTCATTCTCATTATAAGAGATTGAAAATATACCACTTAAAGAAAGGATATAAGAGTTGGTAGTGGCTCTATTGTCTAGGCCATTATTTGTTGAACCCATCTCTACAATCACACTAAACTCATCTTCAGAAGATGTACCAGAGAGTAGTTTCAGGACCAAGGCAACATCAAACTTACTCGTCGAAATCTGGAATTATGTTGCCGAAAATATTAGTAAAACAACTAGTTTAATTTTAAAAGTGTTGGAAGTAGCCACGACATCAACTAACATATCTATGATAATTAATTCATTTTTTGAATATTTGAGAAAGGACTTAGAAGAGAATGATGAGATGTTTTATAAATATATATTAACTACATTCATCATGGGGGCATTCTATATGAATGGAGCACAAAGAAAGAACAAAGACACTTTGTGAATTGACAACCTAAAGACAACACAAAGAAGCTTATTTATTAAATTAATTGAAGTGGCAAAGGAGTTATAAGAACCACATCTCATGATGGATATTGTGTTATTAAGTAAGAAGCACTATGAGCATCTCAACAGGTTGATTTCGCTAAAAAATCATTTTGTCACTAAAAATGAAGACAAATAGGATGTAGTGCACCAAGTCAACTATGATCTGAAAGACATTGAAGGTGAGTTATTCGAGATAAGTCTGAAGCAATAAGTTACCATAGAGTTGTTGCGAGAAATGGATTAAATAAAGATAAGAAAATGTGACTACCTCGAAATTACTTCTTGACAAATTCGATTTTTCTACTTCCTACTTGCACCCCATGCTTTAAAGGAGAGAAAATCAACACAACAAGAGAGAATTCTTCTAACACTGTAAGTAGATTGTCTAAGCGTTAGTATTTTTATCCTTATTCTCACTTATAAATCATCCAACTTTTTGACTGTGGATTTTTATAGGAATTAAGGTTGATTTTTCTTTGGTTCTTTTCTCTTCGAGGTCTCTGATTTTCTTTTATGGTTTGTGGCATCCCAATTCATATATTTAAATGGAAAAATGCATTTATTTTGATCAGATAACATAAACTTTATTAAAAATTTATATATATTTTTAAGGTTTCACATAAAAATACTTAAGAGTTGCATCTTTACTTTGATCTTGAACTTTTAACTTTGAGCTTTAAAGTTTAAGATTGCAAGGGTGTGTATCTTTTCATCTATATGATTTTAATTGATATATTTTCGAAAGTTCTCTGAAAATGGGTGCCATGATTTCTTTCTTCTTTCTAAATGCTTGATATTCTTATAGTTTTTAGGAAGGTTTGTGAAACATATTAGTTACAAATGTGCCATATATTTAAATGCTTCTATTCATATGTATCATATCTTGTGATTTTTTGAGGCCTAGTCCTATATTATGCTTTTTTCTTTTTATTCATATGCATTGCATTTCTGTGAATTTACAAGGCCCGTCTTGTCTTTAGTTCATTTCTTTATTTTTTATGTGAAATTCATTCTTATAAAATAAAGAAGAGAATCGCCTCTTTAAAAACAAATTGGGGATTTATTTAATCAAATGTTGTCTTGAGATTTGACCAATCCCAATGATCAAATTTTTTGGTGAGTATATTGGGGATCAAGAAAAATGCAATTTTTGTATACTAGATATAATATTTTTATGACTCAACAAAATTTGGAACACCCCAATCAACCAAACGAACATGTAGATCAAAAAATTATAATTCATTATTTTTTTTTGACTTAGCATTACAAATCACACAAAAATCACTAAGAACTTGAATGACCTTGGGAAATACTTGTTTAACAAGAAATAATCGTAGATTTCCAAAGACAAAAACTAGCATATATCCGAAGGCAAATATATTTATATTCAATCCTAAAGTCTCAGAATGACATTAAAGAACTGGTAATAAGAATCAAATGAAGACTTCTTGAATCTTTCAAGAGCATCACTCATAAACATATATTATTTTTAAAGAAAAATCGTTAGAAAAATAAAAGATAATGTCACATTGAGATGAATGAGAAAATCAAGGGAATGATAGAAGGAATCAACAAAGAAGATAAAGATCCAATTCTCTTTATCTTATAGGCCAACTTCATCCTTTTCTTATCCTTCCCCCTAGAATCCTACTCATTTTTAGTAGGGATGGTATATTGGATCCAAAGTAGCATATGGTCTAATTTCTTAGTATATGTGATATTCATTTGACTCACCATGGCGATGATATGCTTATATTTTTTCTACAAATCCTCATTGGACTAGCATATGACTAGTATCTTTCTCTTCCTCCTAAAACAATTTCTTCTTTTGATGATATCGAGCAAGTATTTATGACAAGGTTTGTGCAACTTGTGGCATTTCATACTCTCCTCACAATATTTACTCAAATTCATCTAAAAAAAATAAAGGATTAGAGATTTTATTCTGCACTTTTTTCAAATATTATAAGAAATTCCTTTGGTTCAAAGACCTAATGATCCAGCAATCATTGGATCTCATCTTAATGTTATGTCACCAAATGTAAAGTATACAATTAAGTCATCCCATATCCAACATTTGGAATATGTGATAAAAAATATTTTGAGATGGAAGCTGATGTGATAAAAATAAATTTTGATCCAAATATCATCCTTAGACAAGTCTAAAGACAAGCATCTAGATTAAAAATATGTTCACAACCTTCATCTTGATCAAGTTATCTATAGATCCAATAGTTGGACAAATAATCTCACAATATGATTTGAACCAAAGAAGCACGTTTCAAGATCAAGGAGTAGGAAGGGGAATATTCTAATGACAACTTCCAAATATAAGTAATGTCCTAAATGAAGTTTCAAGAAATAGAAAAGAAGTAAAGATCACACATCTTAACAAGACTCTCAAAAAAATGAAAAATGAGATCACTTGCCTTAAGAGAAATGATAATTATACTTCACGGCAAACTAAAAGAACATCGATCAGTGATCCTAGGTAGAAAACTAAAAGGAATCAAAGAACAAAAAACCACAAGCCAAGGGCACCTTGAAAACTTAAGTTTGAATGCTATCCCTTTAGAAGAGGATAATATCTTTGAAGGAACTCAAGATTATTTTGACCTCTTGAGTAATGACAAAATTCAAGCATCCATCCAATTCGAGGAAAACATACAAACTCGCACCAAATAAAACTATGATGAACACAGAAAACTCGAAGAATATTAAGAGAATGTGTTATGCAACTAGCTCAAAAAATAGAAGAAAATATAGATCAATTACTTAAAATTTGTCCACTTCGAGGGGGAAACCTCCTTTACATTACATAAATGAACACTTCTTGGATGATACAAATGAAGAAACCTACTTTCTATATATAGGAGTCTAAGGGGTCACAATTTAATGAGAGCCTGCATAACAATAATAATGAAAGGGCACAACAATAAAAATAGTGGGCTTCAATGGGGCACAATAATAACAATATGGGACTACATGGGCACAACAATAAAAATAAGGGGGCTACACTAACAATAAAGATAATGGTATACACTAGTATTATAGGGATATAACATTCCCCTCTCCTTCAAAAAAGTGTTGTCCTCAACGCGTGAGTAGTTATGGATGCTTCTGTATAAAATTCTCATTCTCCCATGTGGAATCTTCAGTGGGTAAGTTCTTCCATTTTGTGATAAATCTGAAATTGATCGATTTCGTAGCTATCGAGTTTGTATTTCCGTCACTGCTCAAAGTTCCAATATGATTTTTCCTTCCTCTTCAATTTTTAGCAATATTGTTTGAACTAGGAGTTTGTCACCTATAACCTTCTTTAAGCATGAAACATGGAAAATTGGTTGCACTCGGGAAGATGCAGGAAGCTCCAATTTGTATGCCATAGTACCAATATTTTGCAACACCTTGTAAGGATCATAGTACTTTTGTGATAATTTATTATCCTTCTTAGCTTGCTTGAGGGACATTTTTTTGTATGGTTGTAACCATAAAAATATCCAGTCGCCTACATCAAAACTTCTTTCACTGCAATGTTGATCTGTCTATTATTTCATTCGATTTTGCGCCAAAGTTAGGTTATCATTTAAGAGTTGGAGAACTTGTTTTTGATGCTTGATGTGATATTCCACTGCTTGAACCTTAGAATTTTCTCTTAAAGATGATGTGATGGACAATGGATGATATGATCCATAAAGTTCCATAAATGGGGTCATTTTTTTTGCAGTATGGAAAGAAGTATTATACCACCATTCAAACAGAGGTAACCACTTGACCCATTATGTTTTTTTATCAGATACAAAGCAACGAAGATATCCTTCCAAACATTTGTTCACTATCTCAGTTGTCCCATCAGCTTCAAGATTATAAGATGATTTATGAGCTAGCTTAGTACCCATACAAGAAAATAATTCGGTCCAAAAAATTCCAATGAAAATGGGATCTTTGTCGCTTACAATAATCATTGGGTTTCCATGTAGCTTTTGAATTGTTTCCATAAATGCAGTAGCAACTGTACTAAATTTAAATGGATGAGATAATGCACAAAAGTGTGCATACATGGTAAGCCTATCAACTACCACCATAATGACACTCTTTCCTTCAGGCTTGGGTAAACCTGTGATAAAATCCATTGAAACCTCCTCCCAACATTGGCTTGGAATGGATAAAGGTTGTAGCATACCTGGGTTCTTAATTGTCTCAACTTTATTTTTTTGGCAGACCAAACATTCCAACACAAAATTTTGAATATCATATTTAAGGCCATCCCAAAAAAAATATTTCTTTACCCTATGGTAAGTTTTTAAAAATTCAAAGTGTCCTCCTAAGGGAGAGGTGTGCAATTCCAAAAGAATATTTTGTTTTAGTTGGGAATTCTTATAAAGATATAAGTGATATTTGTACCATAATGAATCATTTTTCTAGCTAAATATATCAGATGTACTATGATCTTGCTGCAACATTTGAATGAGTGTCCACACTTCTTCATCATTCTTCCATTCCTCCCTTACTTCGGTTATCCAATCTGGTTGGATAATACAAATGGAACAAAGAAATGCTTCCACATCCTCTTACTTTATTGAGAGTGCATCCACAACAACATTTAACTTCCCTTTTTTGTAAATGATTTGAAAGTCATAGCCCAACATCTTTGTGAGCCATTTTTTCTTCTCTTCTAAAGATAGTATTTGTTCCCAAAAGTATTTAAGACTATCATAATCTTTTTTTTACCTTGAAGTGTCTTCCCATTAGGTAAAGTGTGCATTTCCTCATAAATAGGTTTCTGTAAATGCTTTCCTTTGATTGTACGAATTTCAAAATCAATGGGTTTTGCTTCTTGCATTAAAAAAACACTGATTCCATTTCATGAGGCATCACATTTCCACAATAAAGGTTTTTGTGAAGTTTGGCGTAGCTAAGACTAGTGCTTGGCACATTGCCTCTTTAAGATGTTCAAAGGGCTTAGTTGCTTCTGGAATCCAAGAAAATGCACATTTCCTTAATAATATTGTTAAAGGTGCTACTATTCTCCCATAATTCTTAAAAAATTGCGATAATACCCTGTTAACCCGAGATATCCTCGCATATGCTTTATGATTGTGGGGATTTTCCATTCCTTAATGGATTTAATTTTGTTAGGGTCTACCTTAACAACCTCATGAGAAATGATATGACCCATATATTCCACCTCTTGTACTCCAAAGAAACATTTGTAGGTTTTTGCATATAATTATTTCTCCTCCAATAGTTTGAGCACCCTGTTAGCACTCCACCGGATCTCCGAGGCTGAGAAGAGACCAGCGAAGGTAACTATAGACCAAGCTCTCACAAAGTAGCTAACCCTAATAGGTAGGAGAGGTATCTCTCCAAGGGATCACATCCAAGAGTGCTGGATCAATTAGGTTTTAGGCTAGGTATAGTAGCACAGGGGTTTTGATTGGTTGATTTGGGCACTGGATGAGTGAATTAGGTCAAAGAGGTAACTAGGTCAGGGAAAATAAGATTAGAATTACAGACATATGATGGGGAAAGGTAGGTAGGTACTCTAATACATTAGGGTTCTTAGGTTAGATGGATCAGACTAGTGAGGTGATAAAAGGAGCATGAAAATACATGAATTCTTTTTAAACTGAAGAAACTGAAACAAACTATGGTGATTCTCCTAAAACCTAGCATAAGAGATGTATTATGCCTATCAAACTTGAGAGATAAACATATCATAGAGATAGAATTAACATGAAAGATAAAAAACATTCATACATATGAATCTGAAGAAGAAACTATGTCAAATCACAATACCACATGAATCCCAAAAGAACAGTTGCAACTCATCCAATATATGCCTGCCAAAATCCGAATACACTAGTGTATCTGATCAATAAAACAACATCCAACCTCTCAAATGAGTGAAGAGGTGAAATATATAGCCATAAAAAAACTTCTCCTAACCTCAGTGGTCGAATCTTTGAGTTGAGGAGTTGATCCACAAAATATTGAAATGATACCTAGAGTGTAGGGTGGTCAAACTGACTCATCCCTAACATTAGTGAAACTGATTCATTCATCCTCTCAAAGAGTTTTACATAAAGTATTTACCCCTAGATAACTCATAAAAAATATTATTACATTTACATCCATGAATTACATCAGTAAAAACATGATTTTCCAAAGTGAAAGTCTAAATTTCAGAGAAAATTCTAAATTATCAGTCCTTGGTCAAGAGCACAACGCCATCTTGCAACCAAGTTTTGGAGGGGTTTCCGGTGTCCAAATTGGGCTTAGGATAGCTCATTGGAAATCATTTCTTGTATAGTTTCCATAATTGTGATTAGTTTCAAAAATTGACTATATATGACCCTCCAAAAATTCAATCTCCCAAGACTGGTCAGGAACGTAGCGCCAGGCTCAAAAAGAGGACAAAAACATGGTTTTTAGGTGTTTTTTGACTTTTGTGCTGACCAGTTTGCCAAAATTTGCTTAGAAAAGTTGCTAAACTACATGTATTCATAATTTTTAATCCACTAGTGGTCTTGGTTTAACCAATGGAGGTCCTTGTAATAAGCGTAGTGCCTAGGGTGTTGTGCTCCTGACAGCCAAACTATCTAGTGGTTGTCAAGAAATGCACAAAAACTCAAAATTATTCAAAATTTCCAAAAACTTTGCCAAAATTTACAGAATGGTTTTTGATGATGTGTGTTAAGCATGGAGGGATGCCTCAACAAATATTTCAAGCTTCCTCTTCTCCTCTTGCAGATTAGGTTATCAAGCTTTGACTTGACCTTCTTGAGCTTAGACCTTGCAATTTGGTTTCTTTTGCAATAGTGCTTTGCCATATTCCTCTGTATTTCTTATCTTTCTTTGCCTTCTCCAGGAGGTTCTCAAGATGGTTAGTAACCCTCTCGAACCAATGCTCCCAATTCTCATTTATCATTATGGCCAATTTCTCATTCAAGGTGAGCTCATTTACTAGTTCTTGTTCCTTTTGCTGCTCTAATTCTAAGGCTCTTTTTAGGCCTCTGGTCCTTGGCCTCTTTCTTGTCATTTGGTCCTCTTCCTCATTAGGTTCACCATATCTATCATAAGCGTCATCAAGCAATACATTTTCCTTGTTTTCTTCTCTCTTTTCCTTGAGAAGTTGCATCTCCATGATTGTTTGCTTGGTTTTGAGTTGATTGTTTTCCTTCTCGAGAAAATAAATGACAAACTTAGATCTGTCTAAGTCAGTCTTAATCTCTCTAATTTTGGCATCCTTCTTCTTGATAATCAAGGAAGTGTCATAATCATTTTGTTGATCCAAGTCAACAAGATCAAATTATGTCTCTGTCTCATGGAGGTCTTCCTCCCCATGCCTGAATTCCTCATGAACATCTGCCTCTATCATCTTTTTCTTTCCCTTCTATACCTACTTTTCCGATGAAGAAGGAAAGGTTCCTTCCACAATCTATGGAGAAAACACTTGCCTATGCCGTCTCTGATATGTTCTAGCCAATGTGCCGATTTAATCCCTTTTAGGCTTGCTGGCCATAGCTCTACTAGATGACCCAATTTGACTTTGAAATTTTGATGGTGGTGATGAAATGGGTCTAGTAGGTTGAGCTGACAAATAAGTAGGTGTTGTGGGCTGAGATGGAGGAATAGATGTAGTAGCATGAGATGGGAGAGGCATATGTTCAGCATGTTGAGCTTGTGGAGTAGTGAAGATGTCGTTGGAAATGAAAGTATCCCATGAGATATTAAACTGGTTAAGGTGATGGAGGAAAATGGTCTTGATGAGAGAGTGGTGAAAGAGTATGTTCATATGCTCATCCTAATCTCTCTTTTGTACAATGTATGCCATTTTGTCAATTCTCCTAAATATATAATATGGAATATTGGGCATCTTGACCATTGTGAAGTGCATGAGCAGTCTAATATGGTATGTATAAGGTCTGGATAACCTTCCTTCACAAGATAAGTACTTCATGATGATTTTCATCATGTGGGCATACCTATCAAGGAGGTAATTGAAAGGAAAAACTCTCTTTCCTTCATTTTTGTATCTTGGCTTGATGTATGGCTCTTAATAGTGATCATCCAAGTCTTTGGCCTTGAACCACTTCTCACCTACATTTGGAATTCCAGTGGAAGCTACAATGATGGCTAATGATATGGTGAAAGTTGCACCATCAAGGGTCACTTGATTATGCTAAAGGTTTGATATGAAAATTCTGCTCAAAACAGGGTGGTGTTGGACTCTTTGTATCATTTTACAAAAAGCAAAGCATCTGACATGCTTGAAAAAAGTGACATTCATGGGAGAAGCCATTAGTTCTCTAGCGTTGGTGGGCTCAAGTCTAAGAATTATTCCTCCCTTATGTGGCCTTCTCTCTTCCCTCGCTTCTTGCTCCATGTAGTCTTTGTTTTCCTCCTCCATGGTATTTTTTTCTAAAAACTCTAGGGATGAGGAAATGGGAGTGGGAATAGGTTTAGGGAGTGGAGCATGGGGTAGGAAAAATTAGGAATATAGGGGAAGGGGTTAGTAAACATAGGGAGGTGGTGGGGGGTTAAAATTTTTAGGGAATTGGGAATGGTAATTTTATCACAGGTTTGATGGTAATGGGTGCTTAGGAAATTGAAATGCCGAGGACTTAGGGTTTGGGGGAAAAGGGATTTAGGGATAGAGATATAGTAATGTAGGGGTAGGGATAGGTTTCATTGTGATGTGGGAAGGAAATGTGAGGTCTTATGGAATCAAATTGGGAATGAGAAAATGATATTATGGTTTTTAACTAGACAAACTCCAAATTTTTCATGAAAACTCAAACACCATGAAAATTTCTCTTGAAGAATGCAAGGAGGTGGCAATTGTGTCTGTCTTAATTTTTAAGAGATCGTGAGAATCTTTTATGGAGGTTAGAAGCAGTTTGGATGAATTTTGGAGCTTCCTGAGCAAAAAGGCCAGGAGCGTAGCACCCTTAGCAGGTGTGTAGCACTAGTTACAAGAGCGCAATGCCTCTTGTCTAGGAGCGCAGCGCCACCAAAGAAATCACTCTTTGGCCCTTCAAACTGGAAATTCAATCTATGGAAGTGGTCGCTTGATGTTGTGAGGAGAAAATAAGAGTGAATTTGATGTCTTGATGAGCTTTATACTTGATGGATTTGATGTTTTGGTCCTTGGGACCCACTTTACCTTCTTCACATTCATCTAAAAAATTTGAAACTATACCTTTTCACTATGACTTAATTCTTTGATGGTTTATCATTTGATGGATTGAGACATTTATAAATTTGACATTTTGATGCTTTGGCATATGGAACTTTGAGTTGGCAGCTTGGGAGCCATGAACTTATTACAAATTAAGTGACATAAAATTACATAATAATAAAAAAAATTACAATTTAAAATCAAATTTACATATTGAAATAAAAATTAATCCTTACAAATCATCTTTACATGGTAAAGAGAAGTTATTTGATCACCCTCTTACTTGTTGGTCTTATGCAATGAAAATGGTGTGTTATTGGACCTTGAAAAACCCTAAAATCTAATGAGAACCTTGACTGACTGGAATTCATGATGACGTGACTGAATAGGTGATGTAATCTCATGAAATAATGGAAACTCAACAAATGACAAAGTGAGCCAACAAGTGATGAAATGGCATTTTTGAAAAGAGTGAACTTTGATGAAAATTTGCACCAAGTGACCAAATTTTTGCATGACCTAGTGGAATGATAAAAAAATTCTGAGTGGGACCCCTAAATGACATTTAAGAGTTAATTTTGATCACTTGTGGAAGATGAAAATACTAACACTAACACGACCCGTCAACATGTTGAACATGATCCTTCCAAGATTTGGTGTAGATTAGTATATCATCAAAAAATACTAACACAATTTTTCTAAGGAAGGGTTTGAAAATGGAATTCATCAACCCTTGAAATTTAGAAGGTGCGCTGGTAAGTCCAAAAGACATGACTAAAAATTCATAATGACACTCATGAGTTCTAAATTTTGTTTTGGAATGTCTTCAGTCTTCATTCTAATTTGATGATATCCTGAATGAAGATCCAACTTGGTGAAGTAAATTGCTCCATGTAATTCATCCAGTAATTCATTAATGATAGGAATGGGAAATTTATCTTTAATAGTGAGCTTGTTGAACTCCCTATAATTCAGAGACATGTGCCACGATCCATCCTTCTTGTTCACCGGAGCAGAGAAATAAATTTGAATAGGTTGAATTATACTGACTTCTATCATTTATGCAATCATACGTTTAATTTTTCTCTTCTGGGCATAAGGATATTTGTAAGGCCTGATGTCTGGAGGAACACTTCGTGGAATAAAATGAATAGCATGATCATGATCACGAATAGGTGGGAGGCCTTTGGGAGTCTCAAATACCTTGGAATGATTGTCCAAGAATTTTTGAAGATCTGGAGAAATAGATGATTTTAATGTTTGAAACTCTAGCAATCATAATTGTGAAATTACGCCTCATTGCTATTTCTTTAGAAGCTTTTTCATGCCATTAGAGCTAATTATCTTTCCTAGTTTCCCTACGATACCCCTTAATTAAAATTCCTTTCCTTCCCAAAAAACATTCAAGAAAATTTCTTGAAAATTAAAAGCTATCGTACCCAAAGATTTTAACCATTGAACTCCTAGTACAAAGTTAACACTAACCATTGGAATGGAAAGAATTGGGGTATTAAATACATACCCCCCCATGGTTAACTTGATATCATGGCACTTTCTAGATAAATTTATATTTCCTCCATTTTAAACCATCACTTAACACTCTGGTGCTAGATATTGGAATCAATTCAATTCCTTAGATATCTGACAATGAATAAAATTATGGGTATGTTACCTAGATAAGTCCCTCTTGTAAACAAGAGTGATCTCCCTAGAATCATAATGGAGAGCTAGAAACAAACAAACATGAGGATATATCTTTACCTAAGCTAACTGTTTTCATATTACTAAAACTAGGAGAAGAGGATGATGCTCTTACCTTTTCCATGAAATGCCTGATGAATACCCTGCACTTTGCTCCAATGAAGCTCCTCAATTCTTAGAAGAAACCCGCAAACAAAAACATGCAAAGGATAAAACACATCTGCAACATAATAATAATTAGTAAAAACCAACTTAACCTAATTATCAAGGAGATTAGGAAATGAAATTTTTTTAATGAGTATATAAACACAAATAATTCAAAAATCCAAGAAAACAAATAAGTGAGAAAAATTGCCCAAATGTATTATCATAGAATAGAGATAAATCTTTCAACCAAGCATTGATGTCGTATAGGATCCGCCCAAATGCCTCCAATCTTCCTCCTTTTTTATCAAACTCTCCAATCCAAAAATACCAGCATAAGACTACTATGTGTGAGCTCCCCTAACCCTGAAGTCTCAACTCAATTTATAGGAGAAACTGAGGAGGTTTCAGATCCACCAAAGATGGGTGAGATCCACAATTGAGGGGATAGGGTTCCATGATCCAAGGGAATTAGCTCCATGATTGGAGGGGTTTGGATTGAATTGATATGACTCAGAGGCTTCTAGTTCGTATATGTGCTCCCAACTAGGATTCTAGAAATTATTTTTAGTTTTTACTTTACATTGAGCCAGTTACATAGTTTTATATGGAAAATAAAGCGCAGAACTATGCAAGGAATATTAGCAGTATTTTCACATGCACAGGAAATGACTATATAAAGTGCGCAAGCCATATTTAAGAGTTTAAAGAGTCATTTTCCCCAAAATTAATGACTTGGACAAGGAATATGAATGTTTGACTTGCAAGGGAGCATGAGTATGGATGGTGATAGATCCATTTTGACCGTACATTCTGGTGCTAGATATAGGAAGAAATTCAATTCCTTGGCTATCTTACAATGAATAAAATTATGGGTACTACCTGAATCAATCAACGCTATTACCTTTTTCTTCTTGATATGTCCCTCTATCTTGAGAGTTTGAGGAGTGGCAATTCCTACCAATGCATTACAAGATATGGTCAAATTCATTTCTTCTTTATCTAAGGACGGGTCCTGGAGTTTATCCTCTTATTTTGAATTTTTTTTTCCTTTTCTTCCTCCTCTTCATAATCTATGTAAAAAAATTTCTTCTCATCACACTTATGACCTTTAGTGTCTTTGTTATCACAATTGTAAAAAAGCCCTTTTGCTCTTTTTTCTTCCAATTGTTGTGGTGTCAACCTTGTAGGCTATGGAAGGCTAGGAGTAGCAACACTTCCATATTTATAGTTGTGAGTGGTAGGCTTTGTTAGCCACCTATAAAATTTTCCATATCAAATGGTGGCTAAAATTCTTTTACCCTTTAAGAAACAATTCATGTTCAAATTGTTAGTTCTTAAAGTCTTGTGAAGATCTTTACCCTTTGAGTTAATCTTCACTGTTGTTTCCCTCATAATCCTAAAGAACCTGATGTTTTACCAAGAGAAAGACTACTTAAAACCTCATTTTTCATCATTTTCACTCCTCCTTTACTCATAAATAAACCCCATTTCATCCTTATTTCCTTCATAAAACCCTTCTAAAAACCCTTCATTTAACCCCTAAGTCATCAAAACCCCCCTTTAAACCTTATATTTCCCTTTTGTTTGGTTTAAAAATACCTCCTTTAACCTATCGGAACCCCTATTTTAACTCAAAAACCCTATTTTTTGGCCTAAAAAATAGTCTAAGGCGCTATAATAGTCTTAAGCCCCCGAGGGCTTATCTCCGTTGGCCTTCTATTTCATACGACCTAAGGCCCCGCAATCGGGTGCTAAAAGGTCCTAAACCCTCTTCCAAACCCCTTTTTTCCTTTGTTTTTCATTCCCGACATATAAATTTTAAAACGAATTTGGACCCTTGATCTCTGCAGATCAACGGCCATCGGGCTTCATTCTTCCGCCCATTCATCCTACCTTATCTTTTCCTCCATCAATAGCCTGCCCCATCTGTTAAATCTCAATCGTTCGTTCTTAAGATCCAACGGCCAAGATCTTTTCTCGACTGTCCAAACTCACTCGACGGTCGCCCGCTCCATGAAAAAAGACCACACGTCATTGTGGGCCCCGCTTGCCCCGTTTACCCCGCAACTTACCCTGTCGCGTGAAATCCACACCGTCGGATCTAGAGCCTCCGATCCGACGGTAGACGATGCGTTTCACTTTTTTTTTGTGCTCGCGAGTTAACACCAAAAAATTACATGAAATGGGTGGTATTAAGAGAGATAGGTGTCAACGGGTGTATGAAATCGCATTATTTTTTTGAATACCACCTACCCCCCTAGAGCCTGCGCGAAAACCATTAATGGTTTTCTGCCAAACCACTGTCCTCCGCAATGTTATTTTCGGCTTTTATCTTAACCGTCGATCTCTGAGATCAGATGGTCCCAATTTAATTTCGCCTCCATTGCGTTTTCCCACCATATAACCTCTCGAATGACCCCACTGATTAATCTCGACCGTTGGTTATTATAATCCAACGGTTTCGATTCACCCTCGCTCCCAAACTGCCCAAAGCAGTGTTTAAACCCATTTTCCGCAGGATTACATAATTTTTCTTTGTTTTTTGCAGGTTATATGGGGTTTTTCCCATAGATTTAAAAATGATATGAAGGCCAGGAATGACGATTCCTAACCTTCAGTACAGGAAGGGATCCAAGGAGTTATTCATTAAAATAAATACCTCCACCTGTGTAAACCTTCTGCGTGCCTGCAAAACAACAAAAACAGAGTAAACATCAATTAAACAAAGAAGATCATTGTCAAAGGTGAAGATCATAGCATAAGTGAAGAATCAAAGATTTTAATCAGAAATTTAAAAGGATTAAGGTACAGACTCAGGAATCAAAGGCCTAATCCATAGATAAAGACAGTGTTACAGTGTGGAGACCTGAAGAAATGAAGATCAAGGCCTAATTAAGCCTAAACACCGACCAAAAGCAAATTAAAGATGTTTTAAGGAAAAACAAAGAGATATATTAGTCCAAAAGGCCTCCACTGCCACATCAGAGGCCAATTATCCTCTTCAGCTACCAAAGAGCCACCTGCAGCTTTCATAAATGAAAAGAAGGCATAATTATTGCCTAGTCAGTGATATTTTGTTTGAAGACAACCAGAGTTATTGCCAGCCGGCCTAAAAGAGTTTTAAAGTCAACAAAATCTTCCAAATAGCTTAATAATTAATGAAAACCCATTAATACAGAGGAAATATCAGAAATCTTCTTTGTTGAGTTTCTCAAAGGCAGAGAGGCATTAACTTGTATTAATTGAACCTAGAGATATTTTCTTTCATCCCACCTCCTCATCTTCTTATAAAATCTCCTTGAGGAGCACATTGTAAAGGGTTGGTTATTGGATTTCAGATGTAATAGTTTTTGTATCAATCATTTTTGAATGTAAATAAATTCTAAAGCTCTGAAGCTCTGTTAAGTTATTGAAGAAGTTAGGCTGAGAAGAGAAGTTGTTTCTGTGATGAAACATTGGACTTGTAGTTTGTAACTGGATTGACAATCAATATACAGGATGATTTTTGGGATCCTGGTATATATCATTGGTGAAGTACCTCTTACTGTTATTGTTTTCCTTTCATGTATGCCATTTTTTTCACTTTTCTCTGATAAAGAACAGCAAATATAGAGCTAGGATTTACTGTTAAAAGTACCCTACTCTCACTGATAAGCTTTATCTTTATGTTTTCCTCCAATTGTGTATTTAAGAATGACTTAATTTAAGTGTAAACATTATTATGGAATGTTGGTTAGTCCATGTCTTGATGTGCAAAACTTGAAAGGAAGTTCTTGAATGATATTTTCATTACATGCTAAGTAGAGTTAAACTAGAAAATTTTATGGTTTGCCCTGTCTTCTAGTTCTTTCTCCAAAGTTTGTTTGAAGGTTTCCCTAAGAGTATGCTAAAGAAGGCTTTGATTTTAATGCATCTTGCTTGATCTTAAGCTGCACTTTGTTTTCTTATCCGTTTTCATCCCTTCTGAAATTAGTCATGTGGATTACTAGATTGCTTGTCTGATAAGTTAGCTTTAATACAACCTTGTCCAAAGAAGTTTATGGTTAGTCCTGTCCTTGGTTGGTTTCAAACAGTTGCTTAAAAAGGATTTTCTTGTATGGAAAGTTGATAAATCCTTGTTGAAATTATTGGCTTTTTCCACCTTCTCAACACTTTTAATGTTCCACTCCATCAATTAATCTAAAGGATATTTTGATATAGATGACTTGCCCCTTGGACCACTCTTGAAATTGTTGTACAATTAAACCCTTTTGTGACTCCATTGCCCAATGCTTTAAAGCTATTTTCACACTAATCCTATCTGCTGAACACTTTAGAATATACTTGCATCTTCACCTCTTTTGGAAATATTTCATTTTGTGATATTCCATCCAATTAAAGATCATACCTAACCAACCAAACAAACAAAAAACCCTTGTTCATAATAACTAGCCTAATATCATACTAGAACCTTAAAATATAAATCAATCTTTGCACTTATAGAGAGATCCCTCTCTGGATTCAGGAGGGCTAGATCCTAGAATCCCAAAGTGGTTTTTGATGTAGTCTCTGCAGTGTTTAGTCTTGTCACTCTGCTAAATTACAGAGGCCTAACATTTCTGGCGACTCGACTGGGGACTTTCTGAAGTAATAGATAACTTCACAACTCAGATAATCCCATTTTCAACAATGAACCAAGTGTTTGCCTAGAGTGATTTTGATTGTTGATGGTGAAAAATTTTCAAAGCCCTGAAATCAAGTAAAACTCTTCACCTGGTGACTCCACTGAAGATCAGTAGGCCTGCTGATTTTCTTTGGTATTCGAACCTATTGATGGTGGTGGACCATAAAACATTTTACCTTCTAAATCTAAAAACTTCCACATGGTGACTCCACAATCCTAAACAGACCTAAAGACTTCACTGGGAAACCCTTTATCATAACATCATTCAAACTTAGTTAAGAAGGCTTTAAGGATTAAATTTTTCTTGCTAAAAAATCAGTTAGCCTCTTAAAGATTGTCATATTTGGTTAAAATTTTCTTATTAGTGGGTCTAAAACACAACATTGTGGCTTATAGAAGGGTCCATACTAGAGCCCATCCTGACCCAAATCCTCCTAAGATAGTTGATAATCCTGAAAGAAACCAAAACTTCAACTATTGTTAGGTCACTCCATAAAGCTAATTTTGTCCCCGAAAACCTTGCAGCTCTACAAGATTCACAAGTTGACTTAAGAAACCCATTCAGAACTAGGTCACTTGAGGATATAGATCAGATAGATTTTGAGCCTTCACCTTCATCCCAAGATAGAAGTGAACATCCTGGTAGCAGAGAAACTACCCCACCTGATTTTCATTTCCTACATAATTTTGGATTCTCTCATCCTAGATCTGCTCGATAGTCTCTTGTTGGTCTGTCCACTTCTGCCATCCATACACCCACTGTTAAAACCTCCCCATTCCATCGACCCCCTCCTATCTTGCACCCTCCACCTGTAAACCCTCCATTTTTCCCACAACCTCCTATCATGGCAACATGGTATGCCCCTCTATTCCTTCCTTTACCTCTAGTCAATCTGCCACAGGACTATCAGTCCAAGATACCATTGTATGATGCCAGTGGTACTACTACTACTTCACAACATGTGGACAAGATGAATGACTACTTTGATAGAAATGAGATTAATGATGAAACTGTCAAACTTAGGTTATTCGCTCAAAGTCTAGGGGGAGAAACAATAAAATGGTTCAAAAGCTTATCCCCTAATAGTATTAATGACCTCCAAGCCTTTCATCAGTTATTTTTAAACAAATGGGAAGCTAGGAAAAACCCCCTCCAAATACTTTCAGACTACAACAATCTCAAAAGAAACATTGGGGAAAGTGTCCAAGCTTATTGCACTAGGTTCAATAGTGTTTATAATGCACTGCCCCCAGAATTGAAACCTCCACAAGGCTCAGCTTTAAACAAATTTCCTGAAGGATTTGATCCTGAAATGGCCTATCAGCTGAGAGAGAGAGATCCTTTGACTCTAGAAGATATGTAGAAAGGAGCCTTAGTTGTGGAAGTAAATCTGATGGAGAAAAGAGCCAGGATGAGGAATGAGAAGAAAGTATCATTTAAGGAGGAATCTGCACCCTCCACATCTAGCTCAAAAATGGAAAGGATGATAGAATAAATGATGAAAAAGATGAGCATACTTGAGAGGGCACAATCTAGAGAAAGACAATCAGCTCCCCAAAACAGAAATCAATCTCAAAATAAAAATTATAATTTCAGCAGAAACCAACCTCAAAACAGACCAAGAGACCCTAATCAGAAGATTATACCTCCTTTTCATCAAAACTATGTAAGTGAGGTTGAAAAAAAAAATTGAAAAAATAGAGGAAGATGACATAAACATGCTGGGAGTAGACAATGATACTTTTAATGTTCCTCACAATAGGAAACAAGGTTTATATACACCCTATGATGATGGAAGAATTGAAGATGAATGTTATTATCAAGAATTGGAAAATGTCATCATAGAGACTCCAAAGGAATATGACCTTAGGAGTAAAAAGAATCAGGAAGCTCCCAAGAACAAAACCTTTGATAATTCTGCAAAAAACAGCCCTGTGAGCAAACCCAAAAATATTAAACAAAAATATAAAACAGTGGCTGTAAATTTTGATCAAAACAAAGAGAAAGGCACTCAAATTAATGAAAAATAGAGTGCAGACCTTAGCAGCGTTAGTACCTCAGCTAATGCTCCTATTAAAACAATTTTGACCAATGTAAATAGAAGAAATCAGCAAATTGATTTTGCTGATAAAGTAGTGATTAACAAGGCTGAAACAAACATTGTAAAAGGTCAGATACCTTTTAGTTTGGAACAGAAAATTGCCAAGATTAAAATCTATGTTCCTCTCACTGAATTAGTCACCCAAGATGTATATAGATCACAAATATTGAAAGCTTTCAACATAGCAGAAAACAATGACATTGTAAACCTCAATGATGACCAATTAGAACTCTTATTTGGTCCTAAGATTGAGGTAAGATACCAAGAAGGGCCAGTTCCTCCTTTTTATGTTAGTTTGAAAATTCATGACAAAATTTTATACAATGCCATGCATGATTCAGGGGCCTCTCATAACTTAATGCCCAAAGCAGTAATGGAGAGTCTAGGCCTTGAAATCACCATACCATACAAAGATCTATGCTCCTTTGACTCCAGTAGAGTGAAATGTTTAGGTTTGATCAAATACCTTTGTGTAAACTTAGCACAAATTCCAACCAAGTGTTTAGTGATGGATATTGTAGTGGCTGATG
Source organism: Pinus albicaulis (assembly GCA_034641835.2). Lineage (NCBI taxonomy): Eukaryota > Viridiplantae > Streptophyta > Pinopsida > Pinales > Pinaceae > Pinus > Pinus albicaulis. The sequence goes on from CM076580.1 coordinate 377,043,890, forward strand.
TACCCCCCAAGTATGGTATGTTGTTATCAAGATCATGGGGAGCTAAGTTACAAGGAACAATGCAAATGGATATGACATATGGTATCATTCCTGTTTGTAATCAAACCAGAAGACTTTATAGGGAATCCCATATGCAATACATGGTTAGTAGCCAAGAGTATTGGAAAACTCCCCTCTTTATTCTGTGCATACAGGCCTTGACTCATTTATTATCTTCAATCATGAAACATTTAATGAGAAAGAAACCTTAACCAACCTAGTGGCCACTCCTCACTCTAACATAATGGTAGATACATAAAAGGAGGAAGACAAGACAGAAGTGTCAAAACAATATGCCAAATCAGAAAATCACAGCAAACTAATCACAATTCTAGAGCTACAAAACAGTCATCCATTGCTTGAAAACTTTGAGAATCAAGAGAAGAATACTCAACATGATGAACAACATGAGGAACTAAACCAAATTCAACATAGTTCTGACTTACAAGAGCAATCTAAAAGCACAAAAGATAAAGAGGATAGTAGTCAAACTAGTAAATCTGAAACTAGTCCTCTTTGGAGTATGAATTTTGATGGGTCTTGCACTAAGAATAATGTAGGTGCAGGCATATGGATACACAACACTCAAAACAATCATGCTGAAGGACATTCTTACAGGTTAAATTTTCAATGTTCAAATAACATAGCTGAGTATGAAGCCCTCCCTTTAGGCCTACACTTATTGAAGAAATTAGGGGCCAAAAGGATAAAAGTTCATGGGGATTCAGAGTTGATTATTAGGCAAGTGAATGGGGAATATAGTGCCAAACATCCCAGACTTAGAGCCTATAGAAATGATGTCATTGACTTATTGAAAACATTTGATGAATTCCAACTTATCTTTGTCCCAAGAAACCAAAATATCCTTGCTAATGGTTTAGCCTTTGTTGCTAGAACTTGTCTAACACCTTATGAAACCAAACAATGCACTACCCAAATCAAATTAAGACCAGTTGTTCCAGACAATGAAAAATACTGGAAAGTGTTTGATGGAGATAAACAAATAGAAGACTTCCTATAGTCTAGAAATGAATTTGAGCCACCAAGTTCAAATTCATATTATGAAAATGACTGTCCTATTGAAGAAAACCCACTTGATGAAGAATTAAAGTCTCTAGAGATTGCTGATGTAAATCTGATATCTAATAAACTTGAACATACAAAAAAAATTAGTTCAGATTTAGAAAAAGAAGACTTATAAATGTTGCAGTCTATCACTCAAAGCTTGCCAAAAGGACTGGTCCCATTAGAAGAGTTGCTTGATTTCAATGATGTTGCCAAAAAACCAAAATTGGAACCTGTTGAAATTGAAGTAGAAGAATGTAACATAGGCAGTGAACAAAAGCCAAAAATTATTAAACTGTCTAAAACCTTTCCAGCTCACATTAAACTGAAATACATTGAGCTCTTTAAGGAATTTTCTGATGTGTTTGCATAGAGTTATGAGGATTTAAAGTCCTACGATACAGAGATAATTCAGCATAAAATACCCCTCAAAGAAAACTAGAAGCCTTATGGAAAAAAATTGCGTAGAATAAATCCTGTTCAATTACCCTTGGTTGAGAAAGAAATTAAGAAAATGTATGATGCTGGAATTATAGTCTCTGTTAGATATTCAAAGTGGGTGTTTAATATTGTGTCAGTTGGGAAGAAAACAGGAGAAATAAGGCTTTGTATTGATTTTAGAAACTTAAACTAAGCCTCATTAAAGGAAAACTACCCTTTACCCAAGATGGATCACATTTTACAAAAGGTAGTTGGTTCTAAAAGAATTTCTTTGCTAGATGGCTTCTCAGGTTACAATCAGATATTAGTACATCCTGATGATCAACTCAAAACAACCTTTACTACACCTTGGGGTACTTTCATGTATGTGAAAATTCCCTTTGGTTTAATGAATGTTGGTGCTACTTTTCAGAGAGCCATGGATATTGCATTCTCAGAAGAATTATGCTACTTCATCATTATTTACCTTAATGATATCACGTTTTTTCCAAAACAGATGAAGAACATCTAGAACACTTGAGAAAAGTCTTTGAGAAATGAAGAAAATATGGCTTATCTTTAAATCCAAAGAAAACAATATTTGGTCTCCAAGAAGGAAAACTACTTGGACACATCATATCAGAAGAAGGGATAAAGATAGACCCAAAGAGGATCGATGGTATATTGCAAATCAACCATCCTAGAAACATCAAGGAACTTTAATCTTTCATTGGGAAGATTAATTTCTTGAGAAGGTTCATACCCAACCTAGCTGAACTCCTTAGAAACATGACCAATATGCTTAAAAGAGAAGAAGGAGTTACATGGACCTTGGAAGCAAAGAAATCATTTGAACTGGTAAAACAAGCATTAACCAAAACACCAGTTCTCATTAGTCCTGATTTTACAAAGGATTTCTTCATTTTTTCATTTGCATCAGAACACACAGTGGCTGCTATCTTATTACAAACGAATTTAAAAGGACAATAGCAGCCAATTGCATTATTTAGTAAGGCATTGAGAGATGCACCCCTGAAGTACAATATCATGGAAAAACAAGCCTTTGCCTTAGTCAAAGCCTTAAAAGACTTCAGAGTTTACATTTTACATTCCCACATAATTGCATTTGTGCCAAATTCAGTTGTAAAAGACATTTTAACCCAAGATCCAGATGGAAAAAGAGGAAAGTGGATTGTTGTGATACTTGAATATAATTTAGAAATCAAGCACAATAAGCTCATAAAAAGTCAATGACTAGCAAGATTAATGGTTGAGTCTAATTTTTAAGCTCTTGCTATAAACATGATAGATGCATTAGATGAACACGAGGAGTTACCAACTCCCATTATTGAGGATCATTTTTTGTTTTCATCTTGGTATGCTGATATTTTATATGTTTTGCTCAATTTGAATACACCTCTTGGTTTGTCTAAAACAAAGGCAATATTTTTAAAGTTGAAAGCTATTAATTACTCATTTTGGATAAATGTCTATATTGGAAAAATGCTAGTGGATTATTGCTTAAATTTTTGCCTAAGAATGATGCAGATAAGATCAAGCATGAGTTCCATGAAGGAGAATGTGGAGCCCACCTCTATTGGAAGACAACTGCCAATAAAATCCTTAGAGCTGGTTACTATTGGCCCACCCTCTTTCAAGATGTCCATAAAATGATTATTGCCTGTCACAAATGCCAACTCTTTGAAGGAAAAAGAAAATTGTTTCCCTTACCCTTGCATCCAATCACTGTTGAAGCTCCTTTACAGCAGTGAGGTCTAGATTTCATTGCAGAAATCCATCCAGCCTCATCTGCCCAACATAAATGGATTCTCACTGCAACAGACTATTTTACCAAATGGATAGAAGCCATCCCTTCTAGGCAAGCCAATGACTCTGTTATCGTAAAATTCCTTGAAAATCATATCTTATCTAGATTTGGTTTTCCTAGGAATATTATCACTGACAATGTTGTTGCATTTGGATCCAAAAAGATGGTTGAATCCTGTCAAAAATATCAGATTACATTGGGTCATTCTACTGCTTATTACCCTCAAGGTAATGGGTTAGCGGAATCCTCAAACAGAGGTTTGGTGAATACAATCAAAATGTTGTTGGAAGACAATAAGAAATCATGGCACACAAAGCTAGTGCATGCACTATGGGCTGACAGATTAACACTTAAGAAATCAATTGGAATGTCACCCTACCAGCTAGTTTATGGAGCAAATGCAGTTTTTCCAACCATTCTAGGAGTGCCAGTCATGAATTTGATCCAAGAAGTACAGTCTGAAGAAAATGATATGACAAGAATAATCAATCAGAGTATACATCTTCAAAAAACCAGAGAAGAATTTTACAACAGAGCTCTACACAAGCAAGAAAACATCAAGAAGTTGTTTGATAAAAGACCCAAGGCCAGTGATTTCAGCATTGGTGACAAAGTTTTAAAGTGGGATTCCAAGAGAGAAGATAAGGGAAAACATGGAAAATTTGATAACTTATGGCTAGGCCATTATCTCATTCATTCTACTGCTGGTAACAATTCTTATTTCTTGCAGGAAGTGAATGGAACTAAACTTTTTGGAGGTCCTGTCAATGGCAGGATGCTCAAACATTACTTTTCTTGACTATACTAGTTGAAGCTTCTTTATTTTTTCTCATTGTAAATATCATATCTGTCATTTGCATTCAAAGTTAGATTAATAAAAATACAAAAAACAATAGAAAAGAGAAAAGAGGGCAGAATGAAAACAAGAAAGGTACAACCCCATACCAAAAAAGAGAAACAGAGTCTGAAAGTGTGCAAGCTCAAAAGCCACTCCTAAAAAACACACTTCTAGTTAGTCATACAGCCTAATCATGACTAATTAGTTTTCAATTTACTGTTGATAGGTTAGTGAATTTTATCAGCCAAACAACATAATCTTGGCTTATCAGTAAGGTAGATTAGGATAAAAAAACAAAGGTTCAAACAAGCTCAAATCTGAACCTATGAATCTCAAAAAGAAGAATGGCTTTAATTAGATTAAATCTTGAGCCAAAGATAGAAAACAAACTGGTTCCAATATGCTCAAAACTTGAACCAGAAAAGAAAAAGAAGACAACTCAAAAAAAATAAAAAACAGAGCTGAAGAAATAATGAAGGATGTTTTAGTTTTCAAATCTTAAGCCTTCACCATTTTGCTTTAATTTTCTGCAAATAAAATCTATGTGTAGCTTGTTTTTATGCCATAGATCAACAGCAAGTCAGACTGCTTAATCCTGGCTTGGCTGCTTTTAAATTTCTTGTCTTAGAAATTAGAGAATAAAAGTCTATCAGACAGTCTAATCCTGATAGATAGTAGTTAGGTAGAGAAATTCATGAACTCCACTGTTTAAACTGAGTTCATGGAGGAATAATATTAGACTTAGATTAGTTTCCTATTTTTCAAAAGAATAAAATGTTTATGAAAAGAGTTTTCTAGTCCAAATGCACTCTGAAAGAAGAAAAAATTTTAGGATCATTAGGAGTGGGTAGGTAGAGATGTTGTTTTGATAGAATTCCATTGTTTCAGATTGCTGCAGAAATCATCAAATCAAAGAAAGATTAGCAAAAGAAAAGAAAGTTGCAGCCCAATGGATAAGGAACTGGTCAGCTTCTAGAAGAATTATCTATAGTTCTTGACATCTTCAATAAGATGCCATCCCCATGTGGAGCCACTGTTAGCCACCTATAAAATTTTCCATATCAAATGGTGGCTAAAACTCTTTTAGCCTTTAAGAAACAATTCATGTTCAAATTGTTAGTTCTTAAAGTCTTGTGAAGATATTTACCCTTTGAGTTAATCTTCACTACTGTTTCCCTCATAATCCTAAAGAACCTGTTGTTTTACCAAGAGAAAGACTGCTTAAAACCCCATTTTTCATCATTTTCATTCCTCCTTTACTCATAAATAAACCCCATTTCATCCTTATTTCCTTCATAAAACCCTTCTAAAAACCCTTCATTTAACCCCTAAGTCATCAAAACCCCCCTTTAAACCTTATATTTTCCTTTTATTTGGTTTAAAAATACCTCCTTTAACCTATCGAAACCCCTATTTTAACTCAAAAACCCTATTTTTTGGCCTAAAAAACAGTCTAAAGCGCTATAATAGTCTTAAGCCCTCGATGGATTATCTCCGTTGGCCTTCTGTTTCATACGACCCAAGGCCCCGCAATCGGGCGCTAAAAGGTCCTAAACCCTCTTCCAAAAACCTTTTTTCCTTTGTTTTTCATTCCCGACATATAAATTTTAAAACGAATTTGGACCGTTGATCTCTGCAGATCAACAGCCATCGAGCTTCATTCTTCCGCTCGTTCATCCTGTCTTATCTTTTCCTCCATCAATAACCTGCCCCATCTGTTAAATATCAACCATTCGTTCATAAGATCCAACGACCAAGATCTTTTCTCGACCGTCCAAACTCACCCGACGATCGCTCGCTCCATGACAAAAGACCACATGTCACCATGGGCCCCGCTTTCCCCGCTTACCCCGCAACTTACCCCGTCGCGTGCGATCCGCACCGTCGGATCTGGAGCCTCCGATCTGACGGCAGACGATGCGTTTCATGTTTTTTTTGCGCCCGCGATTTAACACCAAAAAATTACGCGAAATGGGCGGTATTAGGAGAGACAAGTGTCAGAAAGTGTATGGAATCACGTTATTTTTGTGAATACCGCCTACCCCCCCAGAGCCCGCGCGAAAACCATTAATGGTTTTCTGCCAAACTTCTGTCCTCCGCAATGTTATTTTTGGCTTTTATCTTAACTGTCGATCTCTGAGATCAGACGGTCCCGATTTAATTTCGCCTCCATTGCGTTTACCACCATCTAACCTTTCGAATGACCCCACCGATTAATCTTGACCATTGGTTATTCTAATCCAACGGTTCCGATTCACCCTCGCTCCCAAACCACCCAAAGCAGTGTTTAAACCCATTTTCCGCAGGATTACATAACTTTTCTTTGTTTTTTGCAAGTTATATGGGTTTTTTCCCATAGATTTAAAAATGATACGAAGGCCAGGAATGAAGATTCCTAACCTTTGGTACAGGAAGGGATCCAAGGAGTTCTTCATTAAAACAAATACCTCCACCTGTGTAAACCTTCTGCGCACCTACAAAACAACAAAAACACAGTAAACATCAATTAAACAAAGAATATCAGTGTCAAAGGTGAAGATCAGAGTGTAAGTGAAGAATCAAAGATTTTAATTATAAATTTAAAAGGATTAAGGCATAGACTCAGGAATCAAAGGCCTAATCCATAGATAAAGACAGTGTTACAGTGTGAAGACCTGAAGAAATGAAGATCAAGGCCTAATTAAGCCTAAACACCGACCAAAAGCAAATTAAAGATGTTTTAAGGAAAAACAAAGAGATATATCAGTCCAAAAGGCCTCCACTGCCACATCAGAGGCCAATTATCCTCTTCAGCTACCAAAGAGCCACCTACAGCTTTCATAAATTAAAAGAGGGCATAATTATTGCATAGTCAGTGATATTTTGTTTGAAGACAACCAAAGTTATTTCCAGTCGGCCTAAAAGAGTTTTAAAGTCAAAAAAATCTTCCAAATAGCTTAATACTTAATGAAAACCCATTAATACAGAGGAAATATTAGAAATATTATCTGTTGAGTTTCTCAAAGGCAAAGAGGCATTAACTTGTATTAATTGAACCTAGAGATCTTTTCTTTCATCCCACCTCCTCATCTTCTTATAAAATCTCCTTGAGGAGCACATTGTAAAGGGTTGGTTATTGGATTTCAGATGTAATCGTTGTTGTATCGAATCATTGTTGAATGTGAATAAATTCTGAAGCTTTGAAGCTCTGTTAAGTTATTGAATAAGTTAGGCTGAGAAGAGAAGTTGTTGTTGTGATGAAACATTGGACTTGTAGTTTGTAATTGGATTGAAAATCAATATACAAGCTGATTTTTGGGATCCTGGTATATATCATTGGTGAAGTACCTCTTACTGTTATTGTTTTCCTTTCATGTATGCCATTTTTTTCACTTTTCTCTGATAAAGAACATCAAATATAGAGCTAGGATTTACTGTTAAAAGTACCCTACTCTCACTGATAAGCTTTATCTTTATGTTTTCCTCCAATTGTGTATTTAAGAATGACTTAATTTAAGTGTAAACATTATTAGGGAATGTTGGTTAGTCCATGTCTTGATGTGAAAAACTTGAAAGGAAGTTCTTGAATGATATTTTCATTACATGCTAAGTAGAGTTAAACTAGAAAATTTTATGGTTTTCCCTATCTTCTAGTTCTTTCTCCAAAGGTTGTTTGAAGGTTTCCCTAAGAGTATGCTAAAGAAAGCTTTTATTTTAATGCATCTTGATTGATCTTAAGTTGCACTTTGTTTTCTTATCTGTTTTCATCCCTTCTGAAAGTAGTCATGTGGATTACAAGCTTATGGTTAGTCCTGTCTTTGGTTGGTTTCAAACAATTGCTTAAAAAGGCTTTTCTTGTATGGAAATTTGATAAATCCTTGTTGAAATTATTGGCTTTTTCCACCTTCTCAACACTTTTAATGTTCCACTCCATCAATTAATCTAAAGGATCTTTTGATATAGATGACTTGCCCCTTGGACCACTCTTGAAATTGTTGTAAAATTAAACCCTTTTGTGACTCCATTGCCCAATGCTTTAAAGCTATTTTCACACTAATCCTATCTACTAAACACTTCTCAATATACTTTCATCTTCACCTCTTTTGGAAATATTTCATTTTGTGATATTCCATCCAATTAAAGATCATACCTGACCAACCAAACAAACAAAAAACCCTTGTTCTTAATAACTAGCCTAATATCATACTAGAACCTTAAAAGATAAATCAATCTTTGCACTTATAGAGAGATCCCTCTCGGGATTCAGGAGGGCTAGATCCTAGAATCCCAAAGTGGTTTTTGATGTAGTCTCTGCAGCGTTTAGTCTTGTCACTCTGCTAAATTACAGAGACCTAACAGGCTTCCTTGTTGCCATAATTTTGCTTTCAATTTTCCTTGCCAACCTGAATGCCTTCTCCAATGAATCAAGTTACCAAAGGAGAGCCTCATGTTGGATGTTATCCTTTAAATTACCTATGAATACATCAATCCTATGCTCCTCTGGAATATCATTTACCCTTATATTAATTTTTTTGCATTCCTCAATGTGCTCCGCCATTGAACCGTTTTGTTTGATATTTATCAATTGGATAAAGAAGGTGTTTCTCTTTGTATCTTCATAATGTTCTATCATTTCCTCCATAAAACTTGACCAAGTTACAAGTGGTTTACGAGAACAGAGCCATCGATACCATACAAACTGATTGGGTTCTAAATATAAAGTTATAATGCATACCTATTGTGGATGTTGCACATTATGGAGATCAAAATATTTCTCCATATGTAGTATCCATGTTACCAGATCCTTGCCATCAAAATTCCTCATATTGATATTTGGAATATGGTGGCTCTTCAATCTAATGTTAGAGTCTATGAAATCATGCTTAAAATTTCTTTTGTTCTCATCGGGAGTCTCATATAATATCTTTTCTCCATTAGGAAGCATTTTTTGAAGCAACTTTGTCGAACCTTCCTTCAAACCTTCCATGTCTACTTTTAAACCATTCTTCAAACCTTCCATATATATTTTTAAGCCATTATTTAAACCATCCATATTAGCTTCCATTTCATTTTTAGTTACTCTTTGTGCGAACGACATTTGTTGCAATTGGTGTTGTAATTTTGATATATCATGTTGCATTTCTTCCTATTCTTCATGTGTCATAGTAGAGATTTTTGGTTGCTTACTAGGTGTTTATTTTTTCTTTCTTAGAGTCATTTTGGAATGAAACAATGATATTTATGCTTCACTATTCCCCTTGAATCACTTCAAATTGTTTTTTCAAACAAAACTTATGCAATTTATAAAAAAGAAGAACACGCCTTTTTCTTTTCTTTGTAAGAGCTCTATATAGAATCTGTTGTATCTTTGTAATTTAGGATCCCCAATATTTTAACTTCAGTCTTGTAGTATCCATTTGATTCTTCTTCCCAATCCCATAGATCATACCTAATTTGGATTCTTCAAGTTAAATTTATGTCTGATCTCCCACAATGACCTAGTTATGGACTAGTTCAGTAGAGCGAAATTGTACGGTGTGTCACATGTCACTATTTCAACCTTCGACTCTGAAATTAATATAAAAGAAACTAAATTCCATGCAATTTTGACCACTTTTTAAATAATTCAAATCCAACGCCTGAAACAAAAGTTATGAATAGTTTTTCTCGGTATCATGTTTGAGATGAAATTATGCAGCTTGCAAAAACCCTAACTTTGTTAGATCATATCTCCAAAAATATAGAGAACCAAGATCTGAAATTCGTACACGAGGTTCACCAGTATTTCAAACCTGTGTGGTTTCAATTTCAGCTAATGAAGCTTCATAGAAAAAAAATTATAGTGAAAATTCCAATATGACCTATTTGAATAAGCGAAACCTTAGAATTCCAAAGATCGGATACCAAATGTTATGCAACCAGCTCACAAAATAGAAGAAAATATAGATAAACGACTTAAAAATTATTGACTTCAAGGGGGAAGCCCCTTTTACATTACATAAATGAAGAATTATTGGATGATACAATTGAAAAAACCTACTTTCTATATATAGGAGTCTAAGGGGTCACAATACAATGAGAGCCTATATAACAATAATAATGTAAGGGCACAATTACAATAGCGGGCTTCTATGAGGAACAAAAATAACAATATGGGGACTACATGGGAACAAAAATAACAATAAGGGGGCTACACTAACAATAACAATAATGATATACACTAGTATTATAGGGACCTAATAGAATTTGATCCATTCAAGGACTCAAGTGAATATATTCAAGCCCGTGAATCAAACAGATAAATTCAAAGCAACCGATATATTCCTCAATCAAACCGTCATCAAAATTATCAAAATTAGATGAATAAATAAGTTATTACAATGTCAAAAATGACCGATAATATAATGAAGGAACTTCTGAAGTTGAATATTAAATTTCCTTTCCTTGAGGTAATCAAAATATCTCAACAAAGAGATAATTTTCTCAAAGCCTTGGAAAATACTTCAATAATTTTGAGGATAAAAGTTTTTGGAAGAAAATTGTCATTGACTTGAAGGTTTATGTGGTGTGATTTTTTAGCAGGGGAATTCAGAATCTACACAGTATTCATTTTTGCATCTACGTTTCAGGTCTAGATCAACACCCATCATCAAGACAAATCCTGCTGATGTCAAAGATTGCATGAATGATTATTGAGTAATGTTGTCATTGATGTCAAATATTGAATGAGTGATTCTTGATTAATGTTTTTGTTGATGTCAAATATTGAATGAGTGATTATTGAGTAATGTTTCCCTTGATGTCAAACCCTAATATTATGGATAATTTCATAGCTATAGGATGATAAAAGCATGTAATAATAGCTCAATAATCCCTAAAGAGAAAAAGGGTTTATGCCCACAAACGCAAAACTGATAGTCAAATAAAATCAAGGAAAAGGTGGTCAAAATAATGTAAAATTCAAGGAAGGACTATAGAATCATGTATCCCTCATCAAGACCTTTCCAATGGTATATGGAACTCCCTCTAACTCCTCAAGGTTGAAGAGAAATGATTTTTGGTTTTTTGATGCTCCATTTGGATCTCCTATCTTTGAATGCATTCTTACTCCATTTACGTATCTCAAATGGGAGTATAACACACATGGTTGAAAATATTATTTTAATACTTCTCCAATGGTATATGGAACTCCCTCTAACTCCTCACAATTGAGGAGAAATTATTTTTTTAATATTCACTATACATTCTTCCAGTTGCATAAGCTTGTTTAGCCATTGGACAAGTCGGCCCAGCCTATACCCCGAATGATCCAGGTGGATATCGGTGGCCACCCACCTATTCCATTTGGACCAGCACCATCAATTCTTGTAGATTTTCACATTCAACACAACTTACTATTTTTAGCAGGTTTTCGGGTCCTCCACTCTTGGAGCCGTTTTGGGGGCTTAATGATCCAGGTGGATATTGGTGGCCACCCACCTATTCCATTTGAATCCCCATCTTCAGTTCTTTCAATTTTCAAGTTGCAACAAAACTTACTATTTTTAGCAGTTTTTCGGGTCCTGAACTTCCGGAGCCGTTTTGAGGCCCTAAACGACACTTTTTGGGAAAACGGAGAGCAACATGGGTCCATGGACCGATGTTGCTCGTTCAAAAATTAAAGTCCTCGGATAGATCTTTCTAACGAGCTATTGAACGCGTAAAACGGATATCGGGTGCCAAAGTTATGCCCCCGAGAAGTTGAACCACCAATTTACCCAAACGGGCGCCCACAGTTTTGGCGCCTCATCTCCTACGGTTAGGTTTTTGGACGTTTCATATTCTACATTGTTTCTCAACAATAAATAGGCCCTCGAGCCTCATTGTAACATAGTTCAGAGGTGCAACTAGCCACCACATCTCTTTCGGAGATTATCTCACAGCACCCTAGCTATTTTATTTCCATTATGTCTGTAAGCATATTTCTGTTATTTGATATTAATGAAATGAAGCATTATTTCCACTGCATCTCTATGTTCATGATTATTTCTGTATTTTGTTGCGTTCCTGCATAAAGCCAGATCAGTGGTATCGGAGCCATCTGCTCTTTCTTTGTTTTTCTTTGCATGTTCCCCAACACGGTCAGGGTATAAGGAGTTAGGGCTCGATCTAGTTGAACCCTTGCAAGATCAGCCTCGCAAACCCCGACGACCTCCCATGGCGGAAGAAAAGAAAGACGAGGGAACAGGAGATCCTATCAAAATACTGCTCGAGGAGGCCCTCGAGAAACAAAGGAACGCGATGATGGATAACTTTGCTCAAATCCTTCAACGACTACCCACATATGGCGCATCTGCATCCAACAGCCACTCTGGAAGCGCCACTCCCTTCAAGGTACAGGTAAACTTTGACATTCCTATATTTGAAGGAAAAATAGATGCAGACGCTGTAGACAGATGGTTAAATTTGTTGGAAGGGTATTTCTCGGTCCATGACTTCTCTGACCAAGAAAAGATTATTTTTGCACTCCTCAAAGCTGCCCCCCATGTCAAAGACTGGTGGGAAACCTACCGTGAGCAAGAGGGCGAAGGGGAACCCTCTCTGTTCTCGGCCACACCCACTTGGAATTAGTTCCGAGACGGCATCAAGGAACAATATTACCCTGTGGGGAGCTATGAGGACAAATACATCCAATGGACCACGCTGCGGCAACAAAAGGATCAAGATGTGCACGAACTGACGAATCTGTTCCATACCCTACGCACAAAGTTGGGTATTAAAGATTCAGAGAGACATTTGGTGCTCAAGTACCGCGGTTGTCTGCACAAACACATTCAGGAGGAAATGGAGTTCCTCGACATTACATCACTTGGCACGGCATATCGCTATGCCGCCAAGATCGAGCAGAAATTTAAGCAGAAGAAGCGAGACTTTGGATCTACGAATCCGAAAGGTGCCCCCGAATCGAAGAACAAGGGGCAAGGCCAAAGCAATGTGACTCAGAACAACACCACAAATCCAAAGAAGGACACAGGGAAGTGGTGTGAATTTCATAACAGCCCCACTCATAGCACAAATGAGTGTCGGGCCAAACAGTCTTTAGTGGCTGAACTAAAGGCACCCGAATCAGATGCATTTTCTGATCCTGAGTTAGAACCAGACAAAGGCAATGACAAAGGGAAGCAGATCATTGATGCGGATCCTAGTGCCATTGTTGCCACCACCAAGATCCAGAAGGAGGGTCCAGAGGATCCAGAGGAGGGGGAGCACCTCTTCCAGTCGCAGATGTGGGTGAAGGGTTCTCCGCTGTAGTTTCTCGTCGATAGCGGAAGCCAAAAGAACCTCATTTCAGCAGACGTCGTGAAGTGGCTCGGCCTACCAACCATAGCACACCCGCAGCCATATACCATCGGGTGGCTCCACCCAAGGAGAGATCTCCGCATCCGCCAGCAGTGCCGACTTCCATACAGTATCAAGCCATTCACGGATGAGGTATTGTGTGATGTTGCTCCTCTTGATGTAGCTGATGTATTATTGGGCCAACCATACTTTTGGAGGCGACATGTTGTGTATGAGTCTAGGCCTCGTGCTATTATTATTACTTTGGGAAATAACTTGTACAGGATACCAGAGGTAGTACCGCCTCCTACCATCTCTTTGACTACTGCAAAACAACGCAGTAAGATTGTTTCCCAGACTAGGAAATTCATTTTCCTTACGTCTCACTCACAGGGAAAGAAGAATATTGTGGCCACAACCTCAAAACAGGGCTCCCTTTCACGGCTGCAGCAGATGGACAAAGTCATGGAGGAATACGATGACAATTTCTCCTCACTCATAGAGGTTCCTATACACTGTCAGGACAAGCACTCCATTGATCTGACTCCCAATGCACCACCACATGATGTTGCCATACATCCTGCAACTACACATACAGAATCCAAACATGTACTGTATGAGGCTGATAAAGAAACCAAATTTACTAAACGCATCCAGCATGTCCACCCGCGGGTCCATGACATCTTCAACACATCTAATACTCAGTTCAATAGAATTTTCCTCATCTCATGGAGGATCTCAACGCAATGGGTACCATTGCTTCCTAAGGAGGGAGGAATGATCCAGGTGGATATCGGTGGCCACCCACCTATTCCATTTGGACCAGCACCATCAATTCTTGCAGATTTTCACATTCAGCACAACTTACTATTTTTAGCAGGGTTTCGGGTCCTCCACTCTCGGAGCCGTTTTGGGGGCTTAATGATCCAGGTGGATATTGGTGGCCACCCACCTATTCCATTTGAACCCCCATCTTCAGTTCTTTCAATTTTCAAGTTGCAACAAAACTTACTATTTTTAGCAGTTTTTCGGGTCCTGAACTTCCGGAGCCGTTTTGAGGCCCTAAACGACACTTTTTGGGAAAACGGAGAGCAACATGGGTCCATGGACCGATGTTTCTCGTTCAAAAATTAAAGTCCTCGGATAGATCTTTCTAACGAGCTATTAAACGCGTAAAACGGAGATCGGGTGCCAAAGTTATGCCCCCGAGAAGTTGAACCACCAATTTACCCAAACGGGCGCCCACAGTTTTGGCGCCTCATCTCCTACGGTTAGGTTTTTTGACGTTTCATATTCTACATTGTTTCTCAACAATAAATAGGCCCTCGAGCCTCATTGTAACACAGTTCAGAGGTCTGTAGCCACCACATCTCTTTTCAGAGATTCGCTACTAGCACCCTAGCTATTTTATTTCCATTATGTCTGTAAGCATCTTTCTGTTATTTGATATTAATGAAATGAAGTATTATTTCCGCTGCATCTCTGTATTTATGGTTATGTGTTTCTTCTGTTGCGTTCCTGCATAAAATCCGGATCACCGAATGCACTATATATATACGTCAAAAGGATACATTTTAGCTATTAGCTCAAGGAAAATTAGGATATTTTGAAACAAATACATAAAATAATTTTTCTTGGGGTTCATACCTCATGACCTAAAAGTGAGGAGAGGCCAGATTGGGGAGGTCGTCTATGGAAGGAATTTTGGCACATTTTTAAAGGATTTTGGCACAATTTTTTAAGTTATTTTTGTCATCACCCATGTAGAATTTTGGATCGTATCTTGAAGTTATTCTTGTATAATTTTGGAGTAGATCTTGAATTATTTCTTGTAGAAGTTTGGAGTACATCTTGAAGTTATTCTTGTAGAAGTTTGGATTAGATCTTGAAGTCATTATTGTAGAAGTTTGGATTAGATCTTGAAGTCATTCTTGTAGAATTTTGGAGCAGAACCTGATGTCATCCTTGTGAAAGTATTGAAGTAGATCTAAGTTATCTTTTGAGGCATATAGTATTTTCTAAGGTAGCATTTTTTACAGAGATTTGAGCTAGTAAAAGCAGAATATGAGGTTTGTTATAAGGCATATTTGAAGTATTTGATTGAAGGTATGAATTAGAAACTATTTTGTTGCATTGGAGGTTAGAGTTACAGTGGCATAATTATTGAAGCATATATGAAGTTGAAATTGTTTAAGCAAAAGTAATAGTGATTGAATATTGTTGATGTTGGGTCGTTGTCCCTATTACGGGATCCTAAGAGGTTTTTGTTTCATATTTTATCAGAAGGGGGGCAAGGTGGTTTTAGGGAAGGAATTTGTAACTTCCTTCAGGAGGTTTTCACCTCCTTCCAGTGGGAGTTGGTAAAATTGAGTTTTTAGCTCTTCTAGTTGTAGTCGGTAATCCGGAAGGTGTAGCTTCCCTTGCAATATAAATATATTGTTCATATATATACATCTTGTGTTCCTTTTATGTGAATTTATTGGTTAATTGTTTTGATACTAAATTGTAAGAAAATCTAAAATGTTGATTCACCCCCTCCCACCCCCCCCAACCAAGTATTTCCAACAAAAGTAGCTATGATTGGTAATCAATAAAGGCCCAAGTATTGTCCACCTAAATTCGTAGGAAAGGTACCTTCATGCTACCTTCCTCTTGAAAGTCATGATTTTATTCTACATAATTGCATGGTATATAGTGGTGCTACAAACAATATAATGTGACTCTTTATTATGGAATATTTGGGATTAGAATGTAGCAAGTACTGTGAAGATCGAGAAGGTATATATATTATGTTGAAATTAAATATTTGTGTGCATGTATGGACTCTAACTGTTACATAAATACAATATTCACCACAATTGTGGCTTATCTCCAAGTTGTTTATGGATTTTCTCTTGGTCAGTATTGGTGTTATATGTCGATGTATATAATATAAATGGAAAAATTTATAGGATGTTACCTAATAAAGATGGATCTCTCATTAAAATTTCAAGAGAGAAACGAAAACATGTCCCCTTTATGAATAAAGAATAATATATTACACATAATTGTATAGATTTAGGAACACGAAACCATGTTGTTCTCAACACATTGTTGTAGGTAATGTTATCCTAAGATCTTAGGTTGATAAACCTTCACAAATCAGGGGCATGCCATTACCAGAAGGACTCACTTAACCAAATTCTATTCTTTAAACTAGAAACTAAAGGTTGCAGACCTTACCCGTATATCCTTCGGTTGTTGTAGATCCTGCGGGGTGCAAACCCCCTACAACTCTCTGTGCTCTAGAACCTGCAAACCAGCAAAGAACAAGCACAAAAACCTAGTTTTACAACATATATATGTTCTAGATGTTAGTGAAAAGCATGCATAATATCATAAAAACAATATTAAATGAACCATTTAAGATCATTACACATGTATAAGAGATAAATGACACATCAACATTGGGAACAAGATGGCACTTATTTTATTAATGACATGTACAATAAACAAATGTGAAGAGATCACCTAAAATCTACCACAACCTTTGAGCATACAGTCCTCTAGATACGTCCAGCCCTAGCCTCACAAAACTTCTTCCAAGAGTAGTGCACAATGGATGTCACATAGGGTGAGTGAACATCTCAAGGAAACAAGGGTTTCCTGAAAATATATGGGAAGTGCATGAGGCATAGAGAATGTATCAGACTTGGATAGGGCTTCAACAGCGTATAATATCTATATTTCTCTCTCTCTTCCTCCCCTAGGCCATTCCCTTGAGGGGATTTTATACTCCCTAAAATTAGTTATTGAAGTTGGAAACAGTTAGGCCATGGGTTAGGGTAGTTAAGTTACAAGAACAACCATAAACACCACCTCTAAAATAAGGAAATTATATATTTTTTGAAGTTTTAAAAGGCATACGTGGTTCTCTATGTATGGACTCACGTGTATACGTGGAAAATTCTGGGCAGAGTTGCGTATGGGTTTTGAGAAACTTTTTTTTGAGAAATATGTCCAAGTTTGAAGGGAAGGGTTGCCCAAGGCCAATGTATAAATCATCAAGTATATGATGGTGATAAATGATGCTATAACATATGCTCCCTAATATACGAGGTCAGAAGTGGTACATGATGGCCGAAATGTATTATGCGCATAGAAAGAACCTTGCGAGGACTAAAGAGGACTTCACGAGATTTCAGCATGTCAAAAAACCAGAGATAGAGATCAGAAAGATATCTCATGTCTGAGGCGAGCATACCCATGCTCAATGAAATAAAATCATGTCTGCATATGAAGTATGGAGAAAATCCAATATGTATACAAGTATAGCTGAAATGTAAAGTACATAGTGAATCATCTAATTACTGCTCGGAAGCATAAGTCAAATCCAGGTCCAAGTATCACATATAGAAGATTGATCAATGATGCTACAACAGATATCTGATCACAAAAGTCACAACTGAATCTCCAAGTACCAAATCATAAGTGGTGGAGCAAATGGTAGAACACACAACTCGGGAGCCAACATATAAGATGCTGCTGTGATGAAACTGCAACATATAAGGGTGGATGGTGTCATTGTCAGAAAACTGAAGGAGTTGTCAAAGTGAACCAAAGCATGCTGATGCAAATCTGAGGTCTTCACCAATCACCATGGCACAATTCTACACAATGGGAATAAATGAGCTAAATTCGACCTTGTGATAAATCGTTTGATTACCAGTTATTGATGTATATCGTTAACAAATGTGAGACAACCCACCGATAATGATAATGTGTGTCAAGGTGCCCTAGTACAATCTAGCAAGTGCAAATGAATGAGTTGAAGTCAAACACTTGAAAGAATCTATTGATCAGGAGGCAATGATGTATCCTCATTGTCGATAGCGAAGAGTCTACCACTGATGACTGCAAACCCTAAGGTACTGACAAAAGGAATCTACATGTTATTCCCAGAGCAATGAGTCGGAGTCAATGGGAAAAGATCTATTGGAAGGAAGGCATTAAGGCATCCCACATCAGTCCAGCGCGAGTGTAACCTACAGGCCAAGATTTGGAAGGAATCAGATGAAGTAAAGTGAAGTAACCAACCCGAAGTGTTGGGCCATAATTGTAATCTACGGATAAACTAAGCTTCCCTAGACTGGTGTCTAGTCTAGAACAACAGGTGAAAGACTGCACTACCCTTTTTCCTAACTCTAAACAGATATACAGAGAGGATTGGATGCTTACTTGTTTCAGTCGCTTCCAAACGACTCCTTTCTGTCGCTTCTACTATAGCCTCAACTTCAAGTGGTTTCAAATAGTTGAATGCTTCCTGCAAGAAAGAGCACTAAAACAGAAAAAGATACAATAATATAGATATATATTCAAGTTAATTAGCCAAATTAGTTAAGCATACACTACATTCATCAACAAATATTTTACAACATGGAAAATCAAAGTAAACATGGATGCATGTATGGAAAAACAAGAAGTACTCTTTATTGATGATAGAAGGAGAGGTTACAACCTAGTGACTGATTCATTGTGACCTTCCAGCAGAGTTCCTTAGTATCATCACAGCATAAGTCTCTCCACCAGCAGCTCCACAAATCAAACTCTCTATTGAAAATTCTCCAGCATTTCTCTACTCAAATTCTTCCTCCTTGAACACTTAGCTTTGTGTTCAATCTATAGATGAACTGTAGGTTGTTTTGCAATAAATTGCATTCCAAAAATAGGCAAGACATGTTTTCCAGTCATGTAGATTTCAAATGGACACTTGGATCCAAAGCATGACACATGTGAACCCTTCTAGAAGACACTGGCCAAGTGGATATTCCGGAACAATGAGAATTGCGATCCCAATATGACCAACGCACCTTTGAATGTCGAGAAGTGCTTTGCAGAGCAGCCTTGAATGGGGTTACCTGCATATGCAACGCACTTAGGCCCCTTAGATCCTACGTTGGTGAGCTCCCACATGTTTAATAATAAGCTTCAAACCATGGAAAAGCCTTGCTTTGATGAAAATCTTGTTTGATTCATGAATGTTTCCTGTCTTAGGGCATATAGCAACTGAGATGATAGGGAATGATAGACCCTTTGATCATCGGTCCTACAGATGTTGCCCATTTAACCAGGTCATTGGAAATGGTGCCCAAATTGACCTATAAAAATTCCCCCCTAAAGCATGAGATCCAAATAATAAGAACATTTGATTGAGATGCTTTACACTGTGATGAGACTGGAAACAAGAGGAACGGTCACCTGCATCAATCTTACAATACATTACAGCATTAAATCCTCTATTGATCATAATTGCTGAGAGTAGGCATTCCCATAGTCAGCACATAAAACAATCTAATAACATGTACATAATTCAGAAAGTCGTCTACATTGGAAAGTTGCCCAGATGCAGACATCGCCTACAGATATAGGCCCATGTTTGGATGAAAATCTGTATGTAAGGTCACCGTACAGATGATGTGTACAATAATCCTGAAATCACAGCCCGGATCGCTGAAACTAGATCCAGGGTCTTCTTATCTCATTCACTCGATCATTTGGGTACAATTATAGCCATGCGAATATATGATTTTTCGTCGAACATGGAAATACATCGTTTGATTACCAGCCAATAATGAAAGCTATTAACAAACACGTGAGAACCACCATTAATGCTAATGTCCCTCAAGGTACTGCAGTAAATTTCGTAAGGCGTGAATAGATGATTTGATGTCGAATGCCAAACAAAATCTTTCGGTCAAAAGTTTGAAAGCGAGGATCTTGTCGATGCTGTAACAAGCCTCATGGTACTGGAATCTGATGTTTCTAAGTGAAATTCCTGGATATTGTTTTGTAGTCGATAGGAAGTCACCTTATTGCAAAACTGAAGTTACTGATTTCGGAGACAAGGGTATGACTTGATATAGCAATTGTCAGGGATGATGGTCATGAAAATGAAGGTTTATGAGTATTTCAGATGGATGAGTTCTAAATAATTGAATGACTTCTCTTGAACATATCGGCGACACTGTGATGAGTTGGAAGCATTGACCCAAAACTGAAGTGAAGGTTGATGAACCATAGGTGTGAATGAACCATCAAGATGATTACCCAACCCAAACAGTCACAGACATGGAGTGAAAGAAGTGTCATGTTCAAGAGCGACTTGCTACCAAAAAGAAACTTTGCTTGCTTTTCCCAAATTTTCCCCAGTCATTTTTCGACTAGTACCTCTTTATTTTTTAACAAGCTTGAGGAGGATAACATTTGCTTGATTTATAATTCAACCCTTCGGGCGAATAAAGAATGAAGTATCGCTATTTAATAATTTAACGAGTCTAGCGATGAATGAAACTCGATTCTTGCCATGATTGACAAGCCTGTCACTATTTTATGTTTTAACGAGCTTAACGACAGTGACAACCCGGTCCTTTTTCATGTTTAGAGAGTCTGAAAAAGAGGCCTCCAAAAGTACTTTTTCGTAAATTTGTCTCTCAGATCCGAAAAAGTGTAAAATGTTATTTGAAAGAACCTCTTTGGTCATGTTTAACCAAGGTATTCCTTTTTCGTAAATAATCAATCTCAGTTTGGAAAAGGGTTAAAACTTATACTGAGTAGATATTAAATCATTTACTTTAACGAGCTCGAAATGACAAGTGCTCGGCAATATTTTCACATTATCGAGTCTAAAAAGAGCTAAAAGAAGACTCCATGGGTTCCTTTTTCGCTGTTATCGAACCTCGAAAAAGAGATAAAAGTGTGTTTCAAATCCTTTTTCGTTTTTATCAAAGCTCGAAAAATAAGGAGAAAAAGTATGCTTTGTGGTCAAGTCCTTGAAATAAATCTGCACGACTAACATGTTCGTCAGTTGTATTTCCTGTTCAGAACAACATCAAATGGATTAAAAATACCTGTTTCATGATAAAAAAATAATAAATCTATAGTCATAGCAATAAATTTAACTTGAAAGTAATTAAATGACTATATAAATTAGTTTCACTATTCATTTTTACCGTTCCATAGTTACCATTTGCATTTTGGAGCTTTGAACCTGATTTTTCCCCTGAACTTCAGCCGTTGATTGTGAACGTTTCAGTCGACGTATTTCATTGCCGTTTGATCCAGGTCAGTAGTAAAAACCTCCTCTTTCTTTTAGTATTCAATTCATTACCTTTCCTTGAAAATTTTCAAGGTTTTGAGGCCCGTAGGGTAAATTCTGCCAGAATTGAGGGCAACGCACCCCTGAATGTCGAAACCTGCATTGCATAGCAGGTATAGTGAAGTGTACTTGCATGTGCAATGCACTGTCTCAGCCCAGGGAGTGCATTGGGCGCAGTTGAAGTTTTTTGTTTTCATGCTGTGTCCAAAATTTGCCTATTTTTTTGCAATGAAAGGTATCTAATGGATCTTATGGTTGATTTTCAGGTTTCCATCTGATTATAATGATGATTACATGGAGAGAAAGATAACATGAAGAACAAGATATGATTGCCTTGAATGATCCGGGTACTGTAAGAGCTTTAAGAGATTGCAGGCTGCTTAAGTACTTTAAACTGTCGGGAATGAGGAAATAGATAGAACTCTTGGAGTTCCTTGTTTCAGCATGGGATCCAACGATAGAGGCATTTCACATAAAAAATCAAGTGTTTTCCATAACAGTTGAAGATGTGTATTTTCTCATAGGTTTGTCGAGGAGAGGTTTGCCCATTTCACTCACAAGATCTACCGTTGGAAGAGAAAAAGTGAGGGATTATGTTATGAAGTATTTCTATCCAAGGTCAGAACCTAGCAAAGATGGAAAAATAAACATCCGTGATGTCATGGATTTGCCTCTAAGAACCATCCTATTCACGATTGCTAAACTAGCTGGCACAGTTACACTCCATGTGGCAAACAGATCATATATGCAGTATGCATTAGAATGCTTAGAGCCAACAGTTTTCAACTGGTCTGAAGTTGTTCTATCTCGGATAAAGGAACAAATGAATAAATCAAAGGGAGTAAGGAAGAAAAATTTCAGTTATGATTCTATCCTTATCTCCTTCACTTTGGAATGAATTCCACTGATGTAGCCACAACATGTAACATTGGATATATCTAGTCTTAGAGATCCTCGAATGCAGAGATGGGTAGAACTCATGGGTTGGCATTCAGGCCAATCGACTGTTGTGTTCTCGACTGCATTCTTCACCTGGTTCAGGCGATATATTATCGCCATCGATGAGTATGCATATGTAGGCATCGACTTCCGAGGAGATCCAGATCTAGTTTTACCAAAAGGCGCTCAGTGGGGTGAAATAGGTAAGATTGATTTGACCATGTTTTTTTATTTTTATAAGGTTTATACAAATTTTTTTGTGTTTTGATTTCTTTCCAAAACTAAGCAAAATTTTTTAATGTAATGCAGATATCGGTCGTGTTCGACCAGTAGAGGAACCAGAGCGCGAAGCGGATGCGCCAACAGAGAGGGCTGTCGAGAGAGCAGTCCTTCAGGACCTTGATATGGATGAGACTCTTGCTAAGCTCCAGCAACACATAGAGGGGTTGACCTTCAAAATTCAAAATTGCTGGATCGAAGAGCTTCCCATGAGACTGTGGCAACACACCATTGGGGTTCCTAACTGTTTGATGCGTTTTCTCCATAGGATTGCTGGATCTATAAAGTGCTATCATGAGCACCACTAGTTTACTTATGACTTTTTGCATACATTTTGAGGTCATATGACCAACGTGTCTTGGGCACAAATTTTGTAAAAAACCTATAACTATCTATCTATATGTTTTCTGAGTTTTTCCTATGTTTAATACGCAATCCTATTCAATGATGTGAATGTTTTCTTTACCTATGCTGCAAATTTCTATCTAAAACTTGATTAGCTAATGAATCAGTTAAAGTGTTCAGATTTCTAGAAATGTGTTGATATTGAATGAAATCAAAAGGTCTCTCCAAAAATCGAACTCTTAAGAACAATCTAAGAAGTGTTGGATTTCTAATAGTATAAACACTAGTCAGTTGTAGTACCACAAGTTGTGAGTCTAACCTGATGATTATGCAGTTAATACCAAATGAAATGGCATCAGAGAGAAGTTCGATCAATGTGCTATACTCAGCGATATTGTTCGTCGATCTACCAATACAAATCCCTTGAAAACTCACTAACTTGTCGTTCGGAGCGAAAATGGCCCATGCTGTAGAGGATATATTCTGCGTACTACGACTAGCACCATCAGCATATCCAACAAATGGTTCTGAAGATTCAGTCATCTGCCATAAAATGTAAAGCGGATTACTAACTTCAAGAAAACTCTAAAAGAAAAATTAAGATAGTGAATGCAAATCAATAGCATATAAACAATATAATACAAAAAATTACTACGCTCATGATTAAGCATAGTAACGTTTAAGATACAACCCATTTCTATGCTGCACCAATGGAATCCCATCGTAATCAACTAACTCATCGGCACCTTTAGCAATAAATCTTTTGAAAATGTAGGGGCCATGCCATAATGGCTCGAATTTCCTTGTACCTAATTTATCAGCTTCTTGGTCGTAAAGAAGGACCAAGTCGCCCTTTGAATAGATGCAAGGCTGGAAATTTTTGTCGTATTGCGCCTTTATACGTCTCTTATGCACTTTGTTGGCCAATTGGGCTTCACGACGCATTTCATCTAGATGGATGAGGTTATGGAGATGCGCTTCTTCTTCAGAGGTGTCAGGTAACAAGTCTATCGCGAGTTTTAACGATGATATTTTGCATTGGATTGGTAAGATGGCTTCCAGACCATACACCAATTGAAAAGGAGTAAATCTGGTAGCATTTCTCACCGAGGTTCAATACACCCACAAGGAGGATTACAAGATCAAGTGCCAGTTCCTTTTACAGATAATTCACTGAAGCATTCGTTTAAGAATTTTTTTAATAGCCTCAACTTGTCCACTCAATTGTGGATAATAAGGAATAGAATTATCATGCAACAATCCTAACTTGGCTATCAATTCAGACATCATATGGTTTCGAAAATGGTTCCCATGATCCGTAACTATAGCCTGTGGGACCCCAAACCGTGCAATAACATGGTTGAAGAAAAACAATGCAGTTGTTTGTCCTGTGTTGTTGAATGTAGGCATCGCTTTGGCCTATTTGGTAAAATAGTCGGCTGCAACAATAATATAACCGTGCCCCCCGGACGAAGGAGGGTTACAGGTCATGAAATCGATACCCCATTTGGTAAATGGTCCAACAGAGACAACAGGATGCATTGGCACTAGCGGTTTGCAGACTTTACGGTCATAAATCTGACATGCATGACAACTTCTGACTGCGAGGATACAATCTCGAAAAATAGTAGGCCAAAAGTAAATGGCGCAAAGTATCTTCTGTGTGGTAGCATAACCAGATAAATGTCCACCACAAGCCCCAACATGACAAGCATTTAACACTTTTTCAGCCTCCTCATGAGTGAGGCAATTCCTTAAAATGGTATCGACACCACGAAGATAAAGTGTATCGCCAACGATTAGATAATCTTTGGCTTGCTATCGAATACGTTGCTGATCAGAGCGAGAAGTATTAGGTCGAAAAGTTTGGGTTTGGAGATAAATGATGAAATCCCCATACCAAGGATCAGATGATCCGATCAGAAACAGAGACTCATCTGGAATAGATGGTTCCGACGTAGTTGCAGTACTATCACAGGGAAGGTCACAGAGAATCTCAACCAAAACTAAATACTTCTTTGACTTATAAATTCCAAATCAAATTCCTACAAAATGATGATCCATTTTGAATATTTCCCCCCCAGCAATTGACGTGATAAGATGTAAGTCATGGGGTTGCAATCCAAAAATATTGTTGTTTTTTGGAGCAGGATATAATGGCGAAATCTTTGGACAGCTTGAATGGCGACCAGGGCAAGCTTTTCCACATACGAGTACTTAAATTCTGTACCATTGAGATTACGACTCAAATGATAGATCGGTTTTTCAATTCCATCTTCTACTTGGACCAAAACCATAGCGATGGTTGTTTCAGGCGCGACGATATATAGGAAATAATAATTTTGATAATTTAGAGGATACATTAATGACACTCGGACAAGATGGTCCTTGACAGCATCAAAATAAGCTTGCGCAACTTGGTCCCAATGGAAGGGAACCCCATTTTTTAATAATCGAGTAAATCCTTTATCCATTTCGGCGTAGTTTGCAATGAACCTTCTCAGGAAGTTAGCCTTTCCTTTAAGTTTCTGTATCTGAAGTAAGTTTGAGGGTGCAGGCAAATCAATAATAGCCTGTACCTTTAGTGGGTCTATTCGAATTCCTTCTTTTGAGACTACGAATCTGAGCAATCAACCAGAACCAACACAAAACACACATTTGTGCGGATTGAGGTGTATCTTATAATGTTGGCAGCATAAGAAAATGGCTCTCAAATGCATTGGGTGATGAGCCCGTTTTCGTGAATGCACTGGTAAATCATCTAGATATGGTTGAACAATGTGCTTTATGTCATTGAAAGCATAATCCATTTATCTTTGAAAATTTTCCCTAGCGTTCTTTAAACCAAATGGTAGTTTCCTATATGCGAATGTGCCCCAGGGACAGATGAATGTTGTCTTATGTTGCTCATCTAGGTGGATATTGATTTGATTGTAGTCGAGAAATACATCCATGAAAGAAAATATTTCACATTCAACACAATCGTCAATAATCTGGTCGATAAAGGGTGTAGGATAGTTGTCTTTTAGACAAGCCTGATTAACATCTTGATAATCGACACACACTCTAATGGTTCCTTGTTTTTCATAACAGGAACGATATTGGAAACCCACTTAGTTAGCGGAAAAGGGTAAATGAAACCAACACGCAAAATTTTTTCAACTTCTGTTTTGATGGTAGCAGCTTTCTTTGGATGAACACGATGAAGCCGTTGATGCACCGGTTTGACATCAGGATACATATTAATAGTGTGTTCAACTATACTAGTATCTATGCCTGGCATTTCCTCGTAAGACCAAGTGAATACGTCACAAAATTCACGAAAAAGAGAGCGATATGAATCAAGTTCTAATGGAGAATAAGATACACCAACATGAATATTTTCTACAACGCCAGGTTTAGTCGAAATATCGATAGAAATCGTTTCTTCCATATTTGATAAATTTCGCTCTGATTCAATTGCATTAATCGAAAAAGAATTCGAAAAGAAATTTTGAATGGTTGGGTGATATAGTTCACTAAGATTATTTTCTTCATAATCTGGAAGATGGGAACGATGATGATAATCTTCCCATGGTTCTCCTTCTGCCATCATAGCTTCCAAAATATTTTGATTTGTCAAAAATTTTGAGGAAAACGAATCAGATGGAGTACCAAAATCTAATGAACTATTTGTTAGGAATCTGTAATCAGCAATATTGGCAAATTCCGATCATAGAAACAACATCGTTTCAACCACTTTGGGATTCTAAGATCTAGCCCTCCTGAATCCGGAGAGGGATCTCTCCAATAAGTGCAAAGATGGATTTGTCTTTGAAGTTTGGGGTAATGATATTAGGCTAGTTATGAAGGCCAAGGGTTTGTTTTGTTTTTTGGATGGTTGAGCATGATTATTTTTTTGAGGAGAAATTTCTAAGTGCAAAAAGTTACAAAGGTGAGAAGTTGCAAGTGAATAGAAAAGATTTGTCTAAAAAGATAGATATAACGCAGGTTTTTAGTCCATTGGGCTATGGAGTCATATCAGGGCTTTAATTGAACAACAACATCAAGAGTGATCCAAGGGGCAAGTCATCTATATCACAATATTATTGAGATTAAAATGATGGAATGGAAACAATAAAGTTTTGGAGGGGTGGAAACTGAGAATAATTTCACAAGGGATTTATAGTCAGTCCAAACAAGAAAAGCCTCTTAAGTAAGTGTTTAAAACCAACCAAGAACAAGACTAACCATAAACTTCTTGGGTAAGTTTGTATTAAAGCAGCTTAATTGACGAACAATCCAGTAATCTGCATAATTACCTTTAGAAAGTATTAAGACACATAAGAGAAACAAAATGTAACCTAAGATCAGGTAAGGTACTTTTAAACCTAATCTTCTTTCGGCCAACACCAAGGGAAACCTTCAGAATCTGACTTTGGAGAATAGAAACTAGAAACAGGGCAAACCATCACTTTTCTAGTCTAACTTTAATAAGCAAATGATGAAAATAACTTTCAAGAATAATGTTTAAAGAAAACAGTAGGACGAGGGAACGCCAACATTCCTAACTGCTTAAACTGTATTGAATCATTCTTAAATAGACAAATTGGAGGAAAACATTGAGATAAAGCTTATCAGTGAGAGAAGGGTACTGGTAAACAGTAAATCCTAACTCTATAAATGTTGTTCTTTATCAGAGAATAATGAACAATATGGCATACATAGAAGGAAAAACAATAACAAAGAAAGGGGCACTTCACCAGTGATACAGACCAGGATCCCAAGAAACAGCTTGTTATTGATGTCAAACCAATTACAGTCTTCAAGTCCAATGTTTCAGTTCAACAATCATCTTCACTTTTCAGCCTAACTAATCTAAACACAAGCAGAGCTCTAAGGGCCAGTGAACACTATTTACAATCAAAAGTTTAAGCTCAAATGTATTTCAAAGTTCTGCAACCAAAAATTGCTCATCTTCTACAGAGGTATTTATAGAAGAATGAGGAGGTGAGATCTGATAAAAGATCCCTCAGGATAATTAATACAGAGTAATGAATTCTCGGCCTTTGAGGGGCTCGATGGAGAAGTTTACAGGTGTGTTACTGTATTAATTGATTTATATTATGAATTAAGCTCGGTGGGAGCTTTTATTGACTTTGAGGCTTAGTGTTATGTAGGAGTAACTCTGCAGATATTTTGTCATTAAGTTTTATGTGCAGAATTAACTTCTCCGGCTGCGCTGAGGCGAATATCTGATTTCGAACAATAACTTCGGCCTCTGTTTGAATGCTTTGAGGCACAGGTGGCTTCGTGGTAGCTGGGAGGAATCAATTCACCTCAGATGTGGTGGTGGAGGCCTTTCTGTCTATTGAACACTTATTTTTTTCTTTTAATTGTGTTTTAATTTTGGGGATTAGGCTTTTAATAATAAATCTTAGCCGTAATCCCCAAATTCGTCTTTAATCTTCATTCTGCTGTGTTCTATCTTCAAAAATGATACTCTTTTAATTTGTGATTTAAAAACACAGTGTCTTGTTGATGTGCAGGCCGTGCAGGGCTCATACGGCATCAATGCCCATGAAGCATTGATGAAACGTGGAATTCGAACCCCGCGAATGGTCTCTGTTGATAAATCAAAGGCACGGGAAATGTCTTTCCCGGCCTTCAGTCTCTGTCTGAATATAATTTAAAACCATTAATTCCTACAAAATACAAACAATAATTATAAAATCCTACGTTATTTGGTATACTGCTGCAGAGGGTGAGGGGAGGAGCGTAGCCGTTGGATGGCAGCATCCAACGGTGGAGATCAGCCAGGAGAAAGAAAAAAGGAGAGGGGAGGGAAGAATTAGACGGAATGATCTGGGACCGTCCGATCTGGACACGTGGACAGTTCGGATGTAATCGGAGACATTCAATCGGCGGGGAAAGAAAATGCACAGCGCTGAAAACTCGCGATGTGATTGAGTGATGACTGTTGATCTGAGGATCAGATCAACAGTGGGTAATTAATCAGAGGGATGGCCGATAGGAGGGGACAAACAAACGTACTGATCGAAAAATACGATGCGATTTGAGCGATCGCGGAGTGCGATGCGATTTAGTGTTGTCCGTTTGATCGGCCCAAGATCAACGGTTGGGGATTGCTTTTTAAAGTGAACGGGCAAAAAAACTTTATAACGTATGAAAACTCAAAAATTTAATAACACAAAGGTTTCATGCATCGGGAAGGTTTATATATACGAAATGGATAGGCACCCGACTGCGGGGCCTTGGTCTATATGGAATGTAACAGGCCCGGGGCATATATAACAAAGGGCTAATCGCAATTGGAGCCTTGGGCTTGGGCTTTTCAATCTAACCATTTGATATTTTTCGATGCGATTAGCGCCTTGGGATCTTTAACATTTGGTCCCGGGTGAAAGTTATATGGAGTACAAAATGGAGGGGGTAGGGATATACATATGGGACCCAATCGCATCAGAAATTTTGATGCAGGTCTTTCAATCAACCCATGTGAATTTCTCCGATGCGATTGCGCTTCGGGTCTTTCAATCAACCCATTTTTTATTATAAAATCGTTGTATGGGCATGTTAGACAAAAACTTTGGATAAAAGGGTTTTATGTATTTACAAAGGAAAAAATGGATCGAGAATGAATATTTATAATGACTTAGTGCCCGACTACGGGCACAAGGGTTTATGAAGTGATAATTTGATCAGGGGATGTAACACACAGGACCAAATCGCATCAGAACTTTTTAAGCATGGAAAATAGACTTATGCACTTGGATGTTTGCGATGCGATAAGTGTTGTGAGGTTTTAGCGCTTGGTTCCAGCCCCAAAGCATATGGTGGGGAAGTGGTTAGGATTTAGCCCAAGGGGGCTTAAGTCCATAGTAATAAAAACTTGTTTTTTATGACAATTTTTAGAGTTTTCAATGGATTTGGGGGTTTCAGTATAGTTAAAAAATGAGTTTTAAACTATGCAAAGAGGATTTTCATGAATGGAAGAAGGGGAACCATGAAAAATAGAGGAATTTTATGGAGAAAAAGGGGAGAAAATGAAGGTTATTTTCTGAGTGAAGGGAAGGGGAAAATGATGATTTTGCAGTAGTCTTTTCTCATGAAATCAGCAGAATTTCTGAGTATAAAAAAGGGGAATAGTAGTGAATATTTGGACAGAGGCATGAGGCCTTCAAGAGTCTTCAAGAGCCAACACTTTTTAGTAATAAAAATTTTTCCTTGAAGGCTCAAAAAAGTTTTAGCCACCTTTTGCTATAACAAATTTTATAGGTGGCTAACACGATCAACCCAAACACTCAGCTACGCTGATTTCGGATTTTCCGCCCAAGCCAAATAGATTGATTGCTATTGTAGCTCAATAGGTTTGAGTGGTAAAACATCATCTAACATAGAAATATCAGAATCACTTGTACTCTTCCTTAAGCCAGATGGAGTGGAAGAGATCATGTAGCAGGTCTCTATGCTTGCAATTTCTGCCGACGTCGCGGGTGGCAATAATGCAAAGGTTCCCATAAGAGCGGAATCCTTTAAGAGTCCTACACCAATGTTCTGGATTTCTAGTTGGGGTAAGTGAACATATGGAACGCTTCCAGTTACCTGCGAAGCGGAGGCAAAAAAGGATAACTGATTAATGACTGTAATAGTACCTTTATGAGGAAAGGCAACCATTCTAAAATATGTAGAAACAATTGCAGTCATCGCATATACCCATGGTATTTCGAGTAAAATATTATATTCAAGGGGTATGTCAACAACCTCAACATCAATACTTATTGTTTTTCCCCCTAATTCAACTTGCAGGTTATTGATAATACCACAAGGTTTATATGTTCTTCCATCAAAAGCCTTCAATGTCGTTGATGATTGTGATAATCGCAACGAGCCAAGTGATTTCCAATAGTTTAGAGACATAATGCACGTAGATCCTCCCTCATCAATAATAGTATGATGAACAAGGTGATTGAGAACATTTACTTGGATGGAGAATGCCAATTATGCTGGTAGCTATGGCACATAGCCCGTATGATTAAAGACGACAAGATTTGAATCAGTCGGATCAATTCCACCAATGGCCGACAATAAAGCATGTTTCTGGGAGGGACAATTTTGTAATACCTCAAGAGCAGACATAGCTGAAGGGGATTGAGCCAAATATTCAACTATATTATAATTTTGTGCAGCTCTTGCTCGAGGATTATATGTCAATTTATGAATTACTCCCTTTGGTGGCTTAATTGTCAATTCAAGAATAACTGGAGGTGGTACTGATTCAGTAGATGGATTCATTGTCGAGGTAGTAGATTGATCAACCAGAATACCATAGTCTTTATTCCATGTCGACACCAAAATATCTTGTGAAGGTTTTGTACTAGATAACATTAACACTTGGGAACTAGAAGCTGGATCCGTAGCAACCAAATTTGCGTCTGGAATTGGAAATGGGTCTGTTAACACAGCCGATGCATTTGAAGTCTTGATGATTTTTGAGACTTCATCACGGTGAGGACAATCCCTAAAAAAGTGTTCCTCGTTACAGATTATACATGGATAACGAGGTTTCCGTGGTCCTGACGGTTGATCAGATGATCGTTCCTGCGGGTTAGACATTTGCTTTTTCTTTGATTTCCCCTTTTTCTTACTTCCTGGTTGCTTATCACTTTTGCCTTTATAAAATGAGACGGAATTGATTTCAGAAGTAGGATCAGGATCAGATGTAGTAGTGTTGCGTGTATTTACAGTGCTTATCAAGCCGTTCCAACATGAGAGTCCTTTATTTGAGGAGGAACATTGAAATTAGATTGTGGCGCATTTGGTATTTTCTCATAGAGTGTGCCAGACTGAGTATAGATCAAGTCTAAATATTGGGCACGAACGATGACTTGCTCTTCTATGATGATGCCACCTTTAGCCACATCCTCTGTTATAGATGGTAACAAGGATTTGATGAACCATTCAGCAAGGAGCTAATCAGGAACAAATGTCTTAACCATTCTTCGACGACGATGCCGCTCATGAATATGATCTGAAATTTGAGTAGCATTACTTTGTTTGAAGTTGGTCAAGAGTTCCGTTCCAGTTTCATATCTGATCGGTAACTGGAAATGGGTCAAAAATACAGTAGCCAAAGTAGTGAAATTGTCAAATGAAGCTCTAGGTAATTCAATGTACCATTTAGCTGCTAGACCTGTGAGCGTTCTCTGAAAAAGATGTAATCGAACAGAATCATCATTTAGGGAATTAGATGAACACCATAAATGATAAGTCATAACATGAGTTGATGGGTCTTCTTTAGGGTTTCCATTGAATTTAGGAATTTCGGAGGGTAATTTGTGTGGTATCACTGGCCACCAAGGAGCATAATTTATAGGATCATTGGTTAACCAATTTAAATCTGGTAATTCCAAGGTTGCAACAAAAGGCAACTGTCTATTAAGGTCAGGTTGAGCATAGCCAGGATAAGATGGAATTGCTTGGGCAATAGGTCTTTGAGCACTGGCATATGGGATTTGTTGTTGGTAACCCAGATAGGGGTTATTTTGCATGGCAAACGTTTGAGAGTTTTGTTGACCAAAACCTGGATATGGTACTAGTTGATATGAAGTTTGAGGAATTTGCACCTGTGGCTGCCAAGGGGTCTGTCCACCAAGATTATAACCCAAATTTGTATAAGTTGGATTCGGTTGATATGTATAACCATATTGTGTTTGTGACACCCCATAAAATGGTGGACCAGCTTGTGAATAAATGATCCCTGATACAGGCTGTTGTAAATTAACCAAAGGATTTTGAGTTTGTGGACCCAACATTTGATGATATTGAGTTGAAAAACTTTCCTGATAAGGTTGATGAACAAGATTTTGATTCTACAACAGGGGTATAGATGTATTAACAAGTGGTATTGAAGTGGGTGTAACAGGTTGAATTGATTGATACGAATGGACAACCGTTTGTGGTTGGATAGGCAGAGTGGGCTGCCATTGACAAACATGCATGTCAACATTAGCTTGACCAAAATGTGACTGAGTAATGTCATATTGGGTAACCATAAGTTGCCCCCCAGCATAAGGAGGATAATAAGACGGAAAATATTGTTCACCAAATGCTAGGAGTCCAGTTGATATGGTATTTAAAGGAATTGACCCATAATGACCGGCTTGATATTGCTCTGATGATGGATTTAATGAATCAAGTCGTTCAGTACTAACTATAGGACTACCAATTAAAACACCAGATGATGACATTGGCAAAGACCATGAACGTGAAGGTGTACCAGAGAAAGTGCCAGATAGTGATTTGTAACCTGTTGGGACCGAAGGGCCACCATGAAAATATGACTCTAGTGATGTTGTGAACATCGACGGAGTAGCGAGGGTAGGAGCTGATGTAATTGGAACAACAGACCCAACCGAAGATGTTGGTTCAAACATGGTAGTTTGACCAAGTGTATACTCTCCGAAATCAACGGATGATTGAATGGCAATGGGATCGACAAAAGCAGATGGAAACGATTGAGGAAATGACTGGTACAGGTAAAGGTCTCCCCCAAAGTGGGTTTGAATTAAAGGTGTATCAAGTTGAGGGATTTCTTCAATTGTGATTAAACCAGGAGGAAGAACTTCACCGTAAGGCCCAAAATATACTTCAGACGTTGACTATGTGATATAGGAGTTTCAGTGGTTACAAATGTTTGTGGAGTGACCAAAGTAGGAACAACTTCCGGCTGTTCAGGACTCAAATTTTCTGGCAAAGAAGAGACAGGATCTGGATCAATATGTGATTGAACAACGTCGATTCCAGGAGGTGTGGTCTTAGCGATTGAATGGATCGTGATCACGGGTAACTGTGAAGGCTCCGTTTCGACAACAGTAAAAAAATTGTGATGTGTGGAAATAATTTGAGCTAACTCTAGTTTAGATGATGATGTTTCGCTAGAGGTACGAATTGTACTTGATTCAGCAGATCGTGATCTCCTTCGTCCACTAAAAATAACTTCTGACGGTAAAGGTGGTTTTAAAGCTAATCTACGCGAACGACGGGGGGTAGGATTGTTTTCTTCCTAATTACTGATTTATTTTATCCAAAAAAAATAAACAAAAAGAGCGTAATGCTAGGAAAAAAGTTTACCATGAAACTGTGAACTACATAATACCTCTCGGCGAACCAAGAAGTACGGGCAGGTAATCTCCCCGAATGCTGTGTTCGGTGTATCACAATTTCAATGCGGCCGACTCGGTTCACTATGGATGGATAGCACCTAAAATTTGTCCTCCCAAATATACCCAAAGGTACGTGGAGGTCCAAGTCTGTATTAGCATTGTCTGATGCGAAACCGCACAGTGAGAACACCCCTTTATACTTATCGTATTGTAACACCGCCCGATATACCCAGGAGTACGTGGAGTGAGGTATCACACTCGAAATGTATCGCAGACAAGTTAACGACAGCTGATATGTTTTAAGACGCTGGAACACGTCTCTAGCCTATACCTCTAAATGTTATCGTTAATGTTCCAAAGCGTTAAGTAAATTAAGATTTATTTTATGTTGATCTTGCTTAAAATTTTGTCTTTCAAGTTCACCACGATGATGTATATGAAATTTATAAAATGCAAGCTAAGAATGATAAACAAACTTTCACTTTCAGGTTTTTCAATGAAATACCTAGCTACTAAGGGAAGAGAGCAAATAATTTGAGAGAAAACAAATCAATGAACAAAACAAAATCAATGAATCTCAAACTAAATGCAGATTTCCTAATGTTCCTTTAGCAAAAAACACACAATCCTACATGCAAATGCAAGTTTTTCTTTTTAGTTTCCTTAATGTTATGAATGCAGAAAGAAAACTAGGTGCACTAGATCAATAATCGAAATGCTTTTTACTTTCGAGAAACGAAGAATACAAACAACAATT
Organism: Pinus albicaulis; assembly: GCA_034641835.2. Classification (NCBI taxonomy): domain Eukaryota; kingdom Viridiplantae; phylum Streptophyta; class Pinopsida; order Pinales; family Pinaceae; genus Pinus; species Pinus albicaulis. The sequence continues at coordinate 377,078,996 of CM076580.1, forward strand.
TCTCTTTTGAAGGAAAAACGAAGATTTCAACAACAATTTCTCCTATTAAGGAAATGAAGATTTTACAACAATTTCCTATTTCGAAAGCAAAAAATTCTTAATGCGACCATAAAAAGTACTTTGAAATCAACTTGTCAATGATAATGAAAAACTTTTTAAAACAACATTAAACAAATTTTCAGTCAAAGGAGAAGAAATATATAGAGTTACTGGTCAATAGAGCATTAAACTTTTTAGAACAAATCAGCAAACAAAACTGAAGCAAAATACAAAGTCAGATTCAAGGGGATTTTTTCCTTTCAGGAGCCAACGCAGTCTCCAAATGGAGACAGTGCTCTGCAACGCAAGCTGACAAGGGAGACAGTGCTCTACAAAGCACTGTGCCCTAACCAAGTGTGCGTTGAGCGCATTAAACAAAGAAAAAGCTACCTTTTGGCTCACTAACTTTGCAAATTAAACTCTGAAAATGTCTAATATTTATGTGAAATAACTATTGGGTGGATTTAGAAAGCAAAACAGAGACTAAAACACCAAGATTCAAGAGAAATTCTCCCTAGTGGAGTCGCCAGTTTGTTGGGCCAGATTTATAATCTACGGATAAACTACGCTTCCCTAGACCGGTGTCTAGGCTAGAACAACAGGTGAAAGACTGCACTACCCTTTTTCCTAACTCTAAATAGATATACAGAGAGGATTGGATTCTTACTTGTTTCAGTCACTTCCAAATGACTCCTTTCTGTCACTTCTACTACAGCCTCAACTTCAAGCGGTTTCAAATAGCTGAATGCTTCCTGCAAGAAAGAGCAATAAAACAGTAGAAGATACAATAATCTAGATATCTATTCAAGTTAATTAGCCAAATTAGTTAAGCATAAACTACATTCATCAACAAAGATTTTACAACATGGAAAATCAAAGTAAACATGGATGCATGTAGGGAAAAACAAGAAGTACTCTTTATTGATGATAGAAGGAGAGGTTACAACCTAGTGACTAATTCATCATGACCTTCCAGCAGAGTTCCTTAGTCTCATCACAACATAAGTCTCTCCACCACCAGCTCCACAAATCAAACTCTCTATTGAAAATTCTCCAGCATTTCTCTACTCAAATTCTTCCTCCTTGAACACTTAGCTTTGTGTTCAATTTATAGATGAACTGTAGGTTGTTTTGCAATAAATTGCATTCCAAAAATAGGCAAGACATGTTTTCCAGTCATGTAGATGTCAAATGGACACTTGGATCCGAATCATGACACATATTAACCCTTCTAGAATACACTGGCCAAGTGGAGATTCCAGAACAATGAGAATTACGCTCCCAATCTGACCAACACACCTTTGAATGTTGGGAAGTGCTTTGCAGAGCAGCCTTGAATGGGGCTACCTACATATGAAACACACTTAGGCCCCTTAGAGCCTACGTTGGTGAGCTCCCACATGTTTAATAATAAGCTTCAAACCATGGAAAAGCCTTGCTTTGATTAAAATCTTGTTTGATTCATGAATGTTTCCTATCTTAGGGTATATAGCAACTAAGATGATAGGGAATGATAGGCCCTTTGATCATTGGTCTCGGAGATGCTGCCCAGTTAACTAGGTCATTGGGAATGGTGCCTAAATTGACCTATAACATGAAGTACATTTTTGGCATGCATAAGATGAAGCTAGCGCATGACAGAAACCCTCTGAACCAACCAATAATGAAATCTGACAAAGAGGCGAGATATCCACCGATAGGGTCAAATGGAAATCAAGGTACTAAACGAATCCCAAGTGTGATAATGTAAGTTGAAGTTGAACACAAGGGAAACCACTCAGTCAAAGACCCATGATGATGATCAAATTCTGAGCACAAGGTCACCTATCAATGATGTAAATAGGGCCAGGGTGCGGCTCTAGGTTTACTCTCAGATTAATATGTCGTATTCGATAAGAGACAAACTCGCCAACAAGAAGTCAATGGAGACCTTCTCAAACCAACACGAGCACAGGACCAAAATATCTAATGTGATAGAACAAGATACTGACAAGACCGGGAAGGCCAACTGAAAAATGAGTCAAGATACACTGGAAAAAGGCCAACTCAGGTTAACTTCCCTTGAACAAAAACATGACTCATGTTGACTATGGCAGCAAATGATAACTTTGTATAAGTTTTTCATGTAGGAGGCATAAACAAACCCTCCATATGATTGGAAGAGATAACCAACCAGGGGAGAACTGACTCATGAAACAAGGTTATGGCTTCTCCTAAGTCAAAAACTAAAATCATCCCAAACGGAGAAAAGACTTAGTTTTTTTTTTGTGCTTTGTTCAAGGGTGATACAACTGACATTGTAGTTTCCATCAAGTATGGAAGTAATATCCCGTTCCCGATCTTTTTCAACATATTTAATTTTTTTGTCTTTTTCATATTCAAAGTCTAAAAATAATAAAATAATGCTTAGTATAATGGACAGAATGAGTGTCGTGAAACATATGCACTAGTTCCTGGGATAGGAACAATCCTATGTTCAATGCAAGGTGGAAAAAATTGGTAAGTGACATTCAAAGGAATGTTCCATCCATGGGTAAAGGCATCAAGTTGCAGAAGCTAAGTGATTGCATGGTTAACTTGTACAAAAATACATGGTCAAAAGATGGCTTAAACATGATTCCAAATGAAGCCGGCTAAAGGCCAAGATAAACAAGTAGTCAATATGCAATGCAGTAATACAACTTCAAGAGGACTCCCGAGCCTACATAAGTCATGGTGGAACTAAAGAGGACTCCCGAGCCTACATAAATTGTAGCATGGGTGATAAATGATAGCAAGGAACTAACTAGGAAGCCCATGTAAACGATGGCTCTACCATCAAGTCATGATGAAAAAATCATCGACTAAAATGGGTTAAGTACTCATGAAATGATGGGATCGACCCTATGGAAAGTGATCATAATTGAGGCTATTATGTGAAGATGCAACAGAAAGTGAATTCCCTAATCTATATGCCATTTGAAATCAAATATCTACCATAATAGGTCAGTGGTCATGGATCTAAAGGAAAACTAGGAAAATCTCGAATTCAACAAAATGCACCTGAAAAAATACCTTTCCCAATGCTCACAAGCCAAACGGTTATATAGCCTTAGTCAAATTCAAAAAAATAAGCACAAACGAAATTTGTAAAAAAAATTCAAATTCTGGGCATAAATACACAATTTGACTCACATTTTGATCATTTTCACATTGCAGAAGTGGAGAAAGAGCTTTGGGGAAAAAATTCCTCTTCTCAAATACGGAGCAATCAACCCTCAAATTACGCCAAATCAGTCAAGTAAGCTCTAAACTCATCTTATTCATCAATTTCGTTCCTGTTTGAAGCAAAATTTTGGAATTTTGACCATATAAAATATATTTTTATTGAAACCCTTTGCGCATACGCAGGTTCATGTGGATGAACCTACATATGATACGCGACTGTGTACAAGTGAGGTCGTGTATGCGCAAAGCGAAAATTTAAAACTTGTATCTAATCAACTATTTAATGGTTTTTCCTGGGATTTCCATCATCTGGAGAGAGTGTGAGCATAGTGAAATTAACAATGAGGTGATGGAGGATCAAACTTCCTTAGATATTCTCTGAAATTGCAGATTGCTCAATTTTTTCAAAATGCCTAATATGAAAAGCAATGTTCGTTTGCTTCAAATGTTGGTTGATCATTGGGAACGAGAAGAAGATTGTTTCATGATTGATCGGATGCCAATACGCATAAAAGTGGAAGATATATACTTCATTACTAGACTCTCTCGAAGGGGAGACCCAGTAGACTTGCACGGAAAGCTTATTGGAGGGCTTACCGTAGAGGATTATGTCCAAGTCTATTGTGTAGACAATGCACATAAGGTAGGAATTCATATTCCTATCATATATCTGAAGGATTTATACATGAATATCCTTCTCTTTACCATTGGCAGAATAGTAGGATCAGCTTCTCTGCATTAGGCTTCAAGGACACAAATGAGCATAGTAGTGGAATACCTAAATCATCTCTTTGATTGGTGCACAGCCTTGCTGAGAAATATGGAAAAAAAATTGACTTAAATCCAGAAAGCAAAGACTAAAAACTTTGGGTATGGTACAATATTGCTGACATTCTTCTTCGAGAGGGTCCCAGGGCTTTGGCCCAAGGTCATCTCAACTATCAGCAACCCGAGAGATCCAAGAATAGCCTGATGGGCAAATCTGCTGAAGAGATTAGGGGGAAGTGAGGTTCCCGGGACCACTTGGGATGATGAGTTCTTCCAATGGTGGGAAGAACAATTCATCGCATTGGAAGATTATCCATATGCTGGGATGGACTTTCGTGCAGATCCAGATCTAGTCCTGCCACCTAGTGTAGCATGGGGCGCAATCAGTGAGATTGCATTTTTGGATTTTTGATTATATGATTTTTTTTATTTTTTCAAATTACATGGAAAATGATTTTTTTTTTATTGGACTAAATTACTTACAAAATTATGATGATCATGATGCATACATGGGACGAGTCAGGCCAGAGGGGTACCCAAGGCATAAGCGCCGCAGAGGTGAGGCGGATGTAGAAGACCCTGGCAGGACACTCCATGCAGTATATAGAAACTTGGAGAGATTGACTCGCCAAGTGCTTATGGCCGCTATAGAGGACCTATCAAAGGTTGTCCAGAGATGGGTGGTAGGAGATTGGGCAGGGACCTTAGGAGTAGATTATAGATATGATCGAATGACTGTAATATTTTTTGATGATAGACATGATCGGGCATAAGCCCTAATTTTGTAGGACATGGTGGTCTAGATTTTGTATATTTTTGAACACTCTGACCAATATATATATATATATATATACAACGATTTATATGATGTGATGACTCAAATGTATGATAACTAATGATGTATTTGATATATATTTTAAATTATTGAATGATTAATATGCCAATCAATTACTTGATTAGCTAATAAGTCTACCATCCAATTGTCAGATGGAGGAATATGAATGAATGTGATAAATTGGAATGATCATTGTAACAAACATACCCTAAAAAATAATCGATGTTAAAATGAGTCTCGGACACGATATGTGTTGTTAAACTGTGAAACCACCAGCTGTGAATCCAAGAAAAATACTAACGAATCAACACCCAAAGATATTTCCTCCGAGAGTAGGTTGACCATTTTAGTGTATTCTGCTACATTGTTTGAAGCAGGACCGATGCAGACACCTCTTGAAACTAACAACTGACTGGATGGATAATGGAGTACCTAAGCCATGGAAGCCAAGTTTCGAGTATGTCTACTAGCACCAACGGCAAAACCAAAGTGACTCATGTCATCCAATATTACCTGCCATAGTAGATCAAAGTCATCAATACCACACCAAAAATCGAAACCAAGATATGTAAAAAAAAATATATATATATACAACAAAGCAAGATGCTAGGCCAAAGCCTAGGCATAATAATTTTTCAAATAGAGCCCATTTTTGGGCTCCGCAAACTCATTTCCATCAAAGTCAATCAAGGCATAGGATCCTTTATTTAGGAACTTTTTGACGATAAAGGGGCCATACCACATAGATTGGAACTTGCCTGCCCCCAAGGCATCCTTCTCTTGGGCATAAACCAAGACAAGTTCACCTTAAGAGAAAACCCTAGGTTTGACTGCCTTATCGTACTGAACCTTAAACCGTTTCTTATGCACCTCATTCATCATAGCTGCATCTCGACGTTGCTCATCGGGATTCTCTAGATGAAGAAGGTGTTCTTCAAGGCTGGAAGTGTCAGGAAGAAGCTTGAAAACTAACTTAAGGGATGGGATTTTTCATTCAATAGGAAATATATATTTCAACCCATAAGCTAGTTGAAACAGAGTAAAATCGGTTGCATTTTTTACTGAAATCCAGTATTCCCAAAGTGCAGGATACAACATAATATGCCAATTGGATCTAGATTTATCAATTGTCCATTGAAGAATTGTCTTCAAGGATTTTTTCATGACTTCAACTTGCCCATTGGCTTGAGGATAATAAGGAGATGAATGCTCCTGCCATAAACCTAATTTCAGAGCCAATTCAACTATCATGTTTTTCTGAAAGTGACTTCCATGGTTAGTGACAATCTCTTTGGGGATACCAAAGCGAGAAATGACCTGATTGAAGAGGAACAAAGTTTTTGTCTCGCCGTCATTCCCAAAAGTAGGCATAACCTCAACCCACTTCGTGAAGTAGTCTACAACTACAATAATGTGCTTGTGACCTTCAGCCAAAGGCAGGTTACAAGTAGTATAATCAATACCCCACTTTGTAAAGGGGCTGACAGTGATGATAGGAAAGCGTGAAGCTAGATGAGCACACATCTTTTGAGTATAAACCTAACATGGATGACACTTTTTGACCGATTCAATACAATCTTTGAAAATTGAAGGCCAAATTATCTTACACACAAGATTTTTTGGGTTGTAGCAAGCCCAGATAAATGACCACCACAAGCTCCACTGTGGCAATCATTCAGCACAACCTCAAATTCTTTGAGATTTAAGGAGCGTCTAAGGATCGAATCGACCCTGCGACGATAGAAAGTGTCACCAATAATCAAATAAATTTTGGCTAAGTGACGTAACTTTTGGCGCTCATCTTTCGAAAAAGTCGAGGAAAATTTCATAGTCTGGAGATAAATTATGAGATCCCCATACCAAGGATCCTGTGAAGAAATGAGAAACAGATGTTCATCAAGAAATGATTCGTCATAAACAATCTCTTCTCCACAGGGAAACTTAGAAATCAATTCCGCAAAAGCTAATGATTTCATGGACCTGGCAGACATAAAATCAAGATAAAATTCTTTCAAAATCACAACCCATTGATTGTATTTGCCCCCAATCACTCGCCTACTGAGAACAAACTGAAATGGATTGATCGATGCCAAAAAATAAGTTTTGTGAAGGAGAATATAATGTCTGAGCCGCTGAACATCATGAACAGCTGCTAAAGAAAGTTTCTCTATTAGATAATACCGAAGTTCAGGACCTACCAAGCCTCGACTAAGGTAGTATATAACATGCTCGGAAAGAGCATCATCTTCCTGAACCAGAACCATACCAATGGTAGATTCTGCTGCCACAAGATACAATAGGAAATCCATGCTATAATCGGGTGGACTCAATAAAGGAGCAGAGGTCAATTCTTTTTTCAAAGCATCGAATGAGTGTTGAGAAAAGTCATCCCAAAAGAATGGAACCCCTTTCTTTAATAATCTCATAAATCCCTTTGTAATCTCGACATAATTTACGATGAATCTCCGCAGTAAATTATATTTTCCTTGCAGACTTTGAAGTTGACGAATTGAAGATGAGGGAGGCAACTGAAATATTGCCTCAACCTTTGAGGGATCTACTTGAATCCCTTTCATAGACATGATGAATCCCAACAACCAACCGAATGCGACAGCGAAAACACACTTGTTCGAGTTCAACTAGATTTTGTAATACTGGCATCGTTCAAAAACTTGACAGAGGTGAGAAGGATGATTGATTCTCTTACGAAAACGAGTAGCTAAATCATCTAAATATGCCTCGATAATATGTTTAACGTCGTGTAAGGCATAATACGTGGCCCACTGAAAGGTATCTCCAACATTTTTTAGGCCAAAAGGCATTTTCTTGTAAGAAAAGGTACCCCAGGGACAAATAAATGCAGTCTTATGTTGATCTTCAGGACAAATAGTGATTTTATTATATCTAGTGAAACCGTCCATGAAGGAGAAAAACTCTTTCCCCACACACTCATGGATGATATAATCTATAAATGGTGTGGGGTAATTATCTGTAGGACAAGCTTTATTCAAGTCCCAGAAATCGATGCAAACTCGAATCGTTCCTTGTTTCATGTCCACAGGAACTGGATTTGAAACCCACTCAGTGAAAGGAATGGATTAAATGAAACCTACCTTAAGCAGCTTCTCAACCTCAGCTTTGATAGCTGCTGCCTTCCTAGGGTTGACCAAATGAAGCTTTTTCCTGATAGTCTTAGTGTTTTCTTATATCTTGATCTCATGCTGGACAATAGATGGATTTATACCAGGCATTTCCTCATAAGACCAAGCAAACACATCCCGAAAGTCTCGAAAGAGGTCAGTGTAAGTCTGAATTTCTTCAGGGGAACACTCGGCTCCAATGAAGACATTCTCTATGATGTTGGGATCTCTGGAGATGTTCACCAGGGTAGTAGTAAAAATAATAGCCATGTTCCCTTCAGAAAAAACCTGTGTTGGTGCTAAAGGGTTCAGGACTGGGTGAATAGGTCTATAAGACTGAGGGCTAGAAAAAATTGATTCAACCTCTCGCAAGTCCGGTAGAAAGTAAGACATATTATGCAAATCATCCCACGGTCTCTCTACACCATTCATTGCTTCGAGGATAGCCTCTTCAGATGGAAGTGTGGTATCAAGTCAATCTTGAGCAGAAGATGAACTGAGAGTCCAAGCCGGAGCCACATCTCCATCCAATTCCTCCAGTCAGAGAGAAAATGGAATGAAATTTGCAGAGTCAACAATAGATATATAAGAAATCTCAACTGCAAACATAGAAAATTCCATTCCACCCACTTGACCTTCTTCTAATGTGGAGGTAGGGGAAGGTAAGGTCCAAGGGTCCAAAACATAATGAGTTCTGAAGAACTTTCTCCGAATAGGAACCCTGGAGAATGAAATAGCATTGATATGAATCGAAGGAGGCAGAAGATCAAAATTACCCATCAAGGATGTATACATTCCAACCCCCATATTCTCAACAAGTTTCTTGGTATCCTTCACCAAAGGAATGGTTGAGTCAGAAGATGCATTCGGATATAGAGGAGAACAATCCAGTTGGTCAACTGTGACAATTCTCCCTTCGTGAGGGAAACATACAATTAAAAATAATGAGGCTGCAATAGCATCCATCTCATAGATCTAGTTTCACCCCAACAAAAGGTTATAGTCTAAGCTTGCATCAACTATCTCAACTTCGATATTAACAGTTTTTCCCCCAACAAAGATAGGCAAAGCTGGAACAATACCATGCAGCCTGTGAGAATGACCATCAAATGCAGTCAGAAGAGTGGCTGAAGGAACATCTGTGGGAGATCCAATACCCTTCCATCATGCAAGAGACATTACACACGTGGAAGTGCCCTCATCAAAAACCGTTCGAAAGATATTGAATTTTCGATATGTTAACCTAATATAGAAATCCATATGATGAGGAAGTCTCTTTTTAAAATTTGACATGTCAAATGCGATCATCAAATAATTATTTGGATAAATAGCCCCAATAACAATGAGCAAAGCACTTCTTTGTGCAGGACAAGACTGGAGCACCTCTAATGCAGACATGGCACAAGGACTTTGAGCCAAATCTTCTACAATCAAGTAGTTCTGGGCAACCTTGGCATTAGGATTGATCGTCGTATGCTTTGAGGACCCTTTTGGCATTCGAGGTATAGAATCAACTGCAGGCCTCTCAATATGGAGCAGCTCAGCACTATTGGGAGCACCCTTAGCTTTCAAAGACTCAGCTTCGCCATAATCATGATATCTCGTAGCGATATCTGCGTGAGCACTCATCATGTATATGTTTGATGCATTTTCCCCTTCTTGGCTGCCCCCAGAGGGAGCCCCATTATTTGGATTCATGCCAGCAAGTAATTGTTGCCCTTGGGGAAAAGGGTTTGTCAGCACAGACTGGGAACTAGAAGAACCCTGTTGAGCTAACAAGCGCTGCGCATGTTGAATTTTAGGGCAAAGGTGCGTAAGATGGTCTCTAGTGCACAACTTGCATGGAAAATTCACTTTGTTTTTATTATCCTTTTTACCCTCTCCAACATGATCGTTGGATTTGTTCGCATTCCCCTTCCCATCCTTGTCCTTTTTCTTGTTATTCCGTCCTTTCTTCTTCCCATTAGATTGTTGATTTCATTTGGGGTTAGAAGTTTGAAAGACATTAATCACCAAGGACTGGGAAGGAGTTGTCACTGAAGACACAGCCTGACCAGAAGAAGCAGATTGTACAAACAACTACTGCAATTGACTTAGCAGGTTATTCATATTGCTATCAATCAAACCGATAAGCCCATCACCATGAGGACCGGGTTTAGTTTTGGCTAAATCCAATTTGGAGTGAGGAGCATCCGGAAATTTTTTTATTGAGGACTCCAGACTAAGAATAAATCAATTCTAGTTGTTGATCCCTAAAAATAGCCTGCTCTTCAGAAAATACCCCTAAAATGGATACATTTTTAGAAATTTTCGGCTGTAAAGATTTAAAAAACCATTCAAGAAGGAGTTAATTCCAGATTTGGGCTTTGATGAGCCTCTTCCTTCTTCGCCATTCCTAAATATGGTCAGAAATGTGAGTTGCCTTTTCCTACTAAAAATTTCCATGAGGTTAGTCTCGGCGTCATAACGGACAGGTAACTGAAAATGATTTAAGAACATGGTATCCAACTCTCCAAAAGTAGAAAAACTTCCCCCAGTTAACTCTATGTACCATTTGGCCACATTTCTAGTTAAGGTTCGTTGAAATAATCTCAACCTAATCAAGCCATCAATCAGGGAGTTTGATGAACACCATAAATGGAAAGTGGTGATATGATATGTCGGATCCTCACAATATTCCCTTCAAACTTTGGAATGTCTGAGGGGAGTTTGGTTGGGACCAAAGGCCAACCCAGACTATATCGAATAGGATCGTTAGTTAATTTCAATAGATCTAGAAAGTTTAACATTGCTAGAAATGGTAAGCGTGGAGGAGCCTGGGAATTCCATCACCCATAGGAAGGATTCCCTACATTTTGAAAAGAATAACTTGGATTTGTTGAGACACCAGGTTTCCAGATCTTGTTCGTAAAAAATTCTGGGCCATAAGAAAATCCTTGTGACCCAACATTCGGAGAAGGACCCGCTCCCAACATAGATTTACTATACACAGGAACATTCCCTCCAATTGAGGTATTGAATGAATAAGAAACCCCTTGGTAAGGGTTCCAAGCATTTGCAAATGGAGAAAAATACTGAGAAGTACTCGATGAAGGGAAAGGAAAATTTCCTTGCTGACCAGTGAAGAACTGACTCCCTGGTCCTAATCCTGTAAAAGCAAGGTTCCATCCCAAAAAAACATTAGAGCTTTGACCTCCAGAAAAAGGATTAAAACCTTGACTCTAAGAGGTGAAAGGCATGGATCCTAAGGAAGGGTTTGAATGAGGGATATGCTCACTTCCAAAGGGGAACCCTTGAAACAAAGCTGATCCACTAGCCATAGAAGGTATGGGTGCGGAGACAACTGAAGTAGCAGAAAAGGAGAAAGAAGGAATTCCACTAGTGGGCATTCCATAAGAAAAGGGACCAGATTGAGAAGCATGTGCCTGGATGTTTCCAGAGCCAAGCATAGTAGCACTAGAAGTGATTGTCAATATGGAAATAGTTCCTCCTCCCTCAACAAAAAGAGGAGTCTCCACACTTGCAGTATTCACAGCCGAAACCATGTTCCCAGTCGTGGCCATCGAAAGAAAGGGATATGATGGAAAAGGACTAGCTGGTCTCTAAGACTCGGGCCCGATGTATCGAAGAATGTCAGGAAAAATAGCAGGAAGAGGAGATGGAAAAGACTCAACAGATTGAGGAACTTCCTCTACTTCAACTTCTTCTACTGGAAATAAAACTCTATAGATGAGTGGAGCACTCCTCTCTAAACTGACACTAACACTAGAACCACCCACAAAAACAACAAGCCCCAACAGAGGATCACTCTCCACTGCATTTGAAACCACCGGGTGAAAATCACCCACCAAATTACTCCTACGCCTTCTTGAAGAAGGCTCGACGCTTGCGGGAGAAAGCCCATGAAGCCTCATCGATCGACAAGGCCATCGGTCAGCCAATTTAAGAGATTAATTTTAGGCTCATAAAATATAAGAAGCTAAGCAATCTAGGAGTAAAGAGCACACTCTAATAGATTCCTAATATACAGCAATACAAGTAGCTCTCAGGTATTTCCACTCCGGGTGATGAGGACCGGACACCAAAATACAAGAAAGAGAAATAATAGGACCTTCTTAAAATATTCTTGGGTAATTATGCCCCATGCCTACTAGTGAAGGTAACAGAAATAGTTACGCTGACCTCCTAACAACAGCCTTTATCAGTGCAAGTCCCCAAGCTTCGCAAGGGCACCCTCCAGAAGTTCTGATGGAAGTGATGCAATGTTTGTCTCAGGTACCACGGGTATTCCCCCCCATAGTCACCTGTGTGGTCCCTAGGATAGGAAACTAAGGGCACCAATATGTATCGGCAGCTGGGCAAAATGGTTTTAGGTCAAGATTCAGCAAATAGGAGAGGGGGTATCTCTCTTCTCTGCCTGCACTATCCCTCGTGCTTGACTCTCTGGAAGAGAGCTTTCCCGGTCCACTTAATGGTGTTGGATTTTTCTCTTTAATAAAATTTCTATGTTTAACAGTTTGAGCGGCCTTGGAGAGTTAACTCTCTACTCACCTAATCCAAGGCCCTACAACCTAGCTAGTTGGTGTATGATTAATGACAATGATACAAAAACTTCTAGTTGCTTTTAATTATATCGCTTGTTTTAAATTGGTTGTTACTTAAGTCAAAGGTATCGAGACGTGAAATTGATGGTGTTTGATGATGCAGAAGAAATCAATGAAAACCTAGTTACATGAAAATGCAACAATTTCCTTCCTATGAAAAGAGATCTCTACATGGGCTCTATGAAACTACATAAGAAAAACTTTCTTTTTTCTTTTTTCAGTTACTCAAACTTCACACGATCTAGAAAACTATGAAAAAGACTAAAATTCTCAAATGCACTTAATGCAAACTACCAATGATATGCAAATCCTAAGATGCTAACTCTAAAGAAGAAAAAAAGAGTCTCTAGAAAGACAATGGTTCGATCACTTTTTGACAGAAAATCAAGGCTAGTTCCAAACAGAAATCCTATGCTTAAGAATGCCAAAACGTACTTGACACAAAAGAGAGAAATGTAGAAAAGACTTCCTTCAAAATCAAGACAAGAACGAAAGATTAGAAACCAACAAAAAATCTTCAAAAGATATGATAAAACTGTAAAAACAAACTCACAACAATATCTACGGAAAACACAAATGTTTTTTGGGCTTTTCACTTATAATGAAAGGAAAAAAATTTCAAAAAGACAAACATAAACTACCCAAGAACCGGAATCAAGCAAAATGAGTCTCAACAAGGCTTCAAAGTGCTCAAGACAACTATGATACTTTTGTAGCAGGACTCAAATGAGAAAAAAGAAACACAAAAGCTCAAATAATTGATTCAGTACAGTAGCACAGTCTTGCAGTAAAAAATGACTAAAAAACCAAAAAGATATTCTTCAAGATTCGTAACAAGGCTAGTCCAAGAAATCAATAAAACAAAGATAGTCTAAAAGGTAAAACACAAAAAGTGAAGCAATGCATAGGGCCAAGAAGAGAAAACAAGTAGAGGCTCACTGTTTTGAATGATCAGAACAGCCAAGAACTTCAGGAAAAGATCTTGGTGCTTCAGTTGCAATTGCAATCACACAAAACAGGCAATTTACCAAATGGCTAGGTTTTCACAAGAATAAGAGAGAAAATTATATGCAATCACCATAAACACAGTCCAGACACCTTAAAGACACCACAGGAATGGTTCACCACAGACAGAAAAGACTACAGAGGCTGGAAACTCAAAATTTCAAAATTTTCTAGGCATACACGATTTTGCAGTATGCAACAAGCGTGTATACACGACTGTAACCAAGGAAACTCACGTATACACGGGTTCCTTTGGAAAATACAGGAGGTATACGCGACTGTGAAAAGACTAAGTTGCATATGGAAATAAAGATAAGGAAAAAAGAAAAATTCAAGCCTAATCAAGGGACCAGGTCTTCTGTTTGATTGAAAAAAGAATTACTAGAGTGTTAAAAGTGATAAAACTGTCAAGGAACCTACAAGACAGATAGAACAACCCAAACTAGGAATTACATAGATGCAATCCCCAGTGGAGTCGCCAGTTTTGTTGTAAGTAATGTTACCCTAAGGTCTTGGGTTGATAAACCTTCACAGATCAGGGGCATGCCATTACTAGAAGGACTCACTTAACCAACTTCTATGCTTTAAAGTAGAAACTAAAGGTTGCAGACCTTGCCCGTATATCCTTCGGTTGTAGTATATCCTACAGGGTGCAAACCCCCTGCAACTCTCTGTGCTCCAGAACCTGCAAACCAACAAAGAACAAGCACAAAAACCTAGTTGTACAACATATATATGTTCTAGATGTTAGTGAAAAGCATGCATAATCTCATAAAAACAGTATTAAATGAACGATTTAAGATAATTACACATGTATAAGAGATAAATGGCATGTCAACATCGGGAACAAGATGGTACTTATTTTATTAATGACATGTACAGTAAAAAAATGTGGAGAGATCACCTGAAATCTTCCACGGCCTTCGAGCATACCATCCTCTGGATCCATCCAGCCCTAGCCTCACAAAACTTCTTCCAAGGGTAGTGCACAATCGTAGTCACATAGGGTGAGTGAACATCTCAAGGAAACAAGGGTTTCCTGAAAATATCTGGGAAGTGCAGGAGGCACAGGGAATATATCAGACTTGGATAGGGCTCCAACAGCATATAATATCTATATTTCTCTCTCTCTTCCTCCCTTAGGCCATTCCCTTGAGGGGCTTTTATACTCCCTCAAATTAGTTTTTGTAGTTGGGAATAGTTATGCCACGGGCTGGGGTAGTTAAGTTACAGGAAAAACCGTAAACCCCACCTATAAAATAGGGAAATTATATATTTTTTAATGTTTTAAAAAGGCATATGCGGTTCTCTATGTATGAACTCACGTGTATACGCAAAAAAGTCTGGGCAGAATCGCGTATGGGTTTTAAGAAACTGTTTTTTGAGAAATATGTCCAATTCTAAAGGGAAGGGTTGCCCAAGACCAATGTATAAATCATCAAGTATATGATTGTGATAAATGATTCTATAACACACATAATACACAAATCTAAGTCAAGAGAACATTTTTCAAGGACTATAGAGAATTTTTTATTTTATTTTATTTTATTTTATTTTTTATTTTTTATTTTTTTTTCTGATTATGGAGCTAGGGAAGGGATAATATTTCAAGGTCCCAATCCTCAAAACTATCCTCGTGATTTCATATTAGAATTTCCATACTCAAATAATGAAATTTAATATGAAGCATTAGTTCAAGGAGTAGTCCTAATTGCCTAAATGCATGTCAAAGGTTTGATTGTTAACGGAGATTATGAATTGATAATAAATCAAATCAAGAAGAAGTATAAGATAAAAGGGAGTGATTAGGATCACATGTTACAAAAGTTTGGGACATCCTTGAAAATTTTAATTCTTTCAATATAATCTTTGTTCCACATGAAAATAATCAAGAAGATGACTCCTTAACAATTGTAGCATCCCTCTTCAATCCAAGAGACCATGCATCTCACAATTTATTTCATTCAAAAATGATCTACCATCTTTCCATAGTTGACAACGAGCACTTCCATAAAATATTTGAAAATGATGAGCATATTAAAGAATTTATTTCTGGTGTAGGAGAAGTATCATTAGATCAACCAAGTCTAGATGATTCCTAAGAAAATTCCAAGGAATAAAGTATAAGTTTCACAAAGGGTGAAAATGAAAATTTTCTTCCTAAGAAATATGTTACACTCAAACTTATTCATAAGAAATTATCACCCATGGAGTCATGATCTTAGAGAAGAATCTTCATTAAGAAAAGTCCAATATAGGCGCAAAATTAATATTGGCACAACACAAAATCCCAAGTGCTTGAATTTGGGAACAGATTGTGCTGAAGGACAACAATATCTTAAGTTGTTCAATGACTTTCAAGACGTCTTCATCTGAAAATACTACAATCTAAAATAAGGTACTAAACCCTTCAAAGAAGGTACTATACCACTCAAAGAAGGTACTAAACCCTTCAAAGAAGGTACTATACCACTCAAAGAAGGTACTAAACCCTTCAAACAAAATACTAGAATAATAAATCCAAAGATGAAACCTTTTCTAGATACAATCAATTATTAGTTAATAAACATGATCAACATAAGACTACCTTTATCACACCATTGGTGGCGTTTGCATATGCAATGATGTCATTTGGATTAAAAAATGCTCGAGTGGAATTTCAAAGAGCCATGGATTATGTGTCTAATATGATAGGCAAGTTAATGTCATATTATCAAGATGATCACACTGGTCATTCAAAATTAAGAGACCGACATATTGGACATCTTAAACAAGTGTTCCAAATTTGTAGATCATATGGTATATCCCTTAGTCTCGGGAAATTCCTATTTACAATATCAAATGGAAAGCTCTTAGGTCATATAGTAAGCAAAGAATGAATATGCATCGACCTAGAAAGGATAAAAGCTATAAATGACTTGCAACCACCAACTTCCAAAAAAGGGTGCAAATGGTTTTTGGAAATGAATATTTATACCAAACTATTCTTCAATAGTAAACCCAATCGACAAGTTATTGTAAAGGGATCAAATCTTTGAGTGGATGCCACAAATGCAGATGGATTTCACAAATATTAAGTAGGTAATTACTATGATATTAGTTCTTATAAATCCAAAATTTGATCAAGATTTCATATGCTAATATTTTTCTTACGAGGAAACTACTGCTTCCATCCATAATTATAAAAAATACAAGAGAAGAACTTACCATTTCATGAGAAAAAATTTACATGACTATGAATTAAAATATTTTGACCTGGAAAATGGACTCTTTCCTTAATCAAAGTAGTCACCCATTTCAGAATTGACATAATTTTAGCTCATGTTATTGCCTATGTACCAAAACCCTCCTTTTAAGACCATGCTCAACCTACAATTTAGGGATGGGAAATGGGTGAATTAGCTTGCAAAATTATAGGAATATGATATCAAAGTTAAAACTTTAGAGGTAATAAAGTGGCAAGGATTGTGCAAGTGAATCACTGGTATTGAAGTTGTGAATATCACTCTTTTTAATGATCAATATGATCTTTCCATTTCAAGATGTGACTGGTATAAAGATATCATTTTCTATCTAAAAACTACACAATTCCCGATCAGAATGACTTCAAAGGAGAGAAGAGCCTTAGAAATTAAAAGCAACAATTATGTTCCAATCTTTGGTGTTTTATTTAAAAGGAATTTTATGGAATGTTACAAAGTTTCTTAAATCCCCAAAGGTCTTAGAAACTTATTTATGAACTTCATGAGGGAATTTGTGGTGGACACTTCACTCCTCTAGTCAATGCTCATAAAGTAATAAAATTCTATGATTATTGGCATGATTTATTTAAAGATGCTCATGTGATAATAAGAAAATGTGTTCCATGTTAAAAGTTCTCGGGGAAAATGAAAAGAAAATATTCTATTAGAATTTTCTATCACCACAAACTTGATATCTCCAATTTCGACTTCCACCCCATTAAAAACCCTAGAAAATGATTTAGTCACCTCTTTGTCATAACTGTCAAACCTTTCTATGAAGTTTAACCATTGTGCTTCCTACAACATCTTCTTAACCTGCAGGTAACACTCCATAAATTTTCTTCCATCTGGCTTTGTTCAGACAATAACACCCATGATTGAGAATTTTTACCTCACAATTTTCTTCTTGATAGGGTATGAGAGAATGGTATGGTTATGAGAGAATGGCTTTAGTGAGAGTTCAAATGAGAGTGAAAAAGGAAAAAAATGAAATGGTCATTTAGATGATAGGGTATAAGTATTAGTTGGGCAGTTTTAACAATGAATTCGAAATTAGAAATTGGAGCGGTGTATAATGATGAGTGATGAGTGGGATTTTTTGGCTTCTTCACCGATATGACAAGATTTTTACCTCAACCTGTAATAATGATTGTTTTTGAAATGGTGTTGCCAACGTCTACATAATTTCATATATTAATGTTTTAACCCTTTTTATTAAGTTTAATATTTTCATACCTTTGAGATGATGATTCTAACATTTAATTGCTCCTTTTGAATTGTCTTCAGGTGCTCCCAGCGGTGGATTTGATCATTCCTTTAATTACTTCAGTCAAAAATTCATGCCAATCACCAACTACAGAAACTTGTCAAAGTTGCAGATTCTTAGCAATTCTATAACTAATTATTTTGAATGAAAAACATGAAAGAGGGGAATAAATAAAAATGGGGATCAGATTGGGGTAAAAGAAAATTTATAATGCCAAAATAATTTGGTTTTCACCCTAGATTTTTTGTATAAACATGCCAACATTTGTTGGTTTTCATGTTTATACAATTTGTATTATTATTATTATTCAGAAATAAAAAGGTTTACAAGTCAAGTTGGAGGAGAAGGAAAATCCTTCTTAACCAACTACAAATCAATACTGCCTTGAAAATTCTTAACAAATTCCTCCTTTGTCAATGGCTTATGATGAATTCTTAAACAATGACCATTTACAAGGAAGGAAACTTTTTCTTCATTGATGGTCCCGATTATGACTACAACATTATGAAAGACTGTTTCAATCTCATAAGGCAGAAGCAATGAGTTTGAAATTTTCCTTGAAAATATTTGAACTTTGAATAAAAAAGTAATGCCCAATCCCCTGGCTGGAACTTTTTCTCTTTTATGTATTTATCATGCCATTTAGATATTTGTTGTTGAACTAGGTTGGTTCTTTGGATAGCATCTTGTCTTATCTCATATAGTTCATTTAATTGCTCTATCCTTTGTTTTTGTGCTTCTGAAAGATCAAGACCCAATTTGATTGTTGTCATGAAAGTCTTTATTTGAAATTAAATAGGAAACAAGATTTGCTTCCCATAAACAAGTTCATAGGGAGTATGTCATGTAGTATTTCTCTATGTTGTGTGGTATGCCCATAAATCTTATGGAAACTTTTATTCCCAGCCTCTTATATGTCGATGCACAGTCTTGGTAAGAATGGCTTCAATTACTTTATTTGTGGACTCCACTTTTCCATTTGCTTGTGGATGATATGGAGTAGACTTTTGATGCTTGATTTTATACTCTTCCATGATATTTTGTACTAGTTTGGATGTAAATTGAGTACCTTGATCTATCACAATTTCCCTTGGGACACCAAAATGAGTGAAAATGTCCTTAAAAAGAAATGAGACTACAAAATTTTCAGTAGAAAAAGGAAGTGCTTTAGCTTCTACCCATTTTGTAACATAATCAGTGTAAACAAGAATGTATATTTTCTATCTTGATGGTGGATCAATAGGACCAAAAATATTTAATGCCCATTTCTCGAATTGTTTAATGAGTACCTACGGTTGTAGAGGCATTTCATCTGAAAGGATAGGTTTCCCCATTCTTTGTCAACTATCACGTCTTTTAACATATTCATTTGCATCTTTGAAAATATAAGGCCAATAATATCCTAACAGAAGGATTTTGTAAGCAGTTCTTTTATCAGCAAAATGTCCTCCACGTGGTTCATCATGACAAGCTTTTAGTATTTCAGGTACTTCATCTTCTCTAACACGCCTTCCGATAATGAGATAAGGTCAAGTTTTATACAATTCTTCATTTATCCATGAGTAAGATGCAATAATTTGAATTACCTTTCTCTTTTCTCGAGGAAACAAATATGATGGTAACTTCCCTGTAGCCAAATAGTTAGCAATATCTGCAAACCATGGAGATTTAATAGATACTGCAAAAATATATTCATCAGGAAAATTATCTTTTATAGGTGTGTTATTTCTCTCATTTTGGATCCTAGATAGAAAATCAACAACTGTATTTTTTTTTCTTGGTCGATCTAAAATAATGATGTTAATTCTTGTAATAACAATAACCATCTTGTAATTTTTCCATTAGCGATTGTTTTATTCATTAAGTACCTTATTGCAGAATGATATGTATGTACAAAGGTTTCATGTCCAGTGATGTAATGTTATTGATGGCATGGACAACAGCTAAAAAATACTTTTTATTAACAGTGTAATTTAACTCTGCAGGAGTCAAATTTTTACTTGTATAGTAAATGGCATAAGGATTCAAGTCTTTTTTTCCTAATATAGCTCCCAAAGATTTGTGTGAAGCATCAGTTGAAATATGGAAAGGTAATTTCCAGTTTGGTCCTCTGAGAATGGGTGCATCGGAAATTTTCTCTTTTAGTGTTTCAAAATTCCTTTAGCAGTCAGAATTCCATATGAATTCACAATATTTTGTGAGCAATTTGAAAAGTGGAGATGCAATTTTTGTAAATTTTCCTATGAACCTTCTATAATAACCAATGAAACCAAGAAAACTTCTAACATCTTGTTGACAAGTTGGAATTGATACTTTAGAAATAACTTCTACCTTATATGTATCCACTCTAATTCCATCACCTGAAATATGGTGTCCTAAAACAATCCCCTCAGTAAATGTCATAAAACATTTTTCATGACTTAATCAGAGATTTTCTTCCTTGCATCTAATGATAACTTTTTCCAAATTCTTAAGGGTTTCTTCAAAATAATTCCCATAAACTGTAAATTCATCCATATAAAATTCCACACAATCATGAATTATATCAGAAAAAAATCTTAACACTACCCTTTGAAATGTTGCAAGTGCATTACATAATCCAAAAGGAAGTACCCAGTAAGCATAAGTTCCACATGGGCAAGTAAAGGTGGCTTTATCTTGGTCTTCTCAGGCTACTTAGATTTGATTATATCTACTAAAACCATCCAAGAATGAGAAATATTTATTTCTTGCCAATGTATCTAAAACTTGATCTATAAAAGGAAGTGGAAAGTGATATTTTAAAGTGACCTTATTAAATTCCCTAAAGTCAACACATACTCTCCATTTTCCATTTTTCTTCGAAACAATTACTAATGGTGAAACACATACTATCAAATATAGGATAAATGAAGTTCACATTTAACAATTTTTGTAGTTCCCCCTGAACAATTTCCCGTAAATTTGGATTAATCCTTCTTTGTGGCTATGTGATTGATTTGGAATGTTCTTTGATATAAATATGATGTATACAAGTGCTTGGATCAATTCCCTTCATGTCAGTATATTCCCATGAATAAGAAAAAGAATGTTCTTGTAATACATTGTTTAATTCTTTCTTTTGAAATTCTTCCAAGTTATGACTTATATTCAGAGTTTTTCCTAGAAAATTTCATATTAAAGAATTTCCAAATTCCTCCATAGAATGTAAAGACATTATAAGTGATGATAAATATTCAATATTGCATTGTTCTTGAAAATTTTGACTAGATTCACAATATGAATATGATTCATTATTTTCTACTAAATTTAAAATTTGATGTTCTTCATCTATTTGTGAAGTATAAAAAATTGGTTGTATATCAATATCATCATCTATCCATTCTTCACTTTATACTTCTATCATTGTTTTTGCAGGTGGATACATTGTAAATTTCTTTTTTCAACTTCCATCATAGATAATCATGTCACTGAATCTACAACTTGTAAAAGCATTAGTTGCGGATAACCATGGCCTTACTAGGATCATGGAATGTCCCCCTAAGTTATTCTTGGGTGTTAAAATAATAAAGTCAACAGGATATTCCCAAGAATATAAGGATACATATGCATCTTCTAATACACCATCAGGTTTAATTACAAACATATATGACAATTGTAACAATGAAGGTGTATATTGAAGATTAGGAAGTTTTAATTGATCCATATTTTGTTTACTCATGATGTTTATAGTTGCTCCTAAATCAATCAATGTATTTGGTTTTTCAACATCATTAATGTGTGTTTTCATAATGGGACTTCCTGGATCTAATTATTTTTTAATTTTTGTTTTTCTATCTGCAAATTTTCCAACTAATTGGATTCTTTTCACTTCTTTTCTTTTCCTTCCTAGTCTTTTAATGCTTAACTCCTTAATTTTATTTGCAAAAAATGGAATTTCCTTGATGGCTTGTAAAAAAATAATTTTTAAGCAGACATTATTCAGTTCATACAACATATCATATTCAAGTAATATAATATGTTTTTCTACTCCTTTATCAATTTTTAATCTTTCAGGAGAAGATGGTTTTGAAAAATATACTAAAGGTTGTTTGATAATGGGATTTGAGTTTATTGGAGTATCATGTGTAGGAGTGACTTTTTCTGAATATTTTCTTTTTGATGAAGAGATGTCCCTTCCTCAGAGTGATCGTCCCTCTTTTGAGGATTTCCATCCTGATGAAGATATGTCTCTTCCTCAGAATGATCATCCTTTTCATTTTCCTGAATAACAATAGATGGTGACTTCTTTTCCAATACTCTACCAGATCTAAGTTGAACATTATTAAGATCTAATGGAGTTATCATATAGGTCTAGAAATTTTGTCCCTCCATATTGTAAACAGGATGTGAATTTTTATTATTTGGGTTCGGAAGTGGTTGATCAGGCAATTGATTTCGTCGTTGCGGAAATGGTAATGAAAATTGTGGATTTGGATTTTGAATTTGAGCTTGAGGTGGAAGTTTACTAGACTGAGGAAAATATTGTGGTGAAAAAGTTGGATAATTTTGAGGTTATTGATAATACTGAGGATATCTTCTATAACGATTTTTTCGTCCTTGTGCCCAAGGCTCAGGTTGAGGCCAAGATTTCCAAGGCATAGGTACAGTCCAATTGTTTAGTAGTGTTTGTGCATATGTTTGGGTGTTAAATCCTTGATTTTTCCATGGTCTATTGGAAATATTAAAAAAAAGAGGGGTCTATCTTATTTTGAACTACTTCCTCTTAGTAAATAGCTTTAAGACCTAGTATTGAAGGACTTTTTTTAGTATCATGATTTTTTGCACATATAACACAAGTTTCTACACTTTTCAAGTCAAGAGGACATTCTCTCAAGGCATGTTTTTTTTCTGCACTTAGGACAAAAGATAGACAAGGCATCACTTTCAAATTTTTGTTTGTTTTGTAATTTTAAGGTGTATAATTGTTCACTAAGACTCCCTAAAATGTTTGTTTTAAACTCATCAAACAAATTGCCTATTTCAGCCCTACTTATTGTTCCAGCTACAGATTTATTAATTCTAGAGATAACAGGATCTCTTGAACTCTTTCCAACTCTTGAATTACCTCTTTAAAGGTGTATGCATAATTCAAAAATTTCTAGTACTGATAACTGAGAAATGTCTCCTTTTCCCACCATGTTAAGGATATCTATCCTTTCATCTCTAATCGATTTTAATATGAGATCTTTCAAAGTATCTTCATCCAAATTTTCCATTTTAGCTCTCTTAAGATTATAAATAAACCTTTCAATTAAATCCTTAATATTTTCATCTTCTTTTTGCATCATTTTGAAAACTTCATCTTTAAGATTATGGGCCATGCAGTAATCCTTGTATTTTGTTAAGAATGTAGTTTTCATTTCTTCCCATGTTCTAATAGAGTTTGTTATTAAACCCATGAACCATTTTAATGTTGCATCCTTAGGAGTTGCTGGAAACAATATTAACTTTTTAGAGTCGAGTAAATAATCATAATATCTACATAAAACTTCGAACTCAAAAAGAAATGTTTTAGTATCCTCACTTCTTAATCCGTGGAAGTTAGGAAGGACAGAGGGTGAGATATTTTTCATTTTTACTATGGTATCTGCATTGTAGATAGGAAACCCAACAGATTTAGGTTCTCTTCTATCTCCTCCTCCTCTTCCGCTTTCTCTACCTCTTCCTCCACCTCTTTCACCTCCAATACTAAAATGTTCACCATTTACATTATGTACTTCTCCTTCTCCTTCCCCAGCCATTGTAGATTCTTCAAAACTAATGTAAGGTTCCAAAATTGGGTTTTCTAGTACTTTTTCTAGTTCTTTTGGTTCCTCTATCAATAGTATGTTAAAATATGTTTATTCTTCCTCTTATTCACTAGGGAATTATAGGTATTGAGCTAGAATTTTTTCTCCAGTTGAAGTTAGGAAAATTACTCATTATGTTGTGGATGTAAGATCTTCTTCTTCTACTACTACTTCATTTGATGAAGTTGGTGAAACTCTAGGTTGGATTTCATATCTCCGTACCTCAGGAAGTCTATGTATGCCTGTAATGGATGGTATGCAAGTTTGGCTGGGTGGTGTGGCACTACGAGGTCATGGTGGGGTGAGTGGTGTTGCTGGAATTAAACTTATGCCTCTACTTACAAATATAATTCTAGAATCTCTTTCCCTATGCATATAATTTTTGTTTTTTTATAAATTATTGGAAAAACTGTTGGAAAAATACTGAGAGGGGGGGGGGGGAATCAGTATTTAGTGCAGACAGAAAACTATTTAATTTTTCTTGCTTTTAAACCCATACGCTACTTTACTGAACACAACTCGCGTATATACGCAGATAACCAGAAGGAAACTCGCGTATGCACAGAGATCTAATTATGCACTTAATTCTTAACTTAGATCAGTGCTTTATTCATTCATCAGATGTTAAGTAAGCAGTAAACAGGTGCAGTAAGAACAGAATAAATCATCACACATCATCAACACACATGAACACCAGGATTTAAGGTGGAAACCCAATTCGGGAGAAAACCACCGCTGCCGTCGTCTCAGTCTTCAATATTTATTATATAAGGAAAAATTCTTACAATCATGTACTGGTGCAGACTCATACCAGCACGCAGGCACCAACCTGCAGAAGGTTACAACCTTCTCTCGTTTACCAGCCTCTCCTGGAAGGGAGCAACAACCCCCTGCTCTCTTTTACCAGCCTCACCTGGAAGGGAGCTACTACCCCTTATATTAGCACCAGCCTCCACTGGCAGAAAAGCTTCTACTTTCAGACTAAAGGCTTCAACCCTCAGATCCACTGCAAAAACCACGTTTCATCAACTTTCAAACTGGATCAAACAGCTTCAACACAATCCTTCACTTATCAACAAACATCCTTTTCCCATTGCATCAAATAGAACAGTGAAACCACTGCAACCAGAATATCAGAGATAGCCCAGACTTCAGAATAGATATACAGAAACTCAATCAGCTTTAAGCAACCATCAGTTCAGATACCATACGCACTTTTCTTTAAACAGACCCGCGTATACACCCGCTTTTAATAAAGCGAACCCGCGTATACATCTGTACACTTTTTAGAAAAACCCTAACAGTCCATACGTGCCTTTGTTTAAACAGATCCGCGTATACACACGCTTTCCATGAAACGAACCTGCGTATAGATTTATAAAAGATAAACTTTGTAGAACAGACCAGATCTATGAACTTACCCAGATTTCTTCAATTTCTTCAATAGATTTGCGCCAGGTCTTCATTACTTCTTTTCAGATCAACCTAGAGATTCATCATTTCCAGATCTAGAGGATTTGAACCTTCATCACATTCATAGGTGCATCATAGATTCAGATCTATCGATTAAGAACAGAGTTCAATCATACAGATAAACTTCAGAGTGAAGTATTCATTAAAGCACAAACACTTGCACACCCTTTTCACAATGATTTTCTTCTCCTTATATAGATTTAGCCTTTGTCAATACCATGAGCCAAAACCACATTACTTCCGATGGTATTTCTGGACAGGATCAAATAGACAATCCAGCGCTCAATACAATGGGTCAATACCATGGTGAAGTCCCCTGGTTTTACAAATTTAGAGCGCAATTAGGCATACGCGACTTAGCACGTACTTTTCCGCGTACATGCGGCTATCGCCCTAAACAAACTCCCGCGTGTGCACATAGTGACATGTCTTATTCATCTTCTGCGCGCTGCAGAAAGAGTTCCTTTCTTCCGTGCTCCTTGAACGATGGCTAAAATGTCATAATACTGTATTTGACACATAGGTTGCAACTCATCAAGTCGGTTTTCATCGAAACAACTTCTTGTCGAACGGGGTAGGATGCAACTCATCGGTACGATTTCCATAAAAACAACTTCTGCATCAAACAGGTTGCTATCCAAATACAACTTCCATAGTAGTTTTCCTCATCTTCATTTAGTGGGTTGCCATCAAGGACAACACTCTGCATCATATTGCCAACAATCTCCCCCTTTGGACTTGATGACAACCATGATGGTGTTTGGTTACCACAACATATAAGTACATTGATACCATGTCACTCTCCCAATTCTTTGACACCATTATCTGCATTCAAACACCATGTCACTCTCCCCTTTGACATCAAGGGCAAGGCGAATCAGCTTAAAAACAAGGTTTTCTTCTCTTGTAGGCTTGTAGAAAGAAGCTACTGTCGATGCGATGTCTTGGCTTTGAGAAATCATGCTCCCCCTGAGTTCATGATGAATCTTCAAACATATTTTTCAATGAAGTACATGACTCTATGACCTTTCCTATCACCAAGGACTCATACTTACATCAATGATCCAACCAAGTGGATTTACATATGTGACTCGAGTACCCAACCAAGTGGGTTTACACATTTTGACTCAACTACCCAACCAAGTGGGTTTACAAATTTGATCAAGTCCTTACATGACTGAATATTACAATTTTTTATTTTTCATTACAAATATGACCTTTTATAACCAATACCAAAAATACCTCAAGAAAGAGATCATATTTCAGAATCATCATAATTCCAACAATGCATTACGCTCAGCAAGACTAATGCTCCCCCTTAGCGTGTGCATCCTGAACACTTTCAACAGCAAATCATCAAGGCATCTTTACCCAATATCAGAGAATAAAACAGAAATATAAGAACTGGAACACTACCAGAGACACCAAACATCATCAGAGATACCAAACATCACCACAGTTTGTGTTGAAGAATGCTGACCCAAACAAAATTTGTCAGCTACCAATCCATACGCGGTTTTCTGTGTATGAACTCGCGTATATATGTGATTGTCTTTCAGGAAACCCGCGTATCCAATTTAATCTTCTAAATTTTAATCAAATATGATTCTCTGCATGGAAGAGACTACTCCCAGCTTCTATCTGAGATATTCGAACGCTTCCCTGGGCAGAGGTTTGGTAAATATATCAGCAATTTGTTCTTTGGAGGGAACATACTCCAACTTCACCTTTTTTTCAAGCACTTGTTCACGTAAGAAGTGATACTTGATGGCAATGTGCTTGGTCTTGGAATGCATAACAGGATTCTTTGAGATACTGATGGCGCTTGTATTATCACACATAATGGAGATAGGAGGTGAACATTTGATTTGAAAGTCTTGTAAAGTTTGCATCATCCAAAGAAGTTGAGTGCAACATGATGCGGTAGCTACATATTTTGCTTCTGCTATAGATAAAGCAATAGAGTTTTGCTTCTTGCTGAACCAAGATACCAACTGGGGCCCCATATAGAATGCACCACCACTAGTGATTTTCCGATCATCAACATTTCCAGCCCAATCTGCATCAGTGTAAGCATGAAGAGTAAGATCAGCATTCTTTGGATACCATAGACCAAAGTCTTGAGTTCCTTGTAGATATTTGAAAATTCTTTTAACAGCCTGAAGGTGAGACTCTTTTGGATTAGCTTGGAATCGTCCAACAATCCCAA
>CM076580.1:377106694-377319118 GCA_034641835.2 Pinus albicaulis
CAATTTTAAACTTGGGTAAATAAAAAATGTGTAAATAAAAATAAAATTGGGTTTTGACCCTATGGGGATTTGACCCCAATTGTAGGGTAATCAATTGTATTATCATTAGCTTTACTCATCTACTTTGAATGATGGGATGGTTTTTGTTATTATCTATTCATTTCCCTAGCTTCTCTACCCATAGATCCAACACTTAAAAGTGCCTCTACACTTGTGGGTGGCCCCCAAGGGGTGGTTTAGCTTATTATTTTCCACTTCTTACTGCATTTCTCAGATCTAGAGGTGCATAATAGCAAGTTACTTTATCATCTACAATCATTTACTAAAGTCTATAGCAATTTATTCACCTCCCAATTCGTAAGGGCTCCTATCAGTCAACTTGGTGCTATTCGAAGAGTTATGTCTAGTATTTTGAGTGTCTTTATGCTTGCTGATTTGAATTTTTCTGTAGTCATATTTCATTTGTATATTTACTCTCATGAAGGCCTTGACAAGACCACTATTTTGGGTGGTTAAACCACCAACTGATTTGGACAAGACCTACCCACTTATGATCCAATTTCAAACCAATCCATTTGAAACTAGGCAACCCATAGAGCACCAAAATGTATAAAAACCAAAAAAAAAAAAACATAAAAATGCACCCCCTCTCTTAAAGCCTAATCCTCAAAATTCTCAAGTTCAAATTGGATATGCAATAGCAAAAAAAATACCAGAATGTATCAAACCAACGGAAGGCTTTAACTCTAGCCTTTCTCATAGTTGGACAATACCTAGCATGGAAGTTGGGTTCAAGCCCATGGGTCAAAATTGGCACAGATGCAATAGTTGTGATTGGGGAGAATGTATTCCTTCTAGAGACACTTATTGTTCAAATTCTAGATACACGTCAATGCACACTTAATAGAAATGTTGTTGTCAATTGAATGAAAATTTGGAGATAGGGATGGGTCCAAGCACAGAATTTGGGACATGAAAGAAAGCAAGGCCCACATCCGTTTAAGTGATTCCAATGATGAAATTTCTTGGTCCTATAACACCAAAAGTGGACATTATTTAACTAAGTTGGGTTATTATCTTGCAATGCAAAACCTAGAAACATCAACAAAAAAATGGTGGTTCAAGAAGCTGTGGATGAAGGGAATTTCGTCCTCATTTTATTTATACTAATTACTCAGCCCGAAAATATTGGGTAGACCGTAGAACAAAGAATAAACCAATTCCATATCCTCTACCCACTGTGGGAAGAAGAAATATGGAACCTATCATAGGAAGCTTGCCCATTCCAATGAGGAATGTCAAACATTTAGGCCAAAAGAGTTCCAAAAGGAAAAATACTTCATTTATAAGAATTATTAAGAGGTTGGAGACGTAGAGGTTGATGTCAAAAATCCCAGCTACATTGACCCACACTTGATGCTAATGCATAAAGATAGCCTTTCCAACAACAAGGAAGCTCATTGTAGATAGAACTGCCAAATCAAGCACAAACTAGCATATATGGTCATTGATAATGACAACCAAATTATCCTTTTCTTGCTTCAATTGGAAAAGGAACTTAAGTTACCAAACTCAACTCATCCCAACTCACATTACCTTGGATGGGTCAAAGATGCACATTAGCTTGTGCTAATCAGTTGAAAAAGATCAAACTGTTACTAAAAGATGGCAATATTTTGCCTAATATCTCAAATGTTCTTACAAACAAAGATGAGAAAACTTATGAAAATAAGATGATGATAACAAGTTTAACTAATTGCATAAGTGTAAGTAATATAAATGGCATTTAAAAAATTAAGTGGCTGTGAGGGTAATACAGATATGGGAATTCCTGGAAACACATTTGGCAGCGCAAAATTGCATTCCGAGTTTGATCAAAACATAAATATAACACCTACACTGCATTTTGATGTCGATGATGAGTGTGGTAGAGATAAAGAGAGGTCTATTCCTAAGACAAATTGTGAAGTGCAAACAATGGGATGCTTCATTCTAGCTAGTACTCATTTTGAGGCAAGTGTTAATGACCACCCTGTTGAAGAAGACAAAGAACAGTTTCCTACAAGTTTTTCGGCCTGCTCAGCTGGCTTTCTACACTTGGACATTTCTCTTCATTTGATTCACCCATATCAGCAGGAGGGTAGGAAACAACTTTCTACCAATCTTGCAATCACCCGGAAGACTTAGCACGTGATGACAAGGGTATCATGCCATGCCTTTTTTATACACTGGAAAATTGAAATTCAACCAACGTATGACAAAATCTTGAGTGCATATGGAGATAATGGACGAAACTATTGTTCTAGTTTCTCTGAGAATGAGAGTAATAATAAACTCATTATTGAAGGGAAAGCTTGAAGATCCCCTAAGGTTCAAGAGACCAACAATCGTATATGCAATTTTGAATATGGTAGAAACTTTGGCACCCATAATGATGTGCATCTCCAATCAACATTACCTATTAAGTTCGAATAGAACAATGCAAGATCTTATATTTTTTGCTTTGACATCCATCCTACATATGACATGGATTCTAATGAGGAATAAAAGAACGTTGATCATATAATCAAGTTGTTTTGTGAACCATATGAGACAAAGGAAGAAAGGTCAATTCCATTTGTTGAAGGCATCCTTATTGAAGATGAACAGTCTTGTCATATTGGAAGAACTAACCGATATCCTGGAATACAAGAGGACGTCCGCAAACCCATGATTGATTTACATAGTGAGCAGAATCATTTCCAGGTTTGTATCTTATTGTTCATAGTTATGATAATTGATCTTCAAAGAAGGTTGTTCTCCTAACTACAAATTATATTCGGTTAGCTTTAATTTCCCATACAAAATAGCCCCTTGTTAGCAACACTGATGTTCATGGCCAAGATAAAAATGTTCCTCTGTTTGATCTAGAAACATTGGAACTAAAGTCTCAATATTTCCTTCGACCATAATGACCCAAGGAGACCAGATCTTTATAATTATGGAGAGCCATAAATGGACCTCTCTCCCAACTCAAGGTAGAGTCTCAGAGGGCCCAAAATATACCCTATACACCAAATTATTTTGTGGGTTGTTCCTTAGTATTAAAAATAAGTTAGATTTTCTTCTATTTCCTCCTCGGGGCATTTTATGCAAATTGGTTCCAAGATTGAAGCCAAGTTACATAAGACCATTCAATTATTTTAGATGAAGGGAATTTCGTCCTCATTTTCTTTCTAATAATTACTCATCCCAACAATATTGGGTAGAACAAAGGAGAAACCAATACCATATCCTCTACCCACTGTGGGAAGAAGAAATATGGCACCTATCATAGGAAGCTTGCCCATTCCAATGAGGAATGTCAAACATTTAGGCCGAAAGAGCTCCAAAAGGAAAAATACTTCCTTTATAAGAATTATTGAGAGGTTGGAGACTTAGAGGTTGATGTCAACAATCCCAACTATATTTACCCACACTTGATACTAATGCCCCAAGATAGCCTTGCCAGCAACAAGAAAGCTCTTTGTACATAAAACTTTCAAATCAAGCACCAACTAGCATATATGGTCATTGATAATGGAAACCAAAATAACCTTTTCTTGCTTCAATTGGAAAAGGAACTTAAGTTACCAACCTCAACTCATCCCAACTCACATTACCTTGGATGGGTCAAAGGTGCACATTAGCTTGTGCTAATCAGTTGAAAATAGATCAAACTGTTACTAAAAGATGGCAAGATTTTGCCCAATATCTTATATGTTCTTACAAAAAAAGATGAGAAGACTTACAAAAATAAGATGATGATAAAAGTGTAACTAATTGCATAAGTGTAAGTAATATAAGTGGTATTTTAAAAATAAAAGGAAGACTACAAAAGAGGAATGCCACAAATGTAGATATATTGTAGTACATAAAATCCAAAATATAATGAAGTCAATTGTTGGAGAAATCAATGGGGTGATTGGTAGTTGTTTGTCTCCTAAACATGAGAGTTGCAATTAGATGTTTACAAATACACTGTGATACATTCCCACTTGCCACTTGTCACCTAATATTATTCTCACCCCTTCCTCCTTGCTTACAAAGAATTGTTCCCTAAATTAGCAAAATGGAAGCCACATGTTTGACATTGAAATGGGTGGTTGTGATATATCTTTGGGTGATGAATGTGTAAGAACACTAGTAACTAGTTTTTTGAGTTAATAATTCCAGCAAGTAACTAGATTTGATCTGTTTGCTTAGATAGTTGGTTTTAGGATAATTTAACATCCCAGTTGTATCTTTATTTAGTAGATTTGTAATCTGATAGGTGGTAAATTGCCAGGATGGTGGTTTCAAAGAAATTTTAACACATACTATCAGATTGGACATTTTGATAACATTCATTTTCATTAGTTTTCATGACTTCCACTAACTTTCCATTGCTCATTTTGTTGGTTAACTAGAGGATGGCTAGAAGCTGATGGCTTTAGAGCACTTACATGTCTTAATTTTCAAATTTTGTAATTTAAGTGTCAATGAAATCCAACTTAATATTTAGTATTTCCCAAGCCACATGCGTAAAATTGGGCATGGTAAAATTCATGAGTTGATATCTTTGGCATAATTTCAATTCTTCAAACAATTATTTTGCTCGCATCCTATGAATAACTACAAAATGGAAATTCCTACATCCTAGCAATATCAGTATGCGTACATGATATTGTTTACCACGTGCCTATCATGAGTCCTTTAATGATTATATGTAGCCATTTTCACATATATACCAATAGAGAAAACAGTTTGACATGGCATTCACAGCACTGCTTTCAATAATTGGAAATTTCTGCAATTAAATGAGGTATTCCACACTATATTATTTTCTAGAAATTTAAAGATCAACAATATATATTTAAGGTAGTAGAGAAATAATGTTCCCATAAATTAAAAATGTCTAGTTCATCTAGAGAGGAAAAAAGTATACGAGAAGCCTCAACACATTTCTACAAATTGCAATACTGAAAGTAGTATGACCGTACCTCAGTCCCAGCTTTTAGCTCAAGTATCTCCTTTGACACAACCCCAGCTGCTACTCTTCCAATTGTTTCCCGTGTTGAAGATCTGCCACCTCCTTGCATTTTATAGAAATGCAGTTATAACACACAAATCACTAAGTTGTATCTTCAAAAGCAAGAAGCATTTAAAGAGAGGCATACTACTCAGCAAATAGGCATGCTTAAGCATACCCGAACTGAACGAACACCATATTTGAAGTAATATGTGGCATTCGCATGAGATGGTCAATAGGCTAATGACATTTCATTGTAATCCTGTCAAGTTCAGTAAAATGCAACCAAGAAAGAGTGGATTTGGAATTTCAAAAGCTCGTGTGGTGTAAACAACTATCTCAATTACTCTGTAAAACACAATGATGAAATTTATGACACATTCCTGTTCTCTATTCAGAGTATAAATTCTGTAAACAAGCGCTCATGATTTTAGTAGACGTAATCATCATAGATTGAACTGTCCCCAAGAACTTTTATGATTTATCCAATTACTTATCACATACTATTACTATAATGACATATGGTTAGACTTACTAGGACCACATATTATTCCTAGAGGTCATAATAATGTTTAAAATTCATCTATTGTTATACAAATTTGTTCATGAAGAAAGTTGTCATTATGAAAATGTCACTTCCAGGTTATATAGTACCATCATTCTGAACTCCTCAGCTAACTAGCCACAAAAAATATTGATTCAAATCATAAGGTGTTTCTGCCTCTCATTTGCTTTAAGGATCAAGAATGCTTGATTCATAGTCAATCTCGAATAAGGGTGTTTCCGTTATAGACTTACACAATCTTCATTCTCTTATTGTATTAGTACCCATGATGACTGAAGGTGTTGCTATCACTACTTTTCATGCTGCGCTTTTAAAAATCAAATTATTTGCTTCAGACACCACAAAAATTATGAAGGAGAGGTCCTTGACTAGATCATGATGATCATGATGGGTTTTGAACGTTGTTCAATATCTTAGCTTTTCTACCTTTTATAGGACGAATGTCTTGTAATGTGAAGAAATGTGAAACTTATATTCTTGAAAGGATCTGTGAATTGGATGCTGCTAATCTAACCTGTACCTAGCCTTACACTATCTCAACCGTTGCAATAAAGTCATTCTACCATCCAATGAAGAAATTGATGATAATGAATCTTTTACTTTTGTAGGTGACAACACACTTACTTCAACTGATGATAATTCCTTCAAATGAGAAAAGATAGAAATCAAACTAAGTTGATGTACCTCTGATGTCCAGAAGATGTATGTTGTCTGCCTTGTCATTATGAAGATCAAAATTTTGGAGATGTCACAATAGGTTACTGCTCACAATTCAAGTCCTTGGAGAGCTAATATTTGAGATGGTCTTACTAGTAACTAAGTCTTGATCAAGACTTCTGTTGTAAACCCTTGGAATAGAGAAGTCTTCTTGCAAGTTTGAACTCATTCTACATCAGATGTATACTTAGACAACTAGCCTTTCAAATAGTAAAATATTCATGCATGAAACTTAAGTGAGATATGCCAATGACACTTTTGTTATTTAAGCCCTAGTCCTAATAACAAATATTTATCATACTTATGTTTAATAGTCTTGTTCAAAGAGTAGAGGAGGGGCCACAACTTTCCAACAATTGCTTATGAGAACCTTAAACAACAACAAACTGTAATCTGGTTCAGAACTTCAAATCAAATTTAAGAGAATTCAGGCAAAATAAATCTTAGTCTGTATTGAGGTTGTTTCAAGTGAACAACCCGCAAGACAAGTCGTTTTTTTATAGGGCAGAAGAGAGTGTTTAAATAAATCCTCAAACTAGGAAAAAAGAACCTTTGTACCTAGATTTGTAATCTTCCATTAAAACTCAGATAAGAATGGCTTGCAATCTTTGAAACTTGGATCAACATGAGCTGAAGTCATTCTTGAAACTCGGACAGGCATGAAGTCTTATCAACATATAGCTATGACTCATATAGCCCGGTGTCAAATAGTTGTCAAGAAATGCCTGTAGACTGAGCCCTTAGAGTCTTTAATACACCTTCATGTATCCAACGAATCCCACACCACAATAGGACTATTACTTCTTCAAAAGTCGAAATATTTCAGAGCATACCCACTTGAAGTGACAGACATACAAAATGAAGAATCCAAGATCAAACAAAACCTTTTGTCCTTAAGGAGGTCCGAATGACTGCTTCAGGACTGCGGGCAAGTTTAACATTTCATTCTTATAGTGGTACTACAACAATACTCCTTGTTTTTCAGAGTATAAGAATCAAGTCAATACTAGGCCTCTTGTTTGATTTGGCCAGACTTCGATGAACTCAATTCCTGTTAAAAATTTTGAGCTGCCTCTTATTCTGTCATACAAATAACTGCTAGACTCCTATGAAAAATCATGTCACTATAAAAACTCAATGTTTACTAAAAAATTTCATAGTCAATGTAAGGATCCTAGAGGAAAAATATCTTCAGTACTATCTCTCATTTCAGCTACATACCTAATGAGTCATGCTTTTAAGGTAGAATATCTCACTTCTCAGTTGTATTGCATTCTCTTCTTGCTTGGGCTTGTCCTCACTTGTGCTCTGATATACATGGATTGAAATTATAGCATACACCATGGAAATTTTGTAACAAGCCACAGGGCTTAAATGTGTCAACAACTAAACCTTTAATGCTATATAGTAACATTGCACTACTTCCAATGCCTTGAAGGAGTTACAACTCTACTAGATTTCACCCTCAATACCTCTACTAGATGTCTCCATCATAACCAGTTCGTTTGATAGATAGCTAAGCAGTGCTCAGGTGCAACCAGACATCTTAATTCTCTTATTGTAACAGTACCCATGATGCCTGGAGGTGCTGCTAGCACTACTTTTCATGTTGCAGGGATAAATAATGCCTATATAGTATAAGATCGACCATGCTGTGCAGTCCCTCTGTTCTTTGAGTTATGAGACTCATAAATTTGATTACACCCATTGCAAATTCAATTACTGGGCTTCTCCCCATTTTGACGTAAATACAATATTCTTCCTTCATATTTGTTTGTCCAAGGAAGCTTCCCTGTAGAGTCCAAATCTGCCTATCTGTTTTATTGGACTCAGACAGAAAACCCATCAAACCCTTCTTCAAAACAATGTTACACGAGGCAGAAAATGGTAGGATTTGCTGAAAACAGACCTGGATTGGCCAAACCCACCACCACTAAAGGTCCTCCTGAAATGGAAGGCAACAAAGCAACAACGCCATCAGGAAAAGAAAATTGTTGTCAAGTTCTAGGTGACATTGGTAATGTTGTTTCTGCCATGCCCCAAAGGAATCCACGTGTTGTTGGTTCTAAAGAATTTTTTTTTTCCTGTTAAATTGTCCAGTGACAAGGAAATCTGTTGCCACATTAGCAAACAATCATCATTTTGTACAGGATTACCAACCTGTGAATAGACCTGATGAGAACCTGTGGGTGGGAGAGAAGCAAAAAAAGACACTCTCATTTACAAGGAACAATAAATATCAAATTTCTCATGAAATTGATATGGAAGATCAGATGACATTAGAGCCGAATATACCTCTTGTGGTTCAGACTGAGGAAAGCTATAAAGTGGAAATGGTAGATTCAGTTGATCTGATGTCAAACATTGACAAGTCTAATGCAGGAGACCCAATGGTTGTTTTAGAATATATGCAAGACATTTACAGTTTGTATAAAACTAGGGAGAATTTTAGTTGTGTTCCACATGACTACATGTCCCAACAATTAGACATAAATGAGAGAATGAGGGCTATCTTGATTGTCTGGCTCATTGAGTTGCACATGAAGTTTGAGCTCATGGATGAAACTCTATTTTTGACTGTCAACATTGTTGACAGATAAATTTCAAGACAGAAAGTGATGAGAAAGAATTTGTAGCTTGTAGGTGTCACCACCATGCTTTTGGCATGCAAGTATGAGGAGGCCTCTGTTCATGTGGTTGATAACTTCATTCTTATCTCTGACAATGCGTACACTAAAGGATAAGTTTTACAAATGGAGAGATTGATACTTAGTACTCTGCACTTCAATATAGCAGTGCCAACTCCTTATGTCTTCATGAAGAGATTGTTGAAGGTAGCTCAATCTGATGAAGAGACAGAGAGATTGTCTTTTTTCTGCATGGAGCTTTTCCTGGTGGAGTACGCTATGTTGAGATATCAACACTCCATGCTTGCAGAGACCGTAGTTTATACTGCACAATGTACCCTGAAAAGAATTCCATGTTGGAATGGAAGTATTGAATGCAACTTTGGGAATCTGCCAAGATGATGGTGCATTATCATCAGAAGGCAGGGGAAGGGAAGCTTATTAATGTTCACAGGAAATACTCTGCCTCCAAATATGACTGTGTAGCCAAGATAGAAACAACTATCTTTATTAGAGACATGGTACTATAGGATACTGACAGATTAACAATCATTTTATAGCATGGTTTACTAACTATGCAAGCTCATGTCATGTCTTTTATTAGGTTTTTATTTTATGGATACATATTGTAGTTGGAGTTCATATGCTAAATTAAGCTTTGAAGTGATCATGATGACATCCTAATTCTTTGATGGACAAGAATAGCACTGGCTTAAGTTTAGTACCCATCAGGATTTCCAATAACTGCTAAAACAAATAAATTGATGGTGTCTCAAGGGCTAGCTCAAAGCACTGAATCTTCCTTTGACCCTCAAGCTACTGGGGGTATATTTGGTGGAGCACCTACTAGTGGGATTAGTAGCAATCTGAATACACAAAATGGATCCATTGTATCGAGTACAGGTAGAGGGTTGGCCATAGTGCCAAGTTCTCTATCCCCTACTGATGTTTCTGCTGTATTACAAAGTCCCTATTGGATTCTTATCATTTATTGCAAGAAGTTTGCAGTTGATATGTGCTGCTTTGCTAGTGATCAAGTATGGCTGCAACCAGCTATACCATCTAAGGGTGGTGTTCCTGAAGGAGACTCAATGCTCTATCCACAATTTCAGCAAGTTATCGTGGGGTATGTTGATGCCAGATTAAATACTATGGAAACTCATCTTAATCCACATTTAGGGGTCCCAGGAACTTCAGATAATTCAAGTATGAATGTTGGGCAGTCTCCCATCGACAATGCCAGTGAAGTAGGCACCGTTTCTCCTGGAATTTCTCAAGCAGCACCATTAACCCGAAGGGAAGACACTATATTAAATAGAGTAACTAACATAAAAAAATGTGTTGGAAACGCAATGTCTGGCGGCACATAAAGCGGGAATAACTTTGGTTGAGTTTCCTAAGACTACAGGAACTGATCTGCCAGTGGATGAGGATGAAGAGAGGTCTATTTATGTTCAACTTGGGAATGATAGTGGTTATGGAGGTGGTTGGGTCCCTCTTGCTTCTCTTAAAATTTTTTTACGTGGCATTGTGAAGTATCTTGGAATTCTATGGTCATTTTACCAGTTACTAGACATTCTGCGCTCCACTTTGAAAGCAGATGGAGAATTGGTTGATTACTTATTCTGTGATCCAGCTTTTATTTTTCGTGTCAGGGGCCATGTGTATGAACTATGAAGTAATTTTTCCTGATTAAGGAGGACAAAATAAAATTCGAATTCAACTTCGTATGCAAGGTATAAGTGTGGAGAATTATAACATCTACATGGTAGCGCAGCAAAAACAACAACCACTACCATGAAGGCAAACAAATAGTCAAGATGAACTAAACTTTCAGGAAATTGATGAACTATGTGACTTTTTTAGCAGGGGCCATGAGTATGTAGTAAGTTTTCCTGATTTAGGAGGACAAAATAAAATTCCAATTCAAATTCATATGCAAGGTCTGAGTGTGGAGAATTATAACCTGTACACACTAGTGCAGTAGCAACACCAACCACTACCACGAAAGCAAACAAATAGCCAAGATGAACTAAACTCTCAGGAAATTGGTGAACTATGTGAATTTTTTAGCAGGCGAGTTGTATCAGAACCATATGATTGATTTAAAATTGCTTCTTTTGTCACTTTCTTATTGATGCCAATACGATTTCTTCGAGAATTTTTTAAGCTCATTGCATGGAAGCAGTGGATAGCTTAAGATCAGGGTGCTGATACAATTCCCTCAGAAAGGCCCCGTGTTGAATTATGCTTAGACAATCACTTACAAATGAATTCTTACATAATAATGTCTCTAGACAATGCAGATCTGGATTTTTCAGATAAAGCATCCAGTGCTCTGTTAAAGAGCAACATTCATTATGATTGCTCACACAATGCAGTGGATTTTGAGGTAATTTTTTTCCTTGATCCTGCTTATTTTTCTCATGTAGATGCTACCAGTGGTGCAGGTGGGTTGCTTCAATGTGTTTCCTTAAGATTGAAATATGCTTTTGGTGAAAATCTAAACATGTCTCTTCTAAGCATGGAAGGTAGTCATCGTGGATGTGCCAGTGGGCCTTGTA
The DNA here is from genome assembly GCA_034641835.2 of Pinus albicaulis. Classification (NCBI taxonomy): domain Eukaryota; kingdom Viridiplantae; phylum Streptophyta; class Pinopsida; order Pinales; family Pinaceae; genus Pinus; species Pinus albicaulis. The sequence continues at coordinate 377,118,197 of CM076580.1, forward strand.
CTGAGGATTGGGAGAGCTATAAACAGAGAGTAGCTAAAGCAGTGAAAATTGTTGGACGTGGAAGTGAAGTTTGTGGGAGTTCAATGGATGTTAGTCAAGGAAGACTGCAATCTATGGCTGAAACAATAAAGCATTACTTTCAATCTTCTTTTCTTCATCTCTGATAGGGTGCAACCGGTAACACCTTCTGTAGGTGGCTTCACAGCTTGAGTTTTTACTATTCTACTATTGACCTGTCCCTAGATTCTTTCCTATCGTCCACACAATCTAGTGGATTTTTGGTTTAATGTAGTCCTTGATCCTGCTTCTGTTCATGATGTAAATGCTGGCAGTGCAGCTTGGTTTCTTCACTGTGTTCCTAGAAGGTTGAAATATGCATTTGGTGAAAATCCTAATTTCTTTTCGAGTGGATATTGCTAGAAGTGAAAGTGGAACAGGTGGGAGTTCAATGGAAATTTGTTAAGGAAACTGAATGTTGTAGTTGAAACTTTCAGCACTCCTAGCGATATTCTTTGATTCATCTCCAAAAGGTGTACATGGTAGCACTCTCTTTAGGTGGCTTCAGAGCTTGAACTCTTATTATTTTACTATAGCCCTGTCTGTGGCTTCTTCATCTTCATCATGCACCATTCGGTGAACTGTGGATAATGTCGTAGAGTCTACCTCTGTGAAAAGGCTTGACAAAAGATGAAGGATCTTTGGAAGAAACAATCCATCTGCCTGAATATACCATTACATAATGCATTCTTATTTTGTTCCATCTAATATCTCCTATTTATAGCATGGTCAAATATTTCAGATGCAGCTTTGACTGACAACAACTGCATTCTTTTAACCAAATTGTTGGCAACGCCAACTTTCCTGCAACTTTGTTCCTGTACAGAAAAATGATTCACTTTGGCCTGTAAGTTGATTTTGATGTGTATTAGACAATCCTTCTGTCTCCTGTGTGATTTACGTTGGTTATGAAATTCTGTATCTATTACAAGTCGAATATTCTTGTCAAAGTTGTACTATTCCTTGTATCTTCATAATCTTTAGTAGATGACTGTCATGTGACAATTTAGTAATGACTAATAGACATGGAAACTCACCAACTATCACGGCTATGATTGCAAGCAGAGCTGCCAGACTACCATAGGAGAACTTGATGGACATGTTACTTTGAAAATAATTCTAGTAAAAAAGAGGTTTGGGAAATAAAATTTGAGCATTATAAAAATAATAATATCTTCAAATACTTGTCATGTTTATATCAAACATATTTTGTAGAGAAACTATGTATTGATTTCTATAAATGTTGAAAAACTGAGACATGGGTTTCAAGTGTTTGTCCGTATTTCTATCTAGGCTCTGTGAAGTTTGCAATAATTATTTTGTTTTCATGAGAATAATTGTGCAACAATATGATGGAACACTTCTGGAGTCAAAGGCAATTTATTAGAAATTTTAACTTAATGGTGCTGCAGAAAATGGTGTCCAAGGATGGTGGGAAAATGATAAATAAAATCCCTAACTTATAAATACAGTACTTATGGTAAAAAGATAAAGAGGATCACTAATTTTTGGTGTCCAAGGATAGTGGAAAATGATAATGATAAATAGGATCACTAAATTATAAATATGTCACTAGATGGTCATGAGGGACCTTAAGCATCTCAATAAGAAGTCCTTAAAATGGTAAAATTTTATGTCTTAAAAGTAGTCCCTGGGAAACCATTGGAGAGGTGATGAATATTTTTAAAATGCGCGGGTGATTGATTTTTATCAACTGAATCCTAGACTTCATGCTTGAGCCTCTATTGAGCTATAACAAGGAACATAAACCCTTGGCATTTCTTAAGTAGCAACCCTTGGTCATCGTAGACCATTTGACCCAATGACTTGGAACCAGTGCCTTTATTCTGCTTTTTGAAATCTCTAAGGGGCTATTTTGATAGGATCTTGGAAGGTGAGTTTATCATGCTTGGTTTTGTCACGATGGTAGCTTTTGCAATGGAATTGAACAGGGCTTGCTTGGTCTCTTGGACAGTTGCTTGTAGCTTCTTCAATGCCTCCGCCTTTGTTGTCAAACATTGGTAACTAAGCAGTCATTTCAGTGAACCTCTCCTCTTACCAATTACCTAGCTAAATGAATGTGCTTCATAATTGTAAGAGTTACAAGATGCTCTTGTATAATTCTTACCTCATGTTGATGAAAGAGTCTTGGCGTTTGGCTAGTTCTTTTTCCAGCTCATGTGATTTTTGCATCTAATATCAACTTTCCTCTTGGATCTATCTATTTAAGTCTCTTAAGTATTCAAGCCTCTCCCCATTCAAAGCTTTTCCCATGCTAGGTGTCCTTCAACTCAAAGTGCTAAGAAGTCTTGACATGAAGAAGTTTTGAGGCATCTTAATTTTGACTGTGGTAACAACTAAATTCAGATTATAACAGCATCAAAAAAATGGACTTAGGCACTTCGTGTTACTTGGAGTCTTGAGACAATTCTTTTGGAGTATCACTTAGAGACTATTTGGAGCACTCCCAAAGTCATCATCTATAATAGTCACAAAATATTTTAGAAGCAACATTTGGATTTGACACAGAGAATTCTTTGGAGCAGTATTGTTGAATTTTATTGAAGCACTTCCTTTAGAACATCCTTGTTGAAGATTGTAGAAGCATCATTTGGATAGTCTCATTAAAAAAAAAAACCTTTGGAGTAGTCTTGGAAATTTGTTAAGGAAACTGCACGTTGTGGCTGAAACTTCCAGCACTCCTAGCAATCTTCTTTGCTTCATCTCCAAAAGGTGTAAATGGTAACCCTCTCTTTAGGTGGCTTCACAGCTTGAGTTCTTATTATTTTACTATAACCCTGTTTGTGGCTTCTTCATCTTCATCATGCACCATTCGGTGAACTGTGGATAATGTAGTAGAGTCTACTTCCGTGAAACGGCTTGACAAAAGAGGAAGGATCTTTGGCAGAAACAATCCATCCACCTGAAGATACCGTTACATAATGCATTCTAATTTTGTTCCATCTAATATATCCTATTTATAGCATGGTCAAATATTTCGGATGCAGCTTTGACTAACAACAACTACATTCTTTTAGCCAAATTGTGGGCAATGAGAACTTTCCTGCAACCTTGTTCCGGTACAGAAAAATGATTCACTTTGGCCTGTAAGTTGATTTTGATGTTTATTAGACAATCCTAATTCTTCAATCTTCTATTACTGATTGAGAACGACACTGGTAGGTGGTGGTCATGATATGTTAAGATGGTTTGATCTCTTTATCTATTAGAAAAAGAAGTGAGCATGCTCATCCTCCTCCATTGGAGTGATTAGGGATCAAATTTAATATTTAATAAATCTCTGTAAACCAAAAGATACATACAGAGATTCCGGAGGGATGATTGGTGCACGATCAACTCACTCATGTTACAAGTTGCCAACACCTGGCTAAAAAAAGGTATTTCACAGCTGTTGGACTTATGTTTTTAAGTCAAATTAGTTTGGTAGGCTCAGGATATGAGGAGAATTGGTTGTAAATTAAACTACCAAAGCATTGTTAGTAGTTGAATAGTTTCCACTCCGCTGGTTGTGATTTGAGATAATAAGAATAATGATTCAGAGTAACTATTTTCATAATTAAGAAAAACCATCCAATAAACATTAAAACCAATACCCTGTCATGTAAAAAATTTCTATCAAACAAATTTTTAAAACATCGCTTTAAGATTTCATTTCATAGGACCAAATTGAAAAACCCATTACCACGAAACCATTAAAACAAAAATCCCAAACATAAGACATTCCAGAAATCTTGGGAAAATCTCTTAGAGATTGTGTAATTTAATCCAAGCTCTAGTAAATTTCCCTTCATCATAAACTCTAACACAATGTTATGCATTAGAATATAACTAATCTCCAACAAAATAAAAGTAGCAGGGGTTTCCACATATAATCCCATCAACATGAAATCATTTAAAGAAAAAACGCAAACATGCGACATTCAAGATAGCTTGAGAAACATTCTTTGAGAATGCATAATTTATTCAAACCTTAATTAGATTTTTCCCTTATTCCAAACTCTAACAGAGTGCCATGCATTAGAATATATTTAACCTGAAACTGATCTGCAACAAAATAAAAATAGCAGCGATTTCCACGAATATCAATTGGGATTTTGTACTTATAACAACCAATTGCCATGTAAACCTAAGAAAACCAGAGAGGGGGCTGATCAAAGCTATCCCAACATGGATACAACAATAGGTTTATGAATAGAAACCAATAGAAGTGGAGACAAATGTAGAATACTAACCAATTCGGTGACAGGAACAGGAAACCCATGTTGGGCGTAGCCTTGCGTTAGTTCTTTGGCATCGCCACAGGTCTGCAAAAGAGATGCATAGGTATTGAAATCGAATGAGATTCCCTTCTGGTGCATTTGATGGAGTACACCCAGAGCTTCGTTCCACTGGCCTCGCTTGCACTTGCTGCAAGATGTTGATGATGCAGGTACCGAGGTCGATAGCATTACCGAATTCTGAATCAATGTGTTTTGTGGGCATTTTCATGGCAATCCTCGTTGGCGGGAAAATGAAATTCCAATTGAAAAAGGCCAATGTAAAAAGAATATTATTTAAATATAATAAATATTTTTATTTTTTAGAATATTATTTGAATATAATAAATATTTCAATTTTTTTTTTTTTTTTTTTTTTTTTTTTTTTTTTTTTTTTTTTTTTTTTTTTTTTTTTAGTTATTAAAAGTTATAAATGTTTTGATGTTTTTCAAAAAGAAAGGCAATTGTATTTATAAGTTATTTTGTTTTCTCCTAGATAGTGTTAATAAAAAATAGATGTTAATAACCAGCCTAATACATCACCAATCTAAGTTGACCATCTTGACAAGATATTGGTTTTTTCAATGAACTAAAATGCCTTTAATGAACACGGCCAAATGTGCATGATGTTGAACAAGTAAACCAACATGGCATACCTTTAAAAATAGTAACAATGTGTGCAATTTGTGGATTGGGAAAACCAAACTAATATACCTATGATAATCAGAATCGACCATACATGCCTATTGTGATCAACCCTTCACGAGTTCTGTTGATTTTGTGCAAAATTAAGCATGTCATGCAACACTTAGATGAACTTTGATACATATACAAATTAAGTTTGTATTTACTTGTTAGAATTGTGTTAAATTGTTTCCCTTTTAAATGTCACAGGTTTGAATCATTACATGAAGGGCATCCATTGTCCCACGAACAAGGGGGTTTCACATGCCAATTTAGCATATACCTATATTATAACTTTATATTAAATAATATTATTACTTTCTTATGTTACTGTGAGTGCTTTTAATAAATATACAGTTAAGTAGATTACCCCTTCACTAATTAGTGAAGTATTTAAAATTGGATGAGAGAGTTGTAAGGTTGAAATTTCTATACCTCATGTTAATTTGGGTATTTGTATCATTTCAATGCAAAATTGGATTTCATACATATTCATAGATCCATTAAAGCCATTTACACATGCCAACCAAAGACATTCAATAGTTGGGTTAGAACTAGCGGTTGGGAGGAGTTCATTATCATATGCATCCAAGGGTTTCCATACTAGAGAAATTAGGGTATGTGTTTGATTTATGGGCTAATGTTTGAATGATATGAGGAGACGAGTTAGTGCAAGTCCTTCTTATGGTAAGGCCCTGCACCTCTTCCTTTATTTCTTAAAGTAAAATTGAAAGAAGTGATTACAAATATATGATACATATAATGTTCAAACCATTCACAACATCACGACATTAAACATTTACACAAGATGCAACTTATTTCATGTTCAATAGATTTTTTCCTTTAAAAAATAAATATATGGTGCCATGATATAATATATTGATTCACCAACATTGACCACCAAACAAATGACCTAAACGACAAATGTTATGTATGGTGAATATCATCCACCATAAACTATGATTATTAGCCACTCTGACACCCCTAAGTTTATGGTCACTCATTAAACATGACTCCAAGAGTTGTTTTGAGCTTCTTAAACTTATTCTTTCCCAAAAGACTAACAAGGATGCCTCATTACAGTAGCATTTTTTTTTGCATCTTTCATAAAATTCTCTACAACCACGTTTTTATGTTATCCTTAATTGACATTTCAATTCCATGTGTTTTCTTATTGCGTGTTTCAAAGGGTTTCCTTCATTCTCATGGCAAACACAGAGTCACATTCATGGGTCCTTCTGTGTTTTGGGGACCATCTCATTACCTGCAGTGGTTTCTCTCTAAATAAACAAATGGCAAGCGCGGTATGCGATCAACCAAAACATATTAGCACCTAAAAGGCCATCGATTTTGAGTTAATCCCTACCCTACGCCATGGCAAAATTTTTGGTTTGAATAAATTTTGTCAATGAATAACATCATTGTGAATAAAAAGGTAATGCAGTTTGGCTTGGCATCTGCTTGTTGCATTAGGGGGTTTAATGGGTTAGGGATTAAGGGTTTAGAGTTTAGGGTTTAGGGGTTAAATGGGTTATGGATTTAGAGGATTAGGGGGTTAGGGGATTTAGCAGTTAATGATTTTACGAGTTAGGGGATAGGGTTTAATGGGGTTAAGTTTATGGGGTTAAATGGGTTGCGGTTTTAGGGGTTTAGGGGCCGGGAATTAGGGTTTAAGGGTGAGGGGTTTAGGTTTTATAGGTTTAGCGTTTAGGGGGTTAAATGGGTTAGGGGTTTAGGGGTTTAGGGGGTTAAATGGGTTAGGGGTTAAGGGTTTAGGGGTTAGGGGTTAAGGGTTTAGAGGTTTAGGGTTTATGGGTTAAATGCGTTAAGGGTTGGGAATTAGTGTTCAAGGGGTTAGGGGTTAAGATGATAGTTTCGTTGGTCTCTGTTTGTGCACAATAGTTATTTATTCTTTGTGTCTCAATGTAACAATTTTTTAGGTATTGTTGATTGTTGCCATGTCTTCTCTATTTATTAATTTCTAGTATTTGTTAGCCATTTCTTTACATTTATCGATGAAAATGTCTACTGCAATTAAACCAAATGTATGTTCAATCTCCAGTTTCAAACTCAGCCACAGTGTTGTCACATAATTTAAGTCCGGAGAATGGACATCTGATGAAGTCTCAATAACCACACTGCACCTCATGACTGCTACAGAAAAGCTTAAGTTCGACTGTCCCACATTCATGAGAAAGTTGGCGATTATACTCTAGCTCCACCTGATTATGTCCTGGAAATACCCTTGTTTGTTGCAAAAACATCCTAATGTTGTTGACCTTTTCCCTTAACAAACCAAGGAAACAGATGAGACTGAGAAGAATGGAAAGCACTACAAAGTTGGAGAGAGTTAAAAATACTAGGATGATTTAAAGGATAAGCTTGAAGAATGTAACAGTGATGAAACAACTGAAAGTTTTCCCAAACAAACAGTTGATAATGTGAAACCTTCTTCTGTACCAGTCAAGCAAGATTACATTCATGTGAGAGCAGGAAGAGGCCAAGCAACCGATAGGAATAGCTTGGCAGAGAGGGTATGGTTCACTCTTTTTAATGAAAGATTTGATCTACATTTTGTATATCGAAGATTAACCATTTTAATCTTTCCAACAAGGGGGAATTAACCCGATCGTAGGTCCCAACTAGACCTGCTCTCATTTGGAATGGATAATCTCAACGATTTTTAAGGACCGTTATAAGGGTTAGGGGAATAATGAGTTAGTGGTTAAGGGTTTAGGGATTAGGGGCTTAGGGCTTAGGGTTAGGGATTATGGGAATAATGAGTTAGTGGTTAAGGGGTTAAGGATTCAGGGGTTATGGGTTAGGGGATTTAGGCACATTTAGGGGTGAGGGGAATAATGAGTTAGAGGTTAAGGGATCAGGGATTGGGGTTATGGGAATAATGAGTTAGTGATTAGGGGGTTAGGGTTTGAGGGGTTAGGGGTTAGGGGATTTAGGTGCATTTAGGGGTTAGGGGAATAATGAGTTAGTGGTTAAGGGATTAGGGATTGGGGGCTTATGGGTCAGGGGATTTAGGCGTAGTTAGGGGTTAGGTGAATAATGATTTAGTGGTTAAGGGATTAGGTATTAGGGGCTTAGGGGTTAGGGGATTTAACAGTTAAGGATTTTAGGGGTTAGGGGTGAGGAGTTAATGGGTTATGGGTTGAGAGTTACTGGCTTCACTTTGGCAATTCGTGTGAAAAATAATTGTGCATTGGAGTTCGAAGCTGGTGAAAGGATAAGGCAAGGGAAGATGAGGGAGCCCAACATTAGACTCCTAAATATGGTTTGGTGCTGGTATTGATGGTGGCCTATGAAGAGGAAGCGTAAATGTCGCAGGAAGGTTTACGGAGGGAGTGCACGTGGTTTGATGTGTGTTCTTGTCGTGGGAATTTGCTAGTGTAGTGTGTTCAATCGGTCCATGTTGCTCAGTTTCTTAGCCATTGACTACATCTGGGTTGAGGATAGGAAGTTGAAGGGAAGTGAGATCACTCGTTTCCATTTTTCTTGGCTTTCAGTGAGCTTGTTTTTTCATGATAAGAGAGGAAGCTAGAATTTGCAGTCCAAGAAACCTCGAGGGTGGTGGCAGAAAACTAGTTTCTTTTCCAAATTTCGTGCCCTCGAGCATGGGTGTGAAGGTGTTTGGTGGATTGGTGTGTGGTCTCTATGTGGAGAATTTGGAGGCTGGTCACTGCCCTGGGGGAGTTACGCTTAGGCATCAGCTACTTTATCATCATTTGTTGTTCAAGTTCCTGTGTTAGTTTGGTGGGTGATATTATTTGCTTTTGCTGCTGGTGGAAGTATTTATCTGGTAGTGGGAGGCGTCCCCTCTGTGCTTCCTTGTGGTGGTGGGAGAAGACATTTGGCTCCATTGCTGTTGGTGTTTGTTTTCTATAATGGGGGGTCTGGTCTCTTAAATCTGCACACAACAGGGTTCCTCGACCTTGGCGAATTATGAAGCCCCTGGTGTGGTGTGGGTGTTCTCCCTCCCCTGTCATCCATGGCCCTGTGGGGGTGGCAGACTCATAAATAATCATGGTGGCTCCACTCCAGGGTGGAAAGAATGTAGGGCGTGCGCAACTCGCTAGTGTGGGTGCGCATGGGGGTGGTGGAGGAGGTAAGTGGGGTGATAACAAAGGTGGGGGTTTGAGGGTTCAAAAGTAGAGTTGTCAGAGCGGAGGAGGTCATGGTGGCAAGGGGAATCATGGGTTTTATTAATTTGAGGTAAATGAGGGGCAGGTTAACCAACATTGTTGCCTAGAGAATAGTCGTGCACCTATCAAAAACCTTATGGAAAGAGTGGAAAAATTAAACTGAGAGATTATGTCATGAGGAGCATGCAGAGCAGATGGCAACATTGGAATGAATGCACTATTTATAGTTCCAAGTCCGGGAGAGAGTACTAGTAGTTGTTTGGCGAGGCCAAAATCAACTTACTGAGAAAGTATAATAGCTGGAGACTTGGTTGGCGCACTTTGAAGGGCACGGTTAGTGTGATTTCTGTCCTCCACTGTATCTAGGAACAACCCTGGACAACCCTGAATCCATATCGTTGGACGAATATTATGCTATTTGGTGTTCTTTATGTTTTATATGTGTTTTTGTGTCTTTGGCCCAACCATTTATGGACAATGTCCCTAGTCCCTCTTTTGCATTTTTTTGCATATGGTGCAATTTTTTGTCAACAAACCAAGTCGAGGTGAGTTCACCTGCTTTGTAACTAGCTATATGTACTCCTTTTTTCCTACATGAATATAACATTGACTTACAAAAAAACAAAGGCTCATACATTATTAAAAATTTAATTGAGTTTCAGACTTAAATTAACAAATGTTCATACCTATTTACTAAATAGGTTTGTGAATATATATTGTAGGTTTATCTATTTAGTATTGATCAAATGTAAATATGATGATTTAATACTAGATTTAAATGAACTGACATGTTTAACATAAAGAAATGTTATATTTATCTAGTTATTAAATGTCAATATGAAGATTTAACCTTAGATTTAAAACAACTCACACTTTTAACATAAATCAATGAAGTTTAAAAATTAAACTTTATGGCCAAATATGAAATATAAATATAAATATTAATTTGGCTATCTAATTAATATTACCTTTACTAAAATTATAATGAAGGCATTAGTGTAAAGTTGATAGATGATGCATGCAATTATGTTAATTGTAAATGAATTCATCTGCACTGTTAAACTTTAGAGACCAAAGGGTATTCATAATTATAACACTGTAAATTCATAGACCCCTTTGTCTCTAAATCTTAACACTGCAAATGGATCCAGAGACATCTATAGTGAAATGTAACACTTCGGTACCAAAATTGAAATTTTCCATATATGGAGTGAGACAATTAAAAATCACTGACATAAATGGCTAATTCATATACTTGTTGTACTTGTTATTTGGCCATATTTGATTCTTGGACTATAATAGTCATTTACATTAATCATTATTAATTTTTTCACTTATTATCTAGTCATATATTTTAATCCTAGACTAAATTAGTCATTTAAGTTAGTCACTTATTATCTAGTCATATATTCTATCCCTAGACTAAATTAGTCGTTTAAGTTAGTCGCTTTTAGTTTAGTCACTTATTATCTAGTCGTATATTTTATTTCAAGACTAAATTAGTCATTTAAGTTAGTCATTTTTAGTTCAGTCACTTAAAATTGCTCAAATTTAGTAGTAATTCACTTGAAATAATTGCGGTGACTAACATTTTTAGTCTCCTAGTCATTAATTTCATCATTTTTTACTAGTGAATAGAAATAACATAAACCATTCACCAAATCCATAAAACAATGAAGTGGGAAAAAGAGCTCAATTGTATTAACTCATAAATATAGAACAGTCTCACAACCTTTGCCTTGATGAGGTGAATCTCCTCCCATAAGTCTACAATCCTTTCCTTAAATGATAAGCTCCCCAAATTGATTTGAACACCATAAGTCTATCTTCAGCGACCTCTCTCAACTCTCTAGATTTTAGTTTATTTATAGGCCAAGAGGAGGAAGTTTCAGATCCATATCTCAAGGATGAGATCCACTAAAAGTGAGATTAGGGTTCCTTGAAGAATGGGAATTAGCTCCATGATGGGATGGGCTAGGCTTGAATAAGCATGACCTCGAAGATTTGAGTTGGGATATATTCGCCCAACAAATATTCTAGAATTAATTTTTTATTTTTACTTTTTGTTGGGTCATGGTGAGAACTTTGAATGCGCAAAAATTGGCTAAGAAAGCGCGCAGGTAACTAAAAAGTAGGCTTTTGGAATTATTACCCAGAATTCATGTTTTCTTCAAGTTGTTTAATTTGTTGACTTGTAATGGAGTGCTTTGGAATACATTAATTGGATATCGAAAGATCCATTCTAACGACCAGTTATCGTGGTGCCAAAATGACATGTAACAGATTTCCCCTTAAAGTGAGAAGTCAGAAAGGATATTTAAGGATTGAAGTGTTTTATCATGCCAATTAGTGGACCGGAGACCATGGTTGGAGACCCACAAAAATCAATCAAGGGTTACAATGCAATATATAATCATCACTGAGGTAATCATTCCCATACTCAAAGTAAACATAACTCGGTGAACTAGTAGGGAAATACACTAAGAATCATGTCAATAGTATACACAGTATGAACACAACCATCACAGATGACTTTATTTGTACAATCCCAAATACATATATTCTCGCAGCCTGGATGGATGAAACTAGATCCAAGGTATTGATCTCCATCTCTATTAATCTAGAGTAAAAATCTAACCTTGCGAGTAAATTTTTTGCAGTCGAACATGATAGAAAACACTTGATTATCAGTCAATGATGCATACCATTAACAAGTGTGAGAGAAACCACCATTAATGTAAATGGTCATCAGGGTACTCCTAGTACAATCTAGAAGTGTGAAAAGATGTCTTGAAGTTGAACACTCATAGAATCGTTTGGTCGAAGGTCAATGATGAGAACTCGTTCTCAAATGCAAAAAACCTTCCACTAAGGCATCATGCAGGCCTCAAGGTATTGAAGAGGGTTTCTAGATAAAATTCTTAGATAATAAGTGATCCATTACAGGAGGGCCTACGACACAGAACTCATGTCAAGTTTTGAAGAACAATTTGCTAGGACTGATTCAGGGATGGACGACACGGTTGAAGGCTACAAATTGCAAGGTAATTTGAACTAAGGTTGGACTTCTCTTGAACATATTTGCGACACGACACTTAGAATTGGAAGCATTTGAATTAATGATAATACCCAAAACCAACTGAAGACTTTCAATGAGGTTTGATTAACTGTGAGACAAATGGATTTCCCAACCCAGACACATATGTGACAGAGTGTCATGTTCAAGAGCGACATACTTCCATAAATGAAATACAAAAAAGAACGCTTCTTCCCAATCCCCCCCCCACCATTACTGGAAAGTACCTTTTATTTTTTCAAGTTTGAGGAGGATAACATTTGCTTGTCCTGTAAGCTCATCCTTCAAATGATCCCTCCAAAGTAATTTTAACAAGCCCTAAGAAGGAGAGGTTTGGTCTCGTTATGATTGATGAGTTCTACATTGTTTAGATTTTACGAGTCTAGTGAAGGAATAACTCGATGTCATTTTCATGTTTAAAGAGTTTGAAAATACACAAAAAAAAAAACTCGTTTAGCTCTTTCAATGTAAAATTTTAACGAGCCCAAAGAAAGTAAAGATCAGTGTTTTTTTGTAACAACCCTGGTGAAAATTACATGTAATAAAATTAAAAGTAATAACCACGGTTGATGGGACACTTATTCCAAGCTGAATGTTGGGGAAAACATCCTAGTGGGCGTTCACTTGGTTTATTATGGCTAGGGAAATTGGAAAAGGCAAAGGAAAAGGCTTTGGAAAGGAAAAATGGCATATTTGTCACATTTATTTATGAAAATAATGGAAAATACGAGAAAAGGGAGATGAAAGGTCATAGGTTGCACGCGAGGAGGAAAATGAAGGAAAATAATGGGAAATTAAGAAAATAGAGGCCTCTTATATAAAAAGGCTTCTAAGGATCAGTTGGTACTTTTTATCAGTTCAGTTTTGGAGTTATCTCATTATTCTCTCTCTCTCCCTCTTGGACATTTAGAGTTTCTTGGAGAACTTTGGCATTGGACTAAGAAAGGAAAGAAAACAGGAAGAAGGAGGAAGTAAGCAAGGAGGAGTAAGAATCAAGCATCTACAACAGGTTTCTTGGCAGGTATCGATTTGCATGTGTGTTTTCCCTGTTATATCTAGCATGCATGGTATTGCATGTGGTTCTTTTCTGTCTTGGCATGGGTTTTTCTAGGTGTGACAGCGTTTTCAGCCTAGCCTTGCCATTTCCTGGTAGCCATGGTGTTGATTAGATTATATATCAAAAAAAAAAAAACTTCTTTTTCAACTTATCTCCATATGGTTTTACTCAAATTTCAAGCGGGAACACTCTTTGGATGCAGATTTTGATTCTTCATCCAACGAGTACCCATGTTGCATACTTTTGATGGACCCTTCTACACGAAAAAATGAGAATTACATGAAAAATGTGATTGCAATAATGTTTTTTCATGTATTTCTCATTTTTTGTATACTAGGGTCCATCAATAGTATGCAACATGGGTACTCCTTGGATGAGGAATTAAATTTTTCATCCAACAAGTACTCTCGCTCAAAATTTGAGTAAAACCTTAGGGAGATAAGTTGAAAATTCAAGGTAAAAAAGTAGTTTTATTATTTTATTATTTTGAATCTTTTTACTTTTTTACCCCCAAATGGTGAATCACCTCCTATGGTTGACATCATCATCTTGAATCCTATTAGTTCTATAAAGTTTATTTTGGTTGTACATTTTTCTTAGGAGGCCCATTTTAGACCTCAAAAGTTCTCTAATGAATCCCGAGAGGTGATTGCCCTTGATTAGGCCTAGAAATCCTTGTCGGTGAATGGTGAGATATACGGTAAAGCCTAAAGGGTGGTGTCTCAATTTAGGGCCTAGTGACCCTAATGTGGGTTGCGGTAAATCCTGAGAGACTAGGAGACAAGAAAATTCCTCACAGTGTAGACAGAGAGAATCCAGTGCTATCCATGCTTGTGTTGGCCTAGTGATCGGGTGTAGATCATGGTAAAGTTGGTTATGCCATGTTTATTGTGTTGGCCTAGTGATTTGAGATGGATTAATGTAAAGCCTGAATTATATTGATGAGGGTGAGGTGGTTTAGCCTCAAGATTCCCTGGTTGGTTCTTTCGGTTTGAGTCCCGCGTTCATGCTTGGAATATGGCACGGGGGTGATTGGTTGAAGAGATACTTGGCTTAACCAATATATGGTCGGGTGGAACATGGAAGTCCCATCTCTGGTTGGTTTCTACATTCATTAATGAATAACTCATTCCTTTGGTATTTGATGCATAAATATACTGATTATTATGTGGATCTATTGTTGTATCCATGGTATTCCTGTTTTTATTATGGTCGTTATAAGCATGTATTTTATTAGTGATGATGTAGGGCTCTATCCATGTTTTTACTTGTAAATGAATGCACAATGTATCTATGGAAAAACAGATTGTATTGCAGCTAACGATGTAAGGGAGCAATAATTCTTAGCGATTCTCATATAAGTATGAGACCCCTATGCTTCGTTATGTTGTTTATACCTGTAGCTTTCGTGTTTGTGACATGCTTGAAAAAATGCTTGTCATGGATAGGAGGGGTACAGATGAGTTCTTAATGATGTGATTGATTTTTTATCATTTTCCTATTGTAATTTATGATCTCTGAAATTTTCATGAAGTTCTGGGCAGATCACTGGGTTCTGGGCCTGAAAAGGTGGCTCAAATCCTGGGGACACTGGCACATAACTAAGGAATTGTGGCACATAACTAAGGAATTGGGGCACTGGACATTGGCATGCAGTGTTATGCCTATGGCTATAGCCTCTTAGACGTTGGCTTGCAAGCTTGTGCTTGCGTCTATGGCTCAAAGCGGTCAAAAGGTCAGTGGGACCCAGGGGTAAGAAGCTTGAATTGTTGGGTTACCTCCTGGGGGTGTTTTTATTGTTGTACAAGGTCTGTATGTCGTGTTTCTGTCAATTCCACTTCCTTAAGTTCACTTAGGAGGTTGAATCTCATTATAGTACCCTCTCCTCACATGTTTACCCCAGTTGTTCGGTTACTTGGGTATGTTGGAAATACTGAGAGGGGGGGTGAATTAGTATTCCTTTCAATTAGAGCATTAGTTAATCTTCAATTATTATCGAGTGTTTGTACAATGGCAGTAGCAAACAAAAGGAACAAATGCACACGGTTTTTAAAGGTGGAAACCCACTCACGGACAAAAACCACCTAATTCTTTTCTAACAATTCTTTAATATTCAACTCCAATTGAAAATAAAGCTCCAACTTCCTAGAATCTAGAAAAGCATTCTTCTCCGACTCCCCACTTCGGATGGACACTCCAATTCTCGAGATTCTTCAGTAGTCAACTGAATGGATGCCCCAACACCTAATGAGCTACAACTCACCCTAGCACCACCCTACCACCCTATAGAAGAATAAAAGAAGAATGGACTCCTGTACCACGGAAAATGGTCCACTTTACAATGATATAGAATGATGTAGAAGAAGAAGATACACTATACCATAACCCAAACTATGACACAACCACCTAATGATGATCCTAGACCTCCTGACACTGACTCTTCAACTCTTGGCAGATAGACACTAGTACAATTTTTACAATAATGTATTTACAGTGACTTAGTACAATGATACCTTTACAATGACTGTATGCAGTGCTGCCCACTTGAAGACTTTCTGTGATGAACTTATTGCTGTTTTTCTACACCTTGGTTGCTACTCTTGTCATGCTACCCTGTGCTGCACCTTGCTTTGATTTTCTACCTTAGAAAGTTTGGTCCTTTGCAGCCCTTGACAACACATGATCTAGCTCTTCTTACCTTCTAGGAGCTCGATATTGAATCTGGTGTATCTATGTTATTTCAGATCCCCAATATGTGATTTTAGGTCCTATAGTAGTCCTCTGAGTATTCTTTCCAATGCCATAGGTCTTACCCAATTTGGATTCTTCAAGAGAGAATTATGCCCAATATCTCACAATGCCCTAATTATGGACTATTTCAGTAGAACGAACTTGTATGACGTGCCACATGTCATTGTTTCTTCATTCGGCTATGAAATTGATAGAGTGAACACTACAGTCTGTGCACTATCTGTCACTTTTTATGCAATTCCAATCTGATACTCAGAGGGAGAGTTATGACGATTTTCCCAAGGTCACTTCTTTGAGATGAATTTTAGGAGCCTGCAAAAACACTGACTTCCACAGATCATATCTACAAAAATGTTGCGCAACTTGATTTGAGAGCCTGGGGTTTAAGGATTTTGGCTTTGCTTTCGAATGGCGAAATCCCTTACATAAGGAGGATATGAGGATCACAATTTATATAAATGCTTAGGTTGAGAGGGGCTTCAAAAATTGAACATGGGAGGGATTTTAGGAGCTTAAAAAATATTAATTATGACTTTTCAATGACCCATGCCACAACTCCATGGGGTTTTATCCCACTAACTGGGGTTACAAACTTCAAACATGAATATCTCTCAAATCGTGAAGAATTATGTGGCGTGCCATATATCAACGGAAAAATCTCGACAAGAAGAAACCATCAAAAGAATTTTTGACCTAGAATATAGTAATTTGGTAGGTCAAAATTCCCATGCAATATTGGGGTAGCCCCTGGTGCTGCTTAGGTTGACATCAATGACAACCGCTGATCAACAGGGTAGATGTGGGAAGAGGGTGTTACATAGTGGTATCAGAACGTGGTTGCGCTATCATTGGATGGTGTTTGGTTTCCGTTCTCTTTATGTGATATCTAATACCACATAGTGGTATCAGAGAATGGTTCAACCCTTGGAATAGATGGGTAATGTGTCCGTCATGTCTTTCTGTTGGTTGCATATGTGTTTCTCATATCTATGGTGTATGTGCTTGTTGCATCTACGTTGTGTTGGCCATAGTGGAAGTGGCATCACCATGTAAGTGTTGATGGTGTTGTTGTCAACATGTTGTCATGAGTGTATGACTAGTTATGTGTTGCTCATGCTTGTGTATTATTTGTGAACACTTGCTTACATATTGTTACATTCATTGCTGCTTATGCTAGGGTTACATATTGGTCATGCTTCAGTGTTATCAATGTATGCTTGTTTGTGTGATGTCATATGTTGAACATGCATTGGTCGTTCATGATTGGTTATACATGTCAAGTGGGTGCATATGATCAAGTTTGCATTGGTTTGATTGAGGTTGTTGTACATAAGGTCATTGCATGCAATTAAGGTCATCATGATGATATTAGTATGTTATGATGCTAATATCTTTGCTGAGATAGAGTAGGAGATGTAGATCATTAAAGTGAAGTTGCAACAATGGACTTTGGGGTAAGATCATATCATCATACTAGTTTGTCTGCTTGGTATGCACGTTTGTGATTCATGGTTGTTGTAAGCATTAGGGTTACTTATATGTTTGTCATTCTATTATTATTATGGTTACATGTATGATAAATGTTGGTTGATCAGTCTAGTCATATGCATTATGGCTATGTGTATGCTTCTCATTCTATTGGTGTTATGATAGATGTTAGTTGACTATTGTGATCATATATACATGCATTGGTTAGTCAAAAATGGTATTAACTTGATGACTATGTTATATGTTGTTGATGAATATGTTATATGTTATCTTGTAGTTAGCTCAAGGATTATGTTATATGTTAACTTGTAGCTAGCTCGATGATTATGTTATATGCTTTTTATGATCACGTTATATGTTAACTTATTGTTGCTACATGTTAGTTAACTTGATGATTAGAGTTATAGCAGTAATATGATGTCATATGTATCATGCTAAATTGGATTGGCCTATGCATATGGTTAGGGTTATGAAATTCATGTATGAGTCGACTTATTTGTGAAATTGTGTTGTATTAGTCTAGATGGATCATACATATGTGATTGTTATGCATGAATGACAATTTTTTATGAGTTTATGTTGTGAACATGTTAGTTAGTTACTGTTATGGATATCATGACCTTATTTATGTTTGAGTTGATATGTTGAGAAGTTATATTGTGATAATCTAGATTTATTTTGCAGACAAAATAGACTCCCCTTAAGATACATCAAGGTATCAATTTTCTTATGTCATATACTTGGTGTTTGAATGTTTGATTATGTCGTATATTCGGTGTTCGAGTGTTTGGTTTTTATTATGTCATTTATTTGTTGTATGAATGTTTGATTACTTGCATGATATGAGTATGTGCCTATAAGACTGCATGAAGAAATGATCTTGTTTTGAGATGGTCATACTAACACACATGTGTTGAGATAGTTGATATGTACTTGAGTGCAAGTAGGTGATAGTTGTAGTATTATGAACTTAACTATTAGTTGATTGTGACATGGTTTTTAGTCTTCGGAGACGCTGATTTTAGTTAATAGATATGATGTCTTGATATTTGGAACATGTGATTGACATGTGTGAACAGTTGCATGGCAACATGCTTGGTATTAACATGACAAGGTAATAGTTTATGTGTTATATTACTAACATATAGGTGATATCCTAGTACATAGTAGGACTCGATTGCAGCAAGCTAAATGGTAAAAGAAAGGAATTGGGTAAGAATTCCTTTGGTTATGTTTGGAAACCCTAATTTCAAACGAATGAGTGCTTTGCATATAGGAAGTATTCTTAACCCTAATATTGTCTAGAATTATGTGGATATGTGATATATTTATGAACATGTATTTGATTGGTATAACAATCGGTTTATAGTTATGCTTGGATTTTTTAATGGATTGGAGTCCCTTGAGAGATGATATATGCATATGTTCAGATACAAGGCAGCTTGTCTGGCATAACAAGGTAAGGTAACTAGTATATTTTATGTTTATATTATACCATGAAAATTATGTGTTTATGGAGGTATGATGCAGGGGATTGCATGGCAAGAGACTGCCATGAAATCTTGGATAAGGATCAAGTTGAGTTTCCCAAGGAAGCACCGGGAACCATGGGGATTGGGTCATGGTGTTTGTTTTTAGTCTTGTGCTCTTGGTTTTTTGTGTTTGTTACGCTTGATTTGTGGCTTTGGTTATGTATAGTGTATGGCCATACCACTTTTTTGCGGTGTCGTATTGCCTTTGTTTTCATGGTATTATTCTTGTTTTTTCTTGTTCTTGCCTTTTATGTTTTGAGAGTCTTATGGATTGGTTAGGGAAAGAGGAAAGTAAGTGATATCGGGAGAGTTGGATGAAACCCAACATGTAATGTAAGACACAGATGAAGCTCAGTGAAAGAGTAAGTGCAACAGAAGATAATAATATGACAGTCGGTTGGAATGGTTGGGTTCATTGTGGTAAATGGACAATGGCAGTATAATCATGAGAAAGCTTAAGTAAAATTATTTGAGGCATTAGGTTCATTGGGTAAGTTTAGAACTGTGGCTCTCAATGTTGCGCATGTTGTGCACATTTAAAGGTTGTTCTCTTAACCTTGACCTTATGTTATCTGGTAATTGTGTTGCGATCATGATTATGCTCATGTTCATATGTGCATACATGTATGTATATATGTATGTCATGTCTGGCAGGGTCATCATGGATCATGGTGGTTTAATGCTAAATGTCTATATGTATATATGTGTGTACATATGTCGTTCTATGACAGGATCATGATTGTTTTATGATAATGATGATATATATGTATGTATCTATGTATCTATGCCACTATATGACAGGATTTTTAGGGATCAGTCTTGTGGAGGAATGATTTCTTATGCAAGTAAATGGCATGAATAGGTTCCTGGTCTTATAAGTTATGAGGAATCAAGTGGGAAGAGTAGCCCTGAAAAATCTAAAAGTTCAGTATCATGTGAATATTAATTGATATTATATGCTTGTATTATGCCTATGTTTATGTTATGGACAGGTAATTCTGAGGGGTACATTAGGAAAGTGAAATTAGTGTGATCTGTGACATGCTGGATACACACGGATAGTGGAAAGACACGAGAATAAAGGTTGTTTGTGGGGTCAGTGTGTGGTCTATGCATGTGCAATACTACTATTGTGTATATGTTGTGCATGTTGTATATTCAGTGATTGTACCTATGGGGATGTGTACATGTAACATATGTAGTATTGTGTACATATGATGTGGCATGTTGGTTTTATCTGTGGTTTTGTGGGTATATTGCATATGCAGTGCTAGGTATAGATGGTTGCTATGTACACGTTGGATATGTGGTGTTGTGTACATATTGTGCTATGTACATATGGTGTTGTGTGCGTGATTATACATGTGGTGTTGTGTGCAGGTGGTGTCGTGTACATGTTGTGCATGTGGTGTTGTGCGAGTGGTGTTGTGTACACGTTGTGCAGGTGGTGTCGTATACATGTGATGTTGTTCACGCGTTGTGCAGGTAGTGTTGTGTACAGATGGTACTGTCTATGTGTTGTTCATATGGTATTGGTATACATGTGGTATCATGTGCATGTCGTACATGTTGTGTTGAGGGCATGCGGTACTATGTATGTGCATGGGGTAGTTGTGGTATTGTGACATGTGTATTTGTTGTGTTTCACTCTGTATATGTATATGAATTGTGTTGTATTGTACACCAGGTGTAGGTGTATGTGTTGTATGCTGGTGTAGGTGTATGTGTCGTATGCCGGTGTGAGTGTATGTATTATGTGGT
Organism: Pinus albicaulis; assembly: GCA_034641835.2. Taxonomy (NCBI): domain Eukaryota; kingdom Viridiplantae; phylum Streptophyta; class Pinopsida; order Pinales; family Pinaceae; genus Pinus; species Pinus albicaulis. Next base: position 377,139,034 of record CM076580.1, read on the forward strand.
GTTGTATTGTGTGAATGTACATGTTGTAATGTGAATTGTGTGTATGTGTATGTGATTGAAGAGAAGCAAAGGCACTAGGTGCTTGCCGAGTGTGGTAACTAATCCGATATGGTTACAAAAGAACAAAGGCAGATGTAAGGACAGAGGAAGGATAAGTATTGGTATTTTATTTCAATGTTGTTATGCATGTGATGTGTGATTCTGACTTATGATGGTTACATGTGATTTATGATTATGGTTTATAGTGATTTCATGTGATTCATTATTTTAATTTATGATGGTTTTGTTTTGAGCTAACCAGATGTGATATGTTTATACGTGATGATTTGATGAAACAACTAGTTTGACTCATGTGACAAGAAGTAAACAAAAGTGCAATTGTACCTTATTGACAAGCTACCAATGAGGTATTATTTGAAGTTATTTCAATTTATTTTGAATCTAATGGAAATTACGTGTCTGGTACAAGAAAGCATGAAAATGCCCGGTTGGATGGTTGAAATCGATTTTCAAGCATTAGTAGCAATAGCAAAAGGAATTGATTTCATTAACAAAGGGATGGATATATCTTTGTATGGACACAGGCCAGGTGGAGAGACCACTGCCACTTATTTGAGGGAACATTGTGTTGATAGGGCTCACCTCAAGGATGGAAGAATTGACATCAAAACCATTGAGCGCCTTCCCTTGAGAACCATTTCCTTTACAATTTTAGATTATGTGGAAGTGCAAGGCTTCACTTGGTCACTGAGGCTTAGATGCAGATCATTGTAGAATGTTCACAACCCACTATATTCAACTAGTGTGAAGGGGTGGTTTCCAACATGAAAGGGAAACTGACTAGAGCAAAAAAAGGGAAACTTGAGAACTTTGGATATGGTGCTATGTTGATTTCATTTTCTCTAGATTAGATTCTCCTCCTTTCCCCACAACGGTATCTAGCATATGTAGGAGGACCTCAGGATCCTCATATGATTTTGTGGGTCTCATTGATGGCTCGCCATGGAGGTGATGACCCAATGGTGAAATATACTCCTAAATCCTTTGGGTGGTTGGAACGCCAGATCATTAGGATCGAAGACTTTCTAAATGCAGGGATCGATTATATAGATGACCCAGCTATCCCACTCCCAACAAGGATGAAGTGGGGTGACCTAGGTGAAAAATTCTCATTTTGATAGGGTCTTTCTGTCCAGGTGCAGGTAGTCTACATATTCACAGACATGTCTATTTCACCGAGTCTCTCTCCGAGATAGTACCCAGATCGTTACACCTTTCGTGTAGTTCATAACTTACCCGACAAGGAATTTCGCTACCTTAGGACCGTTATAGTTACCACTGTCGTTCACCGGGGCTTCGCTAGCTGGCTCCCCCGTCATCAAGTCACCAACTTCCTTAACCTTCCGGTACTGGGTAGGCGTCAACCCCCATACATGGTCTTATGCCTTTGCAAAGACCTATGTTTTTGGTAAACAGTCCCCTAGGCCTGGTCATTGCGACCTCTTGAGGAGGCACGCCTTCTCCCGAAGTTAGGGGGCTATTTTTCTGAGTTCCTTAAAGAGAGTTGTCTTGTGCCCCTAGGTAGTTTTCAAATCTTTTTTGTTTGTTTTTTGACATCCATAGCTAATTATATTAATTGGTCATGAAGATGTGGGCCTGGTTAGACCAACAGGACTACAACATTTTGACAAGAGGGGAGATCAACCAACAATTGTTGTGGTGCCTAACCTTGATGCAACAGAGGCCTTGACTGAGCTGGAGCATAACCTAGAGAGGTTGGATCTAGACATACCAGAGACTGAGATTGATGAGTTTCTCTCTGGTACCAGAGGCACGTAGTAGGAGTTCCAGGATCGATCATCCGATTGCTACGACGCATAACACATGCTATAATCTACTATCATGGTCACCACCATGCTTAGTTTCTAGTCTTTAGGGCTAGATTTTTATTTTTTGGTATCAACATGTTCGAATAATAAAGGCCACGAGGTCTCATGTCTTTGGATGAAATTTTTGAAACACACTTCTTAGAGACTATTTTCCGAATGGAGACTATTACTTATTATCTCATTTTATCTTGTTCAATATGTGGATGAATATTATTTTTGTTTACAAATGTTGCAAATGTCTATTTAACACATGATTCACCAATGTATCAGTTAATGTGTTTAAATTTCCGAGAATAGGTTGATATTCAATGTAATCAAACTTTTTTTCAAACAAATGGACCCGTAAAAACATTCTTAATGTTGTTGAGCTTCTTACTTCATAAACATTGCTTAAATGTAATACTATGAATTGTGAATCTAACCTAATGATCAAATGAAAAATTCCAAATGAAATGGCATCAAATAATAGTTCAACCACTGCACTATACTCTGCTATGTTATTCGTTGTTCGACCAAGGAATATATCACGAATAGAGACTAACTCATAAATGGGTCAGTAAATAGCCCAAGCCGCAGAAGATATATTGCAAGTACTACGAATAACACCATCAACAAAGCCAATGTAGGTTTGAGGGAGCGTTGGCATATGCAAATCAAGTGTAACACAAGATAAGCAGGAGAAGTAGTAGGAAATTGTAAAAAATGCTAAACTTATCGCACACACTCATAAAAATATGATACAAGTAATGTACACAATCTTTACGAAATGAATCACGCATAATATTTCTTCAGGTAAAGACCATTCCTTGGGTCTCCCGAATAAACACTGTCATAATCAACTAGTTCATAGCCCCCTTTAGCAAGTACACATTTTACAATGTAAGGACCATGCCACATGGGCTCAAATTTACCAACACCTAGTTTATCATGAACTTGATCATAGACCAATACTAGGTCACCTTCCGAATATGAACGAAGATTCACATTTCGGTCAAAATGAGCCTTAACCCATTACTTATGAGCCTCAATAGCGAGTGCAACATCTTAACGAGTCTTATCTAGTCATGCTAAGTAAAAAAAACACTCTTCCTATAGAGAGGTAGCTGGTAAAAACTCAATGGCCAGTTTCAACGAATGAATTTCACATTCAATCGGAAAAAATGCCTCCAAATCATAAACAAGCTGGAAGGGAGTAAAGCTTGTCGATGTTTTTAAGGAGGTATGGTATGCCCACAAGGCTGAAAAAATCATAATATGTCAGTTTAGTTTATGAATGTCGAAAATCTGTTTGATCATAGTGGTCAAAACCTTGTTAACAACTTCTACTTGGCTTTTTTCTTGCGGATAATATGGGGTAGAGCTTTCATGGTGCAAGCCTAGATGTGCAGAAATTTTGGTCATCATAAATTTTTGAAAATAACTACCATGTTCCATGACAATAACTTGTGGAATGGAAAACTTGGAAATCACATGGTTGAATATGAAAATGGCTGTAGTTTCTACATCGTCATGATATGTGGGCATCGCCTCTCCCCATTTTGTAAAATAATCTACCGTTAGGATGATATACCCATGCCCCCGGGCAAAGTGAGGGTTACATGTTAAAAAACTGATGCTCGATTTGGAAAAAGGATGAAAAAATATGGTTGGGTAAAGAAGAGCTGGAGTCACATGCATCTTTCGATGGTAAACTTGGCAATTATGGCACTTCTAAACCACGGTTATAAAATATTTAAACATCGAGCGCCAAAAATAGCCAGTGCGCAATATATATTTGGGTAGTGGAAAACCCTGACATATGACCACCACAAGCCCTAGAATGGTAGTCATTCAATGCCTTCTCAACTTCCTCGTGATTCAAAAAATGTTTAAAGATGGTATTAACAACACGACGATAAAGTGTATCGTGAACAATAGTGTATTGTTGGATTGGAACTGAATCCTACGATGATTAGTTTGAGACAATTATGGTCGAAAAGTATGAGTTTGAAGATAAATGATGATATCTCCATACTATGGATTTAAAGTAATGAGAATAAAGAGGGATTCGTCTAGAAAAGAATCCTCTGCCACTGTTTTTGTATCGGCATAGGGAAATTCACATAATAACTCAACAAACACCAATGAATTCTTAGACTTAGATTTTTCAAATTCTAAATTAAATTATTGTAGGATAACTATCCATTTAGAATATTTCCCCCCTAGAAACTATCTGGTAATAATGGACATCACAGGGTTGCAATGAGAGATCATTGTTGTTTTGTGTAAGAGTATATAGTGACAAAAACATTGGGCAACTTCCAAGGCCAAATTCTCCACATTTGCGTATTTGATCTTAGTTTTTGTGAAATTCCTACTCAGATAATAGATCACATGTTCATCGCTGGATTCGTCTTCCTGAATTAGCACCATGCTAATGGTGGGATCAGATGCAACTAAATACAAAAATTAGTCTTAATGATAATCAGGTGGATGCAACAATGGTGTATGGGTTAACACGTTTTTAAGTGCATCAAAATCTTTTTGAGCAAGCTCGTCCAAGATAAATAGGATGCCCTTTTTCAACAGTCGAGTAAAACCTTTAGTAAACGTAGTTAGGAATGAATCTACGTAGTTTCCGAAGATTGGAAGGAGGAGGAAAATTGACGATAGCCTCTACCTTGAGCGAATCGACACGAATGCCTTTATTTGACACAAAAAATCCCAACATTTGACCAGATTGTAAACAAAGAACACTTTTGTGAGGATTCATGTGAATATTGTAATGCCTACATCTGATAGAAATTGCTCTTATATGAATTAGATGGTCTTGAAATCTCAATGATTGAGCTGGTTAGTCATCCTAGTAGGGTTGTATTATATGTTTAATATCGTGAAATGCATAAGACATTTCCCATTGAAAGGTTGCACCAACATTATTTAATCCAAATGGGAGTTTTCGATAAGCAAAGGTTTCCCATGGAAAAATAAATGTAGTTTTATGCTAATCAGTAGGGAGTATGTTTATTTGATTGTATTTGGAAAATATGTCCATAAAATAGAAAATCTCATTTCCGGCACAATCATCAACAATTTGATCGATATAAGGGGTAGGATAATTCTCCTTAGGACAAGATTTTTTTAATATGCCTATAGTGGATGCATACTCTAATGGTACCTTTCTTCTTGTTAACTGGAACAATATTGGACACCCAATCAGTCAATGGAACATGATAAATGAAACCTACTCCAAGTATTTTTTCGACCTCAACTTTTATAGCAAAAAATTTTCGTGGATGAACTGGACGTAATCTCTGCTTAACAAGTTTGGCATCCGGGTAAGTCTTTATTTCATGAATTATAATCCTAGGGTAAATTCCTGGAATTTGGCATAAGACTAGAAAAAAATGTCTCAGAATTCCTAAAATAGGGCTTTATACATCTCAATTTATTCAAGGGAGCACAAAGCACCTATGTGAATGTTCTCGTTAATTCCCGATTTGTTTGAGATGTTGATCGTTATAGTTGTAGATATGTTTCCTAAATTATTTTCAGATTCAGAATGAAGGATTAACATATGACATTGAGGACTATCCACAATATTAGATGAAAACATAAATGAAAAATAATTCTTGATTTTATCAAGGTTAGGTAGAAAAGATGGACAATGATGATAATCATCACATGGAATTTCATCCAAAGTCATTATTTCCATGATACTTTCGTTAGTTGGAAACTTGTTATTGAAGGGATTAGGAAATGATATTGGTACTACCGTGACAAATGAGAATAGTCATCAATGATCACATTCACTCGATAAATTTCCAATGATGATTGGTTGGAAAACGATTGAAATTCTTGATAAGACGATTCAAATGGGCTCAAAGGCATCTCACTACCATACAAGGTCAATTCAGACTCTGAAGGCACAATAAAAGGATCAAAATATTGGATTGAGCTTGATGTAATCATATTAACCTGGGAAATATTATGAGGAAAATTTGGTGGAGGGAGTGAAATTTTTCCCATGAGTGATGAATCCTTAAGAAAACCTACCCCAACATATTCATACGAAGTAACCATTTTTGCAAAGAAAGGTACACTACCTGTAGAATTAGGGTCTGAAGTGTAGTAAGACAACTGGTCTACTTTCACAATTTTTCCTTTACGGGGAAACATTATCATATGAAAAAATGACAAGACCACTGCCGACATAACATAGGTCCAAATTCAACCCAATAAATGGTTATAATTAAGTTGAACATCAAAAAATTCAACTTCAATTGCAACCGTCTTACCTTCTAATTGTATGGGTAGATCATTTAAAATTCCATATGAATGAAAATGTCTTCCATCAAAGGCTTTCAAAGTTGTGGGAGACTAATTTATGGTTGGAGAATGCAAGGATTTCAAACAAGCAATAGACATGATACATGTGGAAACTCCTTCTTCAATTGCCGTGCTAGAGACTCGTTTAGTTTTGACGAAAACCAATATTTGAAATGCCAGTATATGTGGAAGTTTAGGTACATGATTCTCAATATCAAATACAATGGAATTATAATCCCGAGGATTAATTTCTCCTGTTGATGACAATAGAAATTTCCTTTGTGATGGGAAAGTATACAACACTTCAAGGGCCAAAATTGCTGAAGAAGACATCGCCATAACTTCAACAATGTTGTTATTCTGAGCAACTCTTGCATGAGGATTAAAAGTTGATTTTCGAAGAACACGTTTAGGAGGTGGTTGAATTACCATGTCAAAATTTGTTTTTTCAATTTGTAATGGTTCAGAAGGAGGAATTGATGTGGAGTATTGACTAGGTGAACTAGCATAATTTCCATCTACAACATGACCCTTCGATCTATAATATTTAGATCTCGTGGCTACCATAACTTGTGAGCACATCATCATGATATCAGCCGATGTGGAAGAAGAAGAAGGGTTATGTGAAACCATCTTGTTGTCTTCATAAGGAAACGGATCCTTCAAAACAACATGAGTGGGAGAACCTTTAATGAATTCAGTAACCTCAGCGCGATGAGGGCACTACTTCATGTAGTGATATTCATCACAAATTAGGGAAGGATAACAAGGCTTTTTCTTTTTGTCAATTGGTTCATTTTTGTCCGATTTATCTTCTGGAGAAGCATTTTGTTTCACTTTACCTTTTCATTTCTTTTTACCTTCAGATGATTTATTCTTGACAGTAGATGAATCTAGAACATTAATCTCAGAAGTAACTTTTTGAGAAGGATTTTAGTTGGGTAAATATTATAAAGCCAAAATATGAGTATTTTTTGAATTCTTCTTTTTACTCTTAGATTAATGGCTAGCAGAACCGATCACTCCACCATCGGTGTGAGATCTTGTAGGAATTGAGGTTTTTTGACCTGGGCAAGGCAAATCCTGAATTTTATCATACAAAGTGCCAAACTATGTATAAACAAGGTCTAGATATTGGACATGAGAAATTAGTTGCTCTTCAGTTACAACACCTCCCTTGGCTACATATTCAATAATGACTAGAAGAAATGATTTGTGAACCAATTAGCCAAAATTTGATTTGGAATAAAAGCTTTAACTAAACGACATCTATGTATCCATTCATTTATATGATTGGAAATGTAAGTAGACGAGGATTGTTTCCAAGAATTCAAAAGTTCGGTACCAGTATCATATCATATCAGTAACTGAAAATGTGTCAATAATGTAGTCGCTAAGTCTTTGAAGTTATAAAAAGAGGCTCGCAGTAACTCGATATACCATTTGGATATTGAACCGGTTAAAGTTCGTTGAAAAAGGCATAATCTAATGGAATCATCGATCAATTAATTCAACATGCACCAAAGATTATCTGTCATAACATGGTTTGATGGGTTCTCTCCTTATTTGCTTCAAAATTCAGAATGTCATTGGGCAACTTAGTAGGAATTTCTGGCCAAAACAGGTAATAATAAATATGATAATTCGTTAGTCAAGACAAATATGGTAAATCTAAAGTTGCAATGAATGATAACTGTCAGTTGGGATTCTATTGTGAATATTAATAACCCAGAGGGTTAAGTCCAGTACCTAGAAGAGGATATCCAAGATATCCTGGGATAGTCTATGCGGTTGGGATTTGCATTCGTCCAGGGTAGCTAGGGTAAGCCATACTAAACTGCGGTTGAGACGGAATTTGATAAGTATGACGAGGGTATGGTTGAATTCAGGAAGGTGGACTCTGACCCATTTGACCAAGGTAATATTTCCCCTAAAAGGGTTGACTTGTAAAGGTTGTACTTGAAAGAATTTTCTCTGATAAGGTTGACCTAGAAAGAATTGACTTTGAAAATGCTAGCCTTGAAAAGCTTATTCTTGATACATCGTTTGCATGGTTCCCATAATAGCTTGTCCCATGGGAATTTTAGGTATAGAATGGATCGTAGGAACGATTTGATAAGCAGATGCCTGAGGGATAGGTTGAGTATTTTGTTGCACTGATACTTGAGGGGTAATTGGAACAATGGTTTGAGATACTCCCAAAATGGGGGTTTTAGGTGAACTTGGAACTGGTTGTTCAACATATGTTTGTACAATAGACTCGACAGGAGTTTGTGGAATGCTCTAAACAGGTTGTTGAATTGGTTGCTGAACAAGTGTTTGTGGATTCACTCAGATAGATGCTTGAGGAATCCCTTGGACATGCTGCTGAACTTGTATTGGAATACCTTGGACAGGTATTTACTGAATAGTTTGTCTAGTAGGCTTAATAGGTTGGTAAATTGGTACTTGTGGAGTAATTTTCATGGGTTGTTGAACGAATTAAGGGTTCCAAATGGTACTCATCCCTGGATAAGGAGCACCAACTAAGTGTTGAGACACGATGGGTTGACCTAAACCAACTTGAGGTATTTGACCATAGTTTGGATAATTTTCGGTAAAGGTTTTCCTCCAACTGTAGGATATGATCCAGAAAAAGGTTGTCCTCTAGGTGGAGGTAGTTTCCCCCCCAGGCGGATAATAACCACCTATTGGGTTAACTTGAGGATTACCTCCATTGTCAGAAACCATATTAATATACTAGTCTGATGTCAAACCTTGGGCAGTAGAAGTAGATACACCAACTGATAAAATAGAAGTTTGAGATGAAGGAGAAGCTCATGAAAAAGTCCCATAAAGTGATTGATATCCGAGAGGGACTTACGAACCACCATATAATAATGATTCTAGAGAGCTTGAAAACATAGATGTATCAATAGGCATACTTATAGAAACCATTCCTGACATATTAAATCTAGGCACATAGTAATAGGGAGTGCGGTAATGTGGAAGACCTTGACCTAAAAAGTTAAAAGGTGTGAAATACCAAAGACCAGGTCAAAAAGGAGAAAAAGGAACTTTTGGAGAAACTAATTTTTCACCGGTAAAAACTGTGGTACTTGGAGATTCTTCTTCCTCCTCCTCAGTAATATCTTCGATATTAATGAGACCAGGAGGTAGACTATCTGTAATAGTAATTTTTACTCGAGGTGGATGTGGAGCAGGAGTAGGGGCTATAACATCTGAAGGAGACTCAGTTTTGGAAATATCAAACTTAGGTTCAAAAATTTATGGTTCAATCAGTTGTGTATCTAAAACTTCTCCAATATAAGATTCTGGTTTAACGACTCCGGTAACTACTGCTTCAGATTGAACTAAGCTGATTCTAATCTTTGAGGTTGATTCACTTCATTTTCTGTTGTCTCAGATTCTACAACAATAGATGTTTCAGGGTGATCTGAGGTCCTAGATCTTGTTGATTTTGACTTTTTAGCTTTAATTTTTTCCATTTAACTCGGTGTATATTTAGGGGGTTTACCCTGCATTCTACGCGAATGTTTCGGTAAGTCAACCAAGATGAATTTTAATTAAAAATCTAAATAATATTAAAAAATCACACCTAAGGCCTCTAAAAAGTTAAAACAAACAAATAACACATGCTAAAAAATATAAGGATAAAAATACACAAACAACCTTTTCATAGTGAAATCACTAATTGGTGATGAAATCCAACGTCGGAGAAATCAAGGTGAAACGTATATATAGATAGAGCGGGCATAACTAGTTACGCTAACAAACTGCTTGATGAAGATGATCTGGCACAATTAACTCCACTTATGCCATCTCGAGTGAATATTACCGTCTAGAAAGGTCCTAGTGAGTCTAGCTTGTTACCTACAACTTCTTGGGTGATATCATGAGAAGAAAAATATTCCCCATGATGGACCCTAGCTGATAGCCAACATCTCCTTACAACCTTCTTCTAGATCGTTGTGCCATTTCTCCACCACCTGAGCCAACTATGTGGCCCCTCACCCATCTATATTGATCGTATGTTTGAAGGTGGGCCTTGTCATTTGGTAATTGAGTATTGGGTTTACTTATCATGGATAATTTTGGGCATGGATTGATGGGGGGATTTGGTGGAAAGAGTGGGCTTAGTCTGTGCTCCTGTCCCCTTGATCTCTTTTGGGTGTTACCCTTGCTTCTTAGTCTCGTGGGATCTCTTTTATTGACCGTTTGGTTCTAGGGTTGTACTACTTGGGAAACCCCTACTTTGGGTGTGTGGTTCTGCCCCTTTATCCACATATATTACTCCCCTTCCACTCATTGTACCCCCATTAATCGTTTCTCCCACATGGGTCCACCTAGCACCCATGGGTACATATAGGTTCAACCTCCTTATCCCTTTGCCCCCACCTTGGGTCAGACCTATAATGATGCCTTGGATATTGAAGCAGCTAAAATAAAAGTAAAAAGAATAATTTGCCACACTTAACAAGAAATTTTACCGCAAAATTCAAAAGATGGTTAGGACGAAAATGACTAGCACATGGGAAAAATCCAACGCATGAGCTCTGCCCCTTACCCATGGTCATCACCCTGGTTCCATAGGCCTTAGTTGAGCCTCCTTTTTCATACAAGAACCCATGATTGTCCAAATCCCTAGAGGGAAATGAACCTCCTTACCTTAAAGGGGTAATCACTGCTATATCTTACACATCATGATTTTATCCTTGAGCCCCGAGCAGTTAATTAAAAAAGATTCATAAAAGGCAAAAGGCATATAAAAAAGGATGGAAAAATGAAGGTCAGGACACCTCATGCACCATGATTTCTCCCTCCTACACATTATATACCCTATTGTGGGATTCCCCTTATCTAGCTGCCCCTATGGCCTGATACGTGGCTCAGGATTTCCCCTCTCATTCCCTACTCCATTTCACTTATTTTTGACTTACCACCCCCATTCAAAGGATGTACCTTGAACCTACTATATCCTTAAATGGTTAAAACCACTTATTAAGGTGCATGGCTAACCCCTTTGGAGTATGGAGACACTAGCACATGCTAAAGCCCACTACAGAAGGGAATGACATTGTGAAGTTCCCACTTTGTTATCCATGATTTGTAATCTATTTTACACTATTATTTTAATGATTGGTTGTATGTGAAGCCTAGGGGACACATTGAATCTTATACAATATTGCAGGTGTTCTCCATTTGGGTTTGGTCTCTCTATATGGGGTCTTAACACCCAGAGGGATACATTGACACATATAAGGTGTGCGTAGGGAGCCATGGGCCTCTACAGCAGTAGAAAACACTCCATGGATCCCAGCCGATGTTTAAATATTACTAGTGCTCCACTTTTGGGATGATGATGATGTGCTTGGTACACTATGCTCGACATGCCCCACAAGAGCCCCACACTCTTGGCAGGTTTCCCAAGACTTGTACGATTTCATGGTAGTGGTCATTCCATCACTCGAGCTCTTGCAGAGGATCTATCAACATCCTAGACTCATATAGAGACCCATGGGGTCATTTATGTGCCCCCACACCCACTGGAAGCACCACAGGTCTACTACTTGGAGAACAAGTGGCCACCCCCTTTTTCCATCGTATTTAGAGGAGTTTTTTCATCATTATGGAACTTGAGTATATTATTAAGCCTTTGTAGGGCCCCAAGACATGTGCATATTATTATTTGACCTCCTGAGAGGTTATTTTTCATTTATGAGCTTGTCACCAATAGGGGTTTTATTTGCACATTATTTTATTAGTAGGGGATAATGTAGGCTCATAGGCTAATTAAAAATCCTAAAAGGGGTATAAATTGATCTTAGCTACATTCATTTGTATCATCACTTGACTTGGGATCTCTCTATGTTTAGAGAACTTCACTTTTCTTCTTGGAGGATTATTTTGGATAAATGGATGAATTTTGATGTATGGATTTGGGCCATTTTTACCTTGGAGCTTCGTTTTTTGCAAATGTGATGCTGGTTGGATATACTCTCTACTACTTTAAGTGAATTTTGATGATTTTTTTTTTTTTGCTGCATATTATTGAACTTCGCTATAATTAGGGCTAGTTGCTGCATGATTGAAATGTGGAATTAAGTTTCTATTTATCTAGTTTAATGTATGGGCCATTGTTAGATGAACTAAATGTCCTATAGATTGCTTTATCTCGATAATATTGTACTATTTGCATGAAGTTGACTTTCCCGAGCCTCCTTGATACAGAAAGCCCGAATTCTCAATCATAATCATCCTTTTCATCAAATTCCCAAGGTAAGAGGTATTGATCCCCTTTCATTTTCACATTTTCCCCCTTTTCCCAGGTCTAGCCTTGATAGGGCACCTAGGGCATCAGTATTTTGTGAATTCACCTACATGAAAACTTTAATCTGCTGGAGGCTACTTCACTAGTGGGTCCCCTCCCAGTTTTGCGAATTTGAGGAAATTCCAATGATGGATTCTCCGAGAATCCCAAGCCCTATCTCCAAGACCAATTTTTACCTAGGCATCTTCAAGGCTTGACCCTAGTAGGATCAATTTGACCTTTTGAAGAAAAATTTATTGTCTGATCCTTTCCCCTCACCTTGTCCAGGATAGGAACAACATTGGTTTCTATATTCCATCCCTAAACCTGGGTTGGGTCCACTTGGTCCCGTTTTCTGTCAAAGACTACTCATCAAGGGATATTTTGGGAAACCAAGTTCATATAGGATTTTATGGATTGGGAAGTACCTCTTCAAGTTGTACCCTTCTTCCTTATCCTCACCCATTTTCCCTGAAGGAAAGTGCCTTGCTTAAAGAGAAATCAAGCACCATTTATTCGCCTTCTCTCAAGGAAAGGTTTACTAGGATCACTTCATACTTATCCATTGACATATCCTTTATAATTCACTTCCCAAAAACATCGGGACTCCTCCCATCGGAGAAATTCTGTAAATATTAGGGAATATTAGTCGTGATGACAGTGGGTTAAGCCTCCATCGTTTCCATTAGTTTAGTAGTTGCCCTATTAGGAACCCCTTTAGGTGCCCTACTAGTTTTAGTGGTAACATTTTTGGCATTGTTTTTAGGGATGAGATGTGTGTCTGGTTCTCCATACAACAATATTTATATATCATTCTTAGTGACTCCATTGGAAGAATGAAGCCCTAGTTATTCATTGATCTCTAAGGCCAATGCTTGTAGGGTGAAGCAAGCATTTGTCAAGGAAATTTATTTCACATTGGCGACTCCCATGTAATCAAGGACCCAACAACACGTTGACCACATATTTTCCTTCCATAGACATGACATGGATCTCGAGATATCCCTCATCAAAATTCATGAATAATATGCCAACGCTCGATGGGGATCCCCATTCCACAGTTAATAATGTGGTAAGGTTCATGAGGTATCTTTCGAAGAAAAATAAAAATCAACCTTGTGAACAAATGGAATTTTTTGTCCTATCCATTTCCCTCCATACTGATTGGCTTGAGTTATGTAGACCGAAAAAAATTCCTTCTCTTTAAACGTTGACTATGCACTTCTTGTTGCATGAAGGACCGAGTTTCCAATCCCATGAAGACATATGCCAAATGTTGAATGTGGCTCTTCAAGAGAAATAGGTCATTGAATGTTTTTCTGGGATTTAGGAAGATTGTCTTCATCCTTCTCCAAATCATCAAGATCAAGTGATTGATGTATACCTTAAGGAAAGTATCGAAAAAGAGACACATGAATTGGAAAACATATCCCCTAAGGATAATGAAGAAGATCTTGACCCCGAGAGCCCTCAGGTGTTGCAATAATGGATGATGGAATATGAGGAGTCTTGAAGGAAGTTGATGGATACATATAACTTGCAAGATATTTTCTCATACTATCATAAGAAGTCGGAAAAGCTCCGTAGTATGAAGTATGCATATAAAAAGGGTCATGTCGATGACCTTCTCCTTGAAGCATTCTACCAAATCATTTAGTAAATACCTTGGACATAATTCTTCGAGAACGAATGAAGGAGGAAAAGTAATCCTTATCTAGAGAAGATAATGAATGGAATTTTAGCCAACACAAAGTGTACAGTGAAGAATGGGAGGATGTTGAGGCGGATCACAATAGTCAAATAAATGAAGAATATATGAGTGTCTTTTGGGCTGTTGATTGGGGAATTGGGTATGACTATAAAAATTAAGGCTCCATGGTCTCTCAAATCCATAAGAATGAGCTCAAGAAAGAAGAAGGTGTCCGTCCCCTTCTGAACAATAGTATTGGCTCTTGTGAAGCCCTTCTTGGTGATTGGAAGGGTCTATTATTTATGTTCCAAGATGATTCAATCAAAGAAGAGACTTCCAAAATTGTGGGTAATTTTGATGACTCTAATGTAAAGGAATTTGGGGAAGGAGATCCCTTTAGCCATGCCACTGCTAAGGGATTTTTCTTCATGTTTGAGCATCCAACCCCTTTTTATGTCCCTACCCCAGAAATTGAGGTTTGTGATCAAGTTTGTTTCCCTAGATTTTATGAAGAGTTGGTTTCCCCTTCGGAAAAGCAATGATCATTGTTTTTACCCATATAAAATGATGAGTCCGCTTATTTTTTTCCCAATGACCAATACAATATCATCCTAAATATTTTTGATTCATTTATTCCTCCTTAACCTGAGGATGATAAGCCAAATATAGTTCTCCATCAAATATTCATGTACCAGATAATTGACATTTCCATCTCCTGGTTAGAGGACCAAATTCAATCCTCTTGGTTGGTGTCTTTTCCTTCTTTAAGGGTTCCTTTCTGTGGCATATGGGTCTCTGTTTTTCCCACCTCTCACATTATTATTCTAATTCCCCCCCTCATATTATTATTCCATTTTTATTTTTTTTGGTTCCATTGTAAAAATAATCATGGAAACATGCATTCTTGTATTAATGAATTGGTATGTTGGTTGCATTGGTTCTATGATTACAACTAGCACTCAATATTGTATATTATGCATGTTAGAGTAGGACGCATTGCATGTTGATTTTTTGCATTAAAAATAATGTCATATGATATTTCTCATGATATATTAGCTGAATTTAGATTAAAATTGCATATTTTATTACTTGTTGATTTTATGAGTTGACATTAATCATGGGTGATCATAATACACCGAGAAAAACATGTTGCCTCGTGGCTTTGATCTTTGACATGTGCATATAACAGGTCTACAGTGACCAAGAGATGGTTGGATTTCTCGTGACCTCTTATTCAAGTAGCCTTGTCCAATTCTTTGAGAGATGACGTCCCAGTTGGAGCCATATGTTACCCACCACTTTGTGGGTGATATCCCAAGGAGAATTTTTTTCTCCATGATGGACCCCAACTGACAGCCAGTAGCCCCTTGCAGTATTCTTCGAGGTTGTTGTGCCATTTATCCACCACCCAAGCCATCCATGTGGTCCCATGCCCATCTGTATTGACCATATGTTTGAAGGTGAGCCTCCTGAATCTTACAATATGTTTTTTTATTTGGTAATTGAGTATTGGGTTTACTTATCATGGATACTTTTTGGAATGGATTTATGGGGGGATTTAGTTTTAAGAGTGGGCTTAGACTGTGCTCATGTCCCCTTTATCTCTTTTGGGTGTTACATTTGCATCTTAATCCCATGGGATCTCCTTTATTTACCATTTTTTTCTAGGGTGGTACTACTTGGGAAACCCCGACTTTGGGCGCGTGGGCCCGCTCCTTTATCCGCATATATTACTCCCCTTCCACTCAATGTACCCCCATTAATCATTTCTCCCACCTTGGTACACATAGCCCCCATGGGTCCACATAGGGTCAAACTCCCTATCCCCTTGCCCCCACCTTGGGTCAGGCCTGGAATGATGCCCTAGAGTTTTAAGCAGATAAAATAAAAATAAAAAGCATAATTGGTCACACTTAACAGGAAATTGTACCACAAAATGCAAATGATGGTCACGACAAAAATGACTAGAACGTGGGAAAAATCGAATGCATGAGCTTTGCCCCTTATTCATGGACATCACCCTGGTTCCATAGGCCATAAATTAGCCTCCTTTGTCATAGAGGAACCCATGATTGTCCCAACCCCTGGAAGGAAATGAACCGCCCTACCTTAAAGGGTTAATCACTGCTATATCTAACACATCATGCTCTTATCCTTGAGCCTCGAGCAGTTAATTAAAGAAGATTCATAAAAGGAAAAATGCATATAAAGAAGGGTGTAAAAATCAAGGTCAGGTCACCTCATGTACCATGATTTCTCCCTCCTACACATTATATACCTTGGTGTGGGATTCCCCTTATCTAGCTGCCCCGATGCCCTGATATGTGGCCCACGATTGTCCCTCTCATTCCCTACTTAGTTTCACTTATTTATCATTTATCACCCTCATTCAAAGGATGTACCTTGGACCTATTATACCATTTAAGGGATGATACCACTTAATAAGGTGCATGGCTAACCCCCTTTGGAGTATGGAGACACTATCACAAGCTAAAGCCCACTATAGAAGGGCATGAAATTGTGAAGTGCCCACCTTGTTATCCATGATTTGTAATCTCTTTTGCATGATTATTCTAATGACTGGTTGTATTGGAAGCCTATGGGATGCATTGGATCTTATACATGATTGCAGGTGTTTTCCATTTGGGTTTGGTCTCCCTATACAGGGTCATAACACCTAGAGGGATACACTAGAACATATATGGTATGCGTAGAGAGCCATGGGCATCCACAAAAATAGAAAACACTCTGCAGATCCCCATTGATGTTTATAAATTACTAGTGATCCACTTTTGGGATGATGATGATGTGTTTGGTACACTATACCCAACTTGGCCCACAAGAGCTGCACATTATTGGCAGGTCTCCCAGGACTTGTACGATGTCATGGAAGCGTTCATTCCATCAATCAAGCCCTTTTATAGGATATAAAGTCATTTTTAGACTCATATGGAGACCCATGGGTCATTTATGTGCCCTACCACCCATTGGGAGCACCAGAGGTCTACTACTTGGAGAACAAGGGGCCACCCCCCTTTTCCATCATATTTCGAGGAGTTTATTCATCATTATAGCACTTTTGGATATGCTTAAGCCTTTGGAGGGCCCCAAGACATGTACATATTATTATTTGACGTCCTTAGAGGCTATTTTTCCATTTATGAGCTAGTTTGGTGGGCTTGCCACCAATAGGGTTTTATTTTCACATTATTTTATTAATAGGGGATAATGCAGGATCATAGGCTAATTCAAACTCTTAAAAGGGGTATAAATTGATGTTAGAGACATTCGTTTGTATCAACACTTGAATTGGGATCTCTCTATCTTTAGAGAACTTCAATTTTCTTCTTGGAGGATTATTTGAATAAATGGATGAATTTTGATGTATGGATTTGGGCCATTTTTATCTTAGAGCTTTGTTTTTTTCAAATGTGGTGCTAGTTGGATATACTCTCTAAAACTGTAAGTGAATTTTAATGATATTTGTTTTTGTTGTATACTATTGAACTTTACAATAATTAGGGCAAGTTTTTAAATGATTGAAATGTGGAATTAAGTTTCTATTTAGCTCGTTTAATATATGGACCATTGTTATATGAATGAAATTTCCTAGAGATTGCTTTACCTGGATAAGCTTGCATTGTTTGCATGAAGTATAAATTCTTTAAGGTTACTTTTTTTTCCCTTAACATTGGTTGAAGTTGACTTTCCAAGCCTCCTTCATCAAGAAACCAGATTCAGATCGATAAAGGATCTCCAAGAGTCAGATCAACTGAGTGCTTGATCTTGTTAAAATTTACAAACATTTGCCACTGATAGATTTATTTCTTCTACTTATTATCTCAATAAGTTATTATTCAAAAATCTTCTGGAAAATATCGAAATAAATACTACTGCAACATTCACAAATATATACGCAGAGAAATAAATAGTAGATAACATAAGCACAAGAATCAATCACATGTACGCAGTTATTTTTGGACAATTATCCCCGAAAATACCCAATGTGGGAAAACTAGTGCAACACATGAGGTTTTTATTAATTCTTCAACAAATGATATATTTACAAGGAAAATATATAGTAGATAAATTCTGAACCACCTGAGACTGAATTTCCGGCTTACTCGGACAATTATCTGACACCCATAACAACCCCTGCATGCCCCTGCATCTCTCTGCGTGATTCACTGCGTGTCCTAGCGCTGGACTGCGTGAGTATGCGTGGAGACTGCATGGGTTCTCTGTGCTGCAGCATCAAGCTGCCTCCAATGACCCACTGCTACCCTCCGACCCTAATCTCGATCACCACTGACCTCCTCCTTCTGCTTCTGCAAATTCTCGCCCTGAAACTCTCCCACTAAGATCAAATTTTACATCAGAATGGATCTCCTTCGGGTATTGAGTGTATGCTCAGATTGTTTTCTGAGTGACCCTCAAGCCTTCTTTTATAATCTTCCTGTTGGAGAACCAACGACCCAAATTAAAATATTAATCAATGGCTAAGATTAAAACTTTACTTGATCCATGTTTTCTATAAGATTCACACTCTGACTTATTAATACCCTTTAATTATCTTATTTCCCTAATTTTAGACTTAGGGTCATCATTAAAATAATTAATTATTTTAATAACTCATGAACCGAGTGGAATTTCCACAAAATGTTTCAAGGTTCTTTGGAATGCTGCTGTCCAAGCGTCCCTGAAAAGTTTGAGACTTGGAACACTTCTGGATGCTACAAAAATCAACACTCCCTATTAGCGAGGAAGGTGCTCCAAAAATATGCATGTTGCATGCTACTCTGATTCTGAAGCACCCTCTGCACTGCTGATGTTAGGACTTTGCCACCTCATCTACTGCGCTGATGCCTCCTATACTGCTGTCTTTTTCACTACCACTGTCACTCTTGCTGCCTCTATACCACAACTCCCTCTAAATACTGAATCTTCCATTCCTGCTACTGGAAGGGATTCTTCATCATCCCCATCTTCTCTCTGAAGTAGAAAAAACTTTGCCTTTCCTAGAGCCTTTGTGAGGATGTCTGCCACTTGTTCTCCTGTTGGAGTGTACTACAGCTGAACAACTCCACATTGTACACAGTCCCTAATAAAGTGACACCGGATGTCAATATGTTTCAACCTATCATGAAACACAGGATTCTTAGAGAGCTTTATGCAACTATGATTATCACACAAGATGCTGGTCGCTTCCATTTTATCCTTGAGTAGATTCACTAGTAGTTTCCCAAGCCATATGGCTTTGCACGAAGCTGTGCTGGCTGCCATATACTCTGCTTCTACTGAACTCAGTGCTACGGACTTCTATTTCTTACTGCACCAGGAAGTCATTCCTGTTCCTAGACTGAAGCAGTACCCACTGGTATTTTTCCAATCAACTGAACTTCCAACAAAATCTGCATGAGTGAAACCACTCAACCTGACATCATTGCTACGAGTGTACTTCAATCCAAGCTCAACTGTCCCTTGAAGGTACTTGAGAACATGCTTGGATTCTACCCAATGTGCCCTCTTTGGTTCCACCATGAATTTACTGAGGTTATTAACAACGTAACATATGTTTGGCCTTGTATTTACCAGATACATCAATGACCCTATGAGCTGCCTATACAGCATAAGATCAGCCTCATCATCTTCGGACGTGTCCATTTTCCTCCAATTGGTTATCGTTGGAGTTTTCATGGGCTTACAATCCTCCATCTTAAATATCTTCATAGTATCTGTAGTGTATCTTCCTTGACCAAGGAAGATCTCCCCATTCTGCTGCCAAAATTTCAACCCCAGAAAATAGTGCATCCGTCCTAGATCCTTCATGTCAAATTCTTCAGCCATATTCTTCTTGCAATCTGTGATTATCCTTGATGATCTTGTCAAGAACAGATCATCCACATACAACACCAATATCAAAGGCTCACTCTGTACTCGTAGATAGTAGAGATTGGGATCTGCATCAATCTTGAAGAATCCCATCTTCTGCAGGTAGCTGTCAATTCGACCATACCAGGCTCTAGGAGCTTGCTTCAGTCCATATAATTCTTTCTTCATTCTGCACACATGATTTTTCTAGTGATTTGTCTCAAATCCCTCCGGTTGTTCTATATACACCCTCTTCCACTATCTCCATCTCGATGTCCTGTCATTCTGGTGAATTTCCCATCCCATCTACGCAACAAGGGATATCACGACCCGATAGATGTGTGCACGTTGTTCTTCTTAATATGTCCTTTTAGTTTTAGTGTGTGAGGTTGTGATATACCTGTCATAGATGATAAGGAAATTTCCGTAATGCTTCTGTCATCTAGTTCTGGAGTGGATGCATTTGATTCATCATTGTTAGAGCCATTAGTTGCTTCATAGTTATACAGATTTTTGTCTCGTTTCTTTTTGCACACCTATGCTTAGGGTCCCACTTTTCACCGCAACGTTTGCACTTGCCCTCTCTCATCCTTTGTATTTCCATGTTAGATTTTTCTTCTTCACGAAGATGGGGTGGGACATATATTGTGTTATCTATATTTTCAGATTGAGGAAATATTTGTCTCGAATATATTCTTTCTGATTTTGACCATGATAACCTTTCAAATTTCTTTTCAACAGCTTTTGCTTTTTGCCTTGCTAGTTCTACTAATGTAATGTCGTGAAGTTTGAGCTCTTCTTGTATATGGGCTTTAAGTCCTGAGATGAAAGACTGGATTAAACGAGATTCTGACAATCCAGGTACTCGTGTCGCTAAGGTCTGCCATTCTCGAGTGTACTCATCCACATCTCCTTTTTGGCATAATTTGATGAATGTTGAAAAAAGCTTTTCTTATTTTATACCTTGAAATCTTTTAAAAAATGCATTCTTAAATTTCGTCCAACTAATAGCAAGCGTCGTATTTTTCCACCACATATACCAATTATATGCTTCTCCTTCCATTTTCATGGAAGCGTGCTTAATTTTTTCGTCATCACTATTAATATCATAAATCTCAAAATATTCTTCGGCTTTATTAAGCCATGCAACGCTATTTTTTTCATTACTGTCAAACTTGGGTAGCTCAATTTTTGCTCTTCGATGATATTCTAACGGTGGGACGAGAAAGGGGTATTGATTAGCAAATGCATTCCAGAGCTGCTTATTTTGAGAATCTGCATTACTATCTTCGTGATGATTTGGGGAATCAGTTTTTTCCTGATGCTCTTCTGAGTTCCCTGAATCTGCGGAATTTTTCTGTTGATTATGTTCCATATTGGGAAATATTGGTTGTTGTGTCTGACTTATCTTATCTATCTTATCATTTATCTTATCGCAAAGTTCTGTCATCATTTTTATTGCTTCGCTATGATTTTATGTGGTGCCTTGTGATGATTTAGCCACATTTGTCTTTATATTCGATTTGTCATATCTTGAAGCTTTTTGATATCGTTGGAGTTTCCTGCAACTATACCCTCGAGATCGACTAATCTTTTTCCAAAGTCTTCGGAATTATTATTGATCTGTTTCTCAAGATCCAA
Organism: Pinus albicaulis; assembly: GCA_034641835.2. Lineage (NCBI taxonomy): Eukaryota > Viridiplantae > Streptophyta > Pinopsida > Pinales > Pinaceae > Pinus > Pinus albicaulis. The sequence continues at coordinate 377,160,743 of CM076580.1, forward strand.
CAATTTTTTTTGGAATTCGGACATCGACATTGACGACGTCATTGAACGCGTATGCAGTGGTGAATATTTTTCTGCTAGTTTTTTTTTTAAATAATAATAATTATTATTATTATTATTATTCAACTAATTTTTATACAAAATTTAATTTTAATTTAAAATTTATATAAAAATTGAATTTATATATATATATATATGTGTGTGTGTGTGTGTGTGTGTTCTTTTTTTTTTTTTTAATCAAATTTAAACTCTTGAACAGACACGCTGGTTCATAAATTTAAAAAAAAAAGCACCCTTTTTTCTTCTTGATGCTGTGGGGACATAGACAGCAGAATGGCGGGGATGACGACGGACGGGAGGGCGGGATTGTGGTAGTCGGGAGGTGATAGGAGGGAACGACGAAAAGAGGTGGGGAAGGATGGAGGGAGGGAAGCTGAGTGGGGTAGTGTGGGTGGATGGAGGGAGGGAAGCTGAGTGGGGTAGTGTGGGTGGATGGAGGGAGGGAAGAATTGTGCATAGCGGCGGGGAAGGGCGAGGGAAGGGGCCGAGCGGAGGGGAGTGAAGGGTGTCAGGAAAGGAATGTGGTAGGAGTGGGGATGGGGGGCGAAGTGTCGGGGGAGGAGTGTGGGAAGGGTGGGGACAGGGAGTGGAGCGTGGTAGGAGTGTTGGGAGGGGTCGAGGGGCCGAGAGGTAAGGGGAAGGGATGGGGGAGAAGGAGAGTGGTGAGAGGGGTCGGGTGGGAAAGGGAGAGCCGTGAGGTGAGGATGGCCGAGGGAAGTGAGGGGGAAAGGGCAAGAGATGAGGGGTGAGGGGGAAGGGTGTGGTGAGAGCTGTGGGTGAGTGGGTTGGGGATGGTGAGTGCGAGGGGTGAGCAGGGTAGGTGGGTGTTGGGTGAACTGCAAGGGGGAGGGGTAAGGGAGTGTTGGGGTGAGCGTGAGGAATGAGGGTGTGCAGGTGAGTGAAGGGCGGGCTGAGGGGGTAGTATTAGCATAGGGGAAGGGTGAGCGAACAAGGGGGGTGCTCCATAGAGTGTTAATGGCAGTAGTAGTGAGTGATAGAAATTGACTATAGAAGTAGTAGTAGTGACGAGGTGTTCTGGAGTTGATTTGTGGAAAAAATCCAACTGGATAACAGCAACCAAAATCTAAGGAGCGAACAGCTCTGGTACCAATGGAGTGTAAAAACTCTGGTAAACTTGAATAAGTATATATTATTATTGATAAAATATGAGATGATTACAAGTGGGGATCACCAAGGCTTTAAATATAGCCTTATGGTGTCCCTTGGCAAAGAGGCATGATCGTTGATCATGCCCTTCCACATTAATAAACCTAAGACAACTATATTTAACTAATAATTAATAAAACATACATAAAAATTTCCCTGATCAAGAGATGAACGAATTGTCTCTCCCTAGAACTATGTGTTAATTGTTGAGTTGGGAGTGTTACTTAGGGAGCCCAAATGCTCTTCTCCATAGGTCATATATCCCTTCTATTGGACATGAAGCCTACTCTCAGATGTTTTTAGTGTGTGTGTGTTCTAAGTGGGGGCTTGTGGTGTTGTTTGAACTATGGATAGGTTATGTTTCATGTTGGATGTGTTGGAGTTTTCTCTAGCATCATGGAAGAGACATTTTTAGTGAGTGGGACCACAAATTGTTGGATACTGACTTGTGAATAATTGGAGGGCCCATTTTATTCACTTTTCTTCTACTAGACGTGCCTCTACATATAGAGTGGGGGACTTGTTTTATTCCGTCAGCAGCATACTAAACCTTGATCATGGTAGTTCGTTTTCGTTTTGGTGGTTGAATAGCGATTTATCTTGACAAGCCACATTAAGAGTTGTGTTTCCTCTGTTATGGTGGTTGAATAACAAGTTATCTTGTTGTGTCTGGAGATGAGTTTCTAAGTAGAGGACTGGATTATTTTGTGGGAATAAGGGCTGAGTTATTTCCTTTTTTTGTTGGTCAAGTCACAACCTTTTTGAAGCAGTTGAATCATCCTTTTCTATACCAGTTCGAGTTTTCATTAATACACTGATATTTGTGATCGAAGGACTGATATTCTTGTTGGAATATAATAACTATGGCTACCATATTTTGGGGCATTACATACCAAATTTGAAAGATGAGTTTTTATCAGTTCTGAAATATGTTCTTTATTTTTTGTGTACTTGTTCGCCATTTTTTGAAGATAAAGTGTTCATGTTGTTGTTGATATTAAAAACTGGTGAAAGAAGGGTGGTTGTAGAAAATGTTAGATCGCTATATTACTAGTGTAGTCCCTTATTGTTTTTAGTGTAGCCCTGTTATTGTTATTTTTGTACCCTTTAGCCCCCATATTGTAATTATTGTGCCCCATAAAAAGCCACTATTATTATTGTTGTGTCCTTACATTATTATTGTTAGATCGACTAGGATTATATCGTGACCCCATGGACTCCTATATATAGAAAGCAGGTTTTGTCATTTCTATCATCCAAGAATTGTTTATTTATGGAATGTAAAGGAGGTTTCCCCCTCAAAGTGGTTGATTTCTAAGGCATTGATCCCTCTTTTATTCTATTTTGGGAGCTAGTTTCATAACATTTGGTATGAGAGCTTTGGATTCTAGGGTTTCGCTACTTCATACAAGTCATCGTGGAATTTTCACTATAACATTTTTTCTACAAAGGTTCGGATACTAAAAAAAAACCTATTTGTTAATAAATCTTGAGGAAGTTCATGTAAAAATTTCAGATCTTGGTATGCAATATTTTCAGAGATATGATCTGTGGAACTTAGGGTTTTTGCAGGCTCCCGACTTTAATCTCAAAGAGGTAACCTTGCCTAAATCATCATAACTCACTCTCTGAGCATCGGATTGGAATTATGTAAGAATTGGTCAGAAATAAATGGACTTTGGTTTTCTATGTATCAATTTTAGAGAAGAAGGAAGAAATCGTGACACGTGTCATGTCGTACAAGTTTGATCTACTGAACTAGTCCATAATTAGGTCATTGTGGGAGATTGGGCATAACTTTGACTTGGAGATTCCAAATCAGGTCAGACCTATGCTATTGGAAAGAGGACTCAGAGGGGTATTACAGGATTTAAGGTTAAATCTTAGGGATCTACAATTAAAGAGATACATCAGTTTCAATATTGAGCTCCTCAAAAGAAAGAAAAAGGTGTGTATTTTTTTTTCAAATTTCATAATTCTTGTTTGAAAAATCAGTTTGAAGTAATTCCAAGGGAATATTGAAGCATATATATTAGTATTGGGTTCTAAAATTCCCCCTAAAAATAATTAAACACCCATTAAGCCATCATAATGCTCTACTATGACTCGTGAAGAGGAAGAAGTATAGCATGATATATCAAAATTACAAGAGCAAGTGCAACAACTTTCACTCTTGCAAAGAGCAACAAAAAATGAAATGGAAGTTTTGAAGAAAGGCATGGAAGCTAAGATGGATGGTTTGAAGAATGGAATGGAAGCTAAGATGTATGGTTTGAATAATGGCATGGAATACATGGAAGAAAAAATGGAAGACATGAAGAATGATCTAAAATCATACATGGAAGGTTTGACAAATTTTATACAAGAAATCATTCCTAATGTTGAAAAGATAGTAGAGGAAACTCATGATGAGAAAAAAATAAATGTTAATCATGATTTCATAAACTCTAATGTTGGATTGAAGACCCGCCATATTCCAAAGATCGATATGAGGAAGTTTGATGGCAAGGATCCGGTAACATGGATACTACAGATGGAGCAATATTTTGATCTCAATAATGTGAAAAAAACACAAAAGGTACGCATTGCAACTTTATATTTAGAAAAAAATACATTTTTATGGTATCTATGGCTTTTCTCCTATAAAAAAATTGTCACTTGGTCAATTTTTACGGAGGAAATGATAGCACATTATGAGGATACAAAGAGAAACACCTTATTTAGCAAATTGATAAATCTCAAACAGAAGGGTTGAGTGGGGGAGCACATTGAGGACTTCCAAAAATTGAATATAAGGGTAACTGATATTCCAGAGGAACATAGGATTGATGTCTTCATAGGTACTTTAAAGGATAAAATCCAACATGAAGTTCTAAGCTCGCAACCCTCGATTCATTGGAAAAGGCATCTGAAAGTTACAAGAAAAATGAATGTAAAATTATGGCGACAAGGAAGCCTACCACTCACATCTATAAAGAACTATAAATTTCTCTGGAAAATGCCATAATATCAAGCTAAAAATGGTGGAATATGTATTTAATATTCCAATGCTTTCCATTCCAATGGGAGGCACCGATGTTGTACTCGGAGTACAATGATTACAATATTTGGGGACGATAACTTTTAATTTTCAAGAACTTTCTTGAATTTTTTTCAGAAGGAAAGAAATTTGAATTATGGGGTATCGCAGGGAAGCCGGGAAACATAATAAGCTCTAATGTCATGACAAATATTTTGAAGAAAGAACAACGAGGCGTAATTACACAATCATGCTCACTAGAAGTTTCGACATCAAAATCATTTATTTCTCTAGATCTTTAGAAAAGTACAGTACAATCATTCCAAGGTGTTTGAAACTCCAAAGAACCCCACCTATTCGTGATCATGATCATATTATTCATTTGATTCCGCAAGTGTTCCTCCAAAACATCAAAGCTCAACGTGTCCAAAAGAGCGAAATTGAACATATGATTTCAGAAGTGTTAGAGGATGGTATAATTCAACCGACTCAAAGTTCTTTCTTTGCTCCAGTAGTATTGGTGCACAAGAAGGATTGATCATGGTGCATGTGTACATATTATAGGGAGCTCAATAAGCTCACTATTAAAGATAAATTTTCCATTCCTATGATTGATGAATTATTGGATGAATTGCATGGAGAAATTTATTTTACAAATTTTGATCTTCATTCAAGATATCATCAAATTAGAATGAAGACTAAAGATATTCCGAAAACAAAATTTCAAACTAATGAGGGTCATTATGAATTTTTGGTCATGCCTTTTGGCCTTACCAATGCAACTTCTACATTTCAAGGGTTGATAAATTCCATTTTAAAACCCTTCCTTAGAAAAGTTGTGTTAGTATTTTTTATGATATACTAATCTACAGCAGGTCTTGGAAGGATCATGTTCAACATGTTGACAGGGTGCTCAAACTATTTGAGGAGAAACAATTGTATGCAAAAACCTCCAAATGTTTCTTTGGAGTAGAATAAGTGGAATATCTAGGTCATATTTTATCTCAGGAGGGTGTTACGGTAGACCCTAAAAAAATTAAAGGCATTAAGGAATGGAAAGTCCCCACAACCATAAAGAAGTTGCGAGGATTTCTCGGGTTACCAGGGTATTATCACAAGTTTTTTTAGAATTATGGGAGATGGGAGAATAGCATCACCTCTAACAACATTATTGAAGAAAGATGCATTTTCATGGACTCCTGAAGCAACTAAGGCCTTTGAACATCTTAAAGAGGCAATGTGCCTAGCATCGGTCTTAGTTATGCCAGACTTCACAAAAAACTTTATTGTGGAATGTGATCTCTCAGTAAATGGAATTGGTGTTGTTTTAATGCAAGAAGGAAGACCTGTTTATTTTGAAATTCGTCCAATCAAAGGAAATTATTTACATAAATCTATTTATGAGAAGGAAATGTTTGCAATAATACATGCACTAAATAAATGGTGACCTTACCTAATGGGAAGACACTTCAAGGTAAAAAATGATCATGATAGTCTGAATTAATTTTTGGAACAAATACTATCTTCAAAAGAGTAGAAAAAATGGTTCACAAAGATGTTGGGTTATGACTTTGAAAACATCTACTAAAAAGGGAAGCTAAATGTTGTTGCAGATGCACTCTCAAGAAAGGATGAAGAGGTGGAAGTATTTCTTTGTGCCATTTCTATTATCCAACCATATTGGATAATCGAAGCAAGGGATGAATGGAAGAATGAAAAAGAAGTGTGGACACTCATTCAAAAGTTGTAGCAAGATCCTAGTACATATGATACATTTAGTTTGAAAAATGATTCCTTATGGTACAAATATCGCTTATATATTTGTAAGAATTACAAAATAAAACAAAAGATTCTTTTGGAATTGCACACCTCTCCCTTAGGAGGAAAATCGGGATTTTTAAAAACTTACCACAGTGTGAAGAAAGAATTTTTTGGGATGGCCTTAGAACTAATATTAAAAATTTTGTGGCGGAATTTTGGTTTGCTAGCAAAATAAAGTTGAGACAATTAAGACCTCGGGTCTTCTACAGCCTTTATCCATTCCAAGTCAACGGTGGGAGGAAGCTTCAATGGATTTTATCACAGGTTTACCCAAGTCCGAAGGAAATAGTGTCATCATGGTGGTAGTTTATAGACTTACCAAGTATGCACACTTTTGTGCATTATCTCATCCATTTAAAGCAAGTACATTTGCTACTGCATTTATGTAAACAATTCAAAAGCTACATGGAAACCCAAAGATTATTGTAAGCGACAGAGATCCCATTTTTACTAGAAATTTTTGGACAGAGTAATTTTCTTGTTTGGGTACTTAACTAGCTCATAGTTCATCTTATCATCCTCAATCCGATGGGAAAACTGAGATAGTGAAAAAATGTTTTGAAGGATATATTCGTTGTTTTGTATCTGATAAACAAACATAATGGGTCAAGTGGTTACCTCTGGCTGAATGATGGTATAACACTTCCTTCCATACTGTTGCAAAAATGACTCCAATTATGGCATTTTATGGATATCATCCACCATCCATTACATCATCTTTAAGAGAAAATTCTAAGGTTCAAGTCATGGAAGATCACATTGAGCATCAACAACAAGTTCTCCAACTCTTAAAGGATAACCTAAATTTGGCACAAAATCGAATGAAACAACATGCAAATCAACATTGTAGTGAGAGAATTTTTGATGTGGGAGACTGGGTATTTTTATGGCTACAACCATACAAAAAAATGTCCCTCAAGCAAGCTAAGAAGGATAATATATTATCGCCAAAGTACTATGGTCCTTACAAGGTGTTGCAAAAGATTGGTACTATGGCATACGAATTGGAGCTTCCTAGTTCGTCTCGAGTGCACCCAGTTTTCCATGTTTCATGCTTAAAGAAGGTTATAGGTGACAAAATTCTAGTTCAAACAATATTTCCAGAACTTGAAGAGGAAGGAAAAATCATATTGGAACCTGAAGCAGTCACGGAAACTAGAACTCGACAGCTACGAAATCGATCAATTTCATAGTTATCTTATCACGTGGAAGAACTTACCCACTAAAGATTCCACATAGGAGGATGAGAATTTTATACAGAAGTGTCCAAAGCTACTCAAGTGTTGAGGACAACACTTTTTTGAAGGAGAGGGGCATGTTAGATCCATATATTACTAGTGTAGTCCCTTATTTTTGTTATTGTAGCCCCCTTATTGTTATTTTTGTACCCCTATAGCCCCCATATTTTTATTATTGTGCCCCATAAAAAGCCACTATTATTATTGTTGTGCCCTTACATTATTATTGTTAGGTCGGCTAGGATTATATTGTGACCCCATGGACTCCTATATATAGAAAGGAGGTTTTTTCATTTGTATCATCCAATAATTATTCATTTATATAATGTAAACGAGGTTTCCCCCTCAAAGTGGTTTATTTCTAAGGCGTTGATATCTATTTTATTCTATTTTTGGAGCTGGTTTCATAACAGAAAATAGCCTACAACATACTTCAAAGCTAGTGTTGGAGTCATATACTAAATATTGTTGTTCATACTTGGAATTATTCCTATTGATTGTCTCCATTACCAGTGTGAAGTGCATTATAATGATTGTTGTTGTTTTTGGTCATGCGTGAATTGTTGTGCATATTTCATGGATTGTGAATGCATTACCGTCATTGTTGCTTGTTGATTGAAGCATTGAGTATGTGTGTGAGGTCTCAAAAATGGCCAAATTTTATGAATTATTAGAGTTATTGAACACTTTCTCTAGCAGAAGACTTCAGCTTCTTGCCATTTTTGGAGGAGTTCTAGGAATTACATTAAGAATTCCAGAGTTTGGTGGTCATCCTTAAACCACCACAGCTTGATACCACCCTTTTAAGGTTGAGGTTCTCCCTCTTTATGTAGTTTGTAGACCTCCCTTTTCTAGGTTGAATGTCTCCCTCTTCAAAGAATTAGGAGCACTTCATCTAGTAGAAGACCTCAGCTTCTTTCCAGATTTGGAAGATTTATGGGAACTTCACTAAGCATTCCAGTTTTCCAACTAAAAATTGATTAGGCATTTTTCTAAACATAGAAAAAATTAATTCAGGCGAATTCGTGAAAAATAGGCTTCAAAGACCCATTTGAATCTCTCAAACCATGATAGTTGTATAAAAATTGAAAGAGTTTTTTTATTAATGAGTCTGTTCACGCCAAATACTTCTTTTGGTTTTCAAAAATTCATTTCCAGTTGTTTGAAAACCTCACTTCAAGTTACTATCTTTTACAGGAAAAACAATCTTAAACAATAGAGTTTTGTCAAGTGAAAGCAAAACATGCTTTCACATCTTTTCCCTTGGACTATTGATTTTGTGTCATCAAAATATAGAGATAATCCCCCTGAGATTGATTTAGTACCACTTGTATTCTTTGCATGTATTTCACTAACTGAAGCTGAGGATAAAATTGGTTGACGATATCCTCCAATAATTTTCTAAAATCCCTTATTTTGTCATCACGTTTAAAATAGTAACCTTGTCGTGGAACTTGGGTCTAATTTAACAAAACAAGAGTTTGGTGTGTGAATCTGCCTCAAATGTGCTTGATCGTGACCAAAACCCCTTATCACCACCTCAAAAAATGTATCTACTCTAGTTGCTAACAAATTAATTGTCGGCACTCTTTCAAAATATTTTCAAAAGGAATGTTGACGGATTAACTGTCAACGGTGTTACAAAAAAAAAGTATTTAATTTTTTATGCTTCCTCCAGCGAAAGGTCTACATTATTGGTCTATGTGGGCTTGAATATTTAGTTGACTTAGTTGTTGAAATCAACTTGAAGGTTGGATATCATTGAGCCCAATATTCTTATTTTTTATAAAAATAACGAAGAACCCTGCATCAACAACCGAGAGAATATATAGGCACAAAAAATACTAAAAACACAATTTTTCCTGCACCACCTACTTTTTAACAAAATTAACACTCGCTACTATTTAATTCATTAGTAGTTGTGTTTGAAACCCATTGAACCAGCACTAACAAATTAACTGTCAGCACACCTGAATTTTTTGTGAAATTTCTTAAAAAACTAACCCAAGACATTACCCTAAAACTAAGGCTTCTTGGATCCAACAGAGTTTTCAAGGTAGTTGAAGGTATTTCTTTCTTAACAAAGTTCAATGGAGGAACGAACTTGCTTAAGTAGCTTTTGGAGAATCTTACTAGAGAGTTGGTGCATTCCAACAAGATTTAATTATGCGCACTCTCCAACGCATCCCAAGAAATTGCTTGCTTGTTTGCCTCGGTTTCGGGTCGTGAATCAATGGAGTATGCTCCAAAATATTTTTGACATGTTTTATATTATTGTATACTTGAAGGAGCAGTATTCGATTGGGCTCATGTTATTTCTACAAAAATTATCATCTAGGAAAATTTTAATCAATTAAAAAGGTTTTTCGTGATTTCATACCTAGTTTATGTCGTTGACTACTATAAAGTCTTTGAAGTTCTTCAAGGATTTAGCATTCCAATTTAATAGTGACTCTATTCAATTTTGGTTACTCGTCTCTCTCGAGACATAAAGCCCCATTCTATTTTTATCATGTAAAAAATCAATTCTTGTCAAATTGTAGAATGATGTTTATTGGTCCTTTTGTTGAAAGACGCTCTCAAGAGTCCCTTTCCCTCCATGAGTGTTGAGGAGGTAAATCCCCTCTACGGACAGAGGTGATCCCTACTAGCCCAGATCGGTTCTAGCAACAATCAAACACGCTACAGTGTAGGTTCCTAATTGTAAATAAACTGACTTGCGAGGAAGGCTTACCTGGAATCCAACGCTATCGTCTGTAGAAGAGGTGGTGCTCCCGTTCCTTTGCCCTGGCAGATCACAATCCTCGCGATCTCCGTGATCGGACACCTGCACATGCAAGAAACAACACAAACGCAAGCATAAAATCCAGTGCATACAACTATATATCAGTCGAAGAGGACATAACTCATGAACATGATCAAGAACAAGAGTGGAACCATAACTGATAGTCGCTTATCATTAAAGAGTCAAAAGAAGAATACAACCATAGCTTCGACGCAACACTCTCCTTTAGCGGGTCGTCAGCACAACATGTCTCGGAAAATCCTGTCAGGGATGGGACAAGCCTCTCTCTCCGGATACTTGGCAATAGTCTCCTTGCTTGGATTTGGCCTTAGGGAATCAAGAAGGCTTTTGCAGCATGAAATCTCTTGGGAACTTAGAAATTCTGCCACTCTTTGGAACTAGCTTGCAATGGAAATGGGCAAGCTTTTATAGAAGGAGGAAGGGGAGTTGGGATCCCTATAATTATGGGATTGGCCCTATCATCAAGGAAGCTTCCATGAGAGGTGGAAAACCACTTCCTCTCTATGGAAATCCGTAGCCAAACCTCCCAACTCAAGATAGAAATCAGCCCAGTAATTTGTTAGGATGAAACTTCCGCCTTTTATTTTTAAAAAACACCTCTTAATATGGTTGGCGCGGGTACAGCTCTATGACAGAGCACCAACTGGCGCGCCCTCTTTGGAGGATTTCCCTCTTGGCACGAGGGCTGAACTATGGAACCGCGCCAATGGAAAAAGAGCTATTTTAGGGTTTTTTGCAGGGAGATGTCTTCAGGGCAATTAAAGCTCATCTTCAGAGGGATGCAATGAAAGTATTTTCAAGCCTTAACTCTGTCCACAGGTCATAGAATGAGCCCTCCAATGTGCAGGATGGGGATTGTAGGGATGGTGACAAATTGCTATGTAACAGATGCCCCCTAAAGCATGAGGCCCGACAGAGAGAGAGAGGGGTGAAATGCTTTACGAGAACATGCCAACTGAAAACACCGCCATCGGAAAACCTACGGAGCGAAGTACAACTGATGTCTCAGATACATGATATATATGCGTGGTATGGGCGCAGCCATCCATAACAGAGTGTACAATAATCCATATCCAAGGCATGGACGCAGCCATCCAATGAATATCGATAAATAGACTCAGGTATGGTCGCAGCCATCCATTCAGTGAGTCATGTAAATAATCATAATAATCCACAATATCGTAGCCTGGATTACAACAGACACAATCCAGGGTCTTGCGCTCCATCTTGACCTGAACAAAGTACAAGTTCAAGCATGCGAATATGTGAGCTGAAGTCGAACATGCAAGAACATCGTCTGATTACCAGCCAATGACGAAAGATGTTAACAGACGCGAGAGGAACCACCAATAATGACAATGGCCCTCAAGGTACTATAGGTACAATCTACGGCATGTGAATCAATGAGCTAGTGTCGAACACCCGTAGAATCACTCGATCGGAGGCCAATGATCAAAAACCTCACGTCGAATGCGACGAACCTGCCATTGAGGCATGCAGGCTCCATGGTACCATGAAAGAGTCTCTAGACCATCTTCCTGGATAATGAGCTGAAGTCGACAGGAAGTGGCCTTGATCGAAGGTGGGCCATAATGTTTCCCACATCATTGACACGAGACAGAGGAACATAATGTTTTTGTGAATCAGGATCATATGAGAATCAGAGGAAGGTTGATACTTGTAGAGGTCAACTTCTCTTGAACATGTAAACGGCACGATAGTGGACTTGGTAGTATTCGACATCAACGGATCAGAGGTCATGGTGACGAGGCAATGAGCAGATGAGAGGTCAAAAAGGATTATCCAAACCCACGGAGGCAAAGTGAAGAATGAGATGAGATGTCCCCAACCCGACACGAATGCAGACAAGTGCCATGTGCAAGAGCAACATACTGCCGACACGAAAACGATACTGGTTCCATTTTCCCCCACCATTTCTGGCGAGTACCCCAATTATTTTTTATAACAAGCTTGAAGGGGATAGCATATGCTTGTAATATAAGTCCGCCCTTCGGGCGAATCCATCCTAGTACATTTAACGAGCCCTAGGAAGGAGTGACTCGAATAACGTCATTTCGATTGAATAGAATGTCATCAGGGTTTAACGAGTCTAACAAAGGAAGAACTCGGTGTCTTTTCATATTTAGAGAGTTTGAAAAGACAGCAGAAAAGTAAACTCCAGCGGTCCCTTTTCGTAGATAGTTCCTCGGACCCAAAAAGGTAGAAAACAATATCTGAGAAAACCTCCTAGTCGCGATAGGCTAGGGTATTCCTTTTTCGTAAATAATCCATCCCAGCCCGAAAAAGGGGTAAACATATACTGGGTAGATGTCGATTCGTGTCCACTTTAATGAGATCGAAACGACAAGGGCCTCAGCAATCTTTTCATGTTTAGAGAGTCAGAAAAAAGCTGAAAGATGACTCCAGATTGACTTTTTCGTGTATTTACTGAGTCCGAAAAAGTATAAAATACAACTCGTTTCACCGTTTCAGTTGCGTGAAAGACCTGTTGCTGCACAAAAAGGCAAGTGTAAAACCCATTTTCGACACAAATACATTAAAATATTCAGAAAAATAACTTTCAAAACCTATTTTGAGTTCAAAAAGTTATAAATATGTCAAATGGTAAAAATAAAATTACTTTTTACTATTTACCTCACCGAAGAGCAGCAGTGGTCCAATTTGGTGTGCGAACTTCTGACAGTGATTACGATCGATCCGGGCTACCATTCAGAGTTATGTCAGTTCCAGGTAAGAGGTGCTTCTTTGTACTCCATTTCAATCCGTTTTTTAATAGCTTTCCATCATGAATTAGACTTCTGAGGCAACTTTTTAAATTTTTAGGGCTCCGCTCATTGGCGCGGGTATCGGGCACGGACCCGCGCAAATGGGCTTTTATATGCAAAGGGCTCACGCCAGCTAGCGCTACTGTTCAGGAAACAGCCGCACCAGCGGTATAACCTCAATTTCCGCCTAAAAATTCGATATTTTAATCAATTTGAATGAAATTTGAAGCTCATCAGAGGTCTAATTAAGGGTTTTGACCATGTTGATGCAGTGAACCGAACAAAATGGTGATTGAGTGGAAAGAAAGGGAGCACGGCGAAGAGGATGAACAAGCCATGGAAAATTAAGTTTGCATGAACGCCCTCAGGAACTGTGGGCTAAAAAAGTTCTTCCTAACACCTTGTTTACGAGCTCAGCCTGAACTTCTACAGTACTTGATCAATATGTGGGACACAGATGAACAAGTATTCAAACTGCGGGACCAAGTGTTAGAACTGGAGGTTGCTGACGTGTACTTCATAACCGGATTATCGCGCAGAGGTCTGGTGTCCATACTGACAGGGAGCAGACCCTCTGGTGAGAAAATGGAGCAAGTGATGGCACGAGTGTGCCGAGGGGCACAACTGGGATCCGGAAGTGGAAAGGTGGACATCCATACCATTCTTGATATGGCACTGAGAGTGGTGCTGCATACCATCACGCGGGCTGCGGGGTCGCAGGAAACGCATGAGGCCACAAAGGCCCAACTTTTGTTAGCCTCAGAGTGTATGACTCCTCTATTGTTCGACTGGGCCACAGCAGTGACGATAAACATAAAGAGGCAACTGACCAAATTCAAACAAGCCAAGATGAAACAGTTCGGCTATGGTTCTATCCTAGTATCGTTCATTCTGGAACGATTACCAATCTTCCAGGGCCAAGGGGCCATAGTAGCTGAGCCTATTCCATGAGAGCCAAGAATGGCTCGCTGGGCAGCACTGATTCCCAAAGCTGGAGGGGGCCAACAGATGTCCTGGAGGCCAGAGTTTTTTGGGTGGTTGCGGCGTCAGTTGATCGTAGTGGAAGACTGGCCATATGCTGGTACCGATTTCACTGGTGATCCAGATCTCCCACTACCGAAGGGAGATGATTGGGACAAGGAGTTGGGTATGACCCTTTCTCTTTTTGATTTTATATTTTATGATTTTTTTTGTTAATACATGTTCTTCCTGACACATTTTATATGCATGCAGACGTGGGTCCAGAGAGACCAGTCGGTATGTCTCCTATCGCACGGAGGACTCTTCCCGCAGCTGATCCTCAGGCAGAGGGTGCAGAGGGGGGCGAGTTAATCCAGAATCTCGAGGGCATCGCCCGAGGGATCCCAGACTACGCCCGGCTGGCGGATGTACCGATGGCGTACCAGAGACACACGATGGGAGTGCCCAGTCGCCTCCACTGAATTCTGAGACGCTTAGTGCGTGCAGTTACTTGTTATCATGAGCACCATGTGGATTAGACTCCTAGGACTTTTATCATGCATATTTTTTGAGAGACATGTCGTCTCCGGATGTATTAAGACGAACATATATATTTTTTGATTTAATGTGATGCACATTATGCAAACATTTCGATATATATATACATATCTATTTCTGGATGGATCTTTCTTTTTCATGTGATGTTGTTTTACAAATTACGCAAATGTCTATCTAAAACCAAATTAGCTACTGCATCAGTTAACGCATTCATATGCCTTGGGAATATGTTGGTATGTAATATAGTCAAAATTTCTTTCCAGTAAATGAATACGCAGATACAGACATAAGATGGATGGGTTTCTGACCGAATAATGACCGTTCAGTTGTAATACCACAAGTTGCGAGTCTAGACACACAAGTAATTCACGGATACCAAGGTTTACAGCCTCAGTTAATAATTCTAATACAGCACTATATTCCGCGATGTTATTTGTAGTACGTCCCAGACACACACCTTGCAAGTTGACCAACTCACCAGCAGGATCGTAGATTACCCAGGCTGCTGAAGACAGATTCCTGGTAGTGCGGGAGGCACCATCCGCGAAACCAACAAACGGATGAATGGACATCTGCACAATCAGGAAGACCCGATCAGCAGAAAGATGTTTACATTGCAAACCACACCACACATGCACACAAATGAAAAACACACACTTATGTACACACACCACACCAAAAATCACTTCAGGCATAGTATTTTTTGAGGTACAGCCCATTTTTGGGCTGCGCCAGTGGAAATCCTTCATAATCTATAAGCTCATAAGCCTTGTTCTTCAAAATGCGTTTTACTATGTAGGGCCCATGCCACATAGGTTGGAACTTACCGGCCCCAAGCTTGTCATGTGCTTGATCGTACAGGAGGACGAGGTCTCCTTCAACAAAGGAACGAGGAGAAACTGATTGATCGAAGTGAGGTTTGACCCGCTTCTTTTGTGCTTCAATAACTAAAGCAGCTAAGCAGCGGTTTTCATCTAATCTTTCCAGATACAAAAGACGCTCTTCCTCGGTAGAAGTGTCGAGTAGAAGTTCGATAGCTAATTTCAACGAAGGAATCTCGCATTCAACCAGAAGAGTTGCTTCCATACCATACACCAATTGAAATGGTGTGAACCCAATTGCACTCTTTGCAAATGTCCGGTATGCCCATAGAGCTGAGAACAGTTGGAGGTGCCAATTGGATTTGTGGATACCAACTGTTCGTTGAAGCATAGTGACCAGAACTTTGTTCACTGCTTCAACCTGGCCATTCGCCTGAGGGTAATATGGCGTTGAGCTATCGTGACGTAAGCCCAACTTTGAAGTCAGCTCGGCCATCATATAATCTCAGAAATGAGTACCGTGGTCAGTAATGATGGCTTGCGGGACCCCAAAACGTGCAATGATATGGTTGAATATGAATTGGGCAGTTGTCTTACCATCGGCAGCTAGTGTAGGCATCGCTTCGGCCCACTTGGTGAAGTAGTCGACAGCGACAACGATATATGCATGCCCCTCGGTCGAGTGAGGGTTACACGTCATAAAATCCATGCCCCATTTCGCAAAAGGGCCGACGGTAATAACAGGATGCAAAGGGAGAGGCGGCGTGCACATCTTGCGCTGAAACACCTGGCACGCGTGAAATTTACGGACTGCAACGGTACAGTCTTTGAATATTAAGGGCCAGAAATAACCTGCTCGCATAATCTTCTGGGCAGTAGCATATCCGGACATATGTCCACCACAGGCGCCACTGTGGCAATCATTTAGAACCCTTTCAGCCTCTTCCAAGGTTAGGCACCGACGGAGCACAGAATCTACTCCAACACGGTATAAGGTATCTCCTATGATACGATAGGGTTGAGATTGATGCCGAATCCGACGTCGGGCATCTTTAGTCAACTCAGACCGACATGTGGAGGTCTGAAGATACACGATTATGTCACCATACCAAGGGTCGCGAGTACTGATGAGGAAAAGAGTTTCTTCTGGGATATGATCCTCGGAAAGTGAAGGAGCAGAGTCTGTCGGCAGTGAGCATATAAGATCCGCGAAAACCAGTGATTTCTTTGACTTAGCGGTAGTGAACTCTAAGTCAAACTCCTGCAGGATAACGATCCATTTGGAGTATTTGTCCCCCAGCAATTGTCTAGAGAGAATATATGTCATGGGGTTGCAATCCGAAACCACTGTTATCGTACGCAACAGGATGTAATGGCGAAAACGCTGCACAGCGTGTACTGCGGCTAACGCCAACTTCTCGACGTGAGCATAACGCGTTTCTGTATCGAGAAGGTTTCGCGATAGATAATAAACAACATGTTCATTACCATCATCATCATCCTGCACTAGAACCATAGCAATGGTGCTAAACGCGGCAGTGAAATATAAAGTGAAATCGCGACGATAATCGGGCGGACGAAGCAAAGGAGCATTAACCAATAACGTCTTTAGCTTCTCAAAGGACTGCTGAGCAATTTCGTCCCAATGGAAGGGAACATTCTGCTTTAATAGGCGCGTGAATCCTTTAGCCACCTCCGCGTAGTTCGGGATAAAGCGTCGAAGGAAGTTTGCCTTTCCTTGCAGACTCTGTAACTGAAATAATGAGGAGGGTGATGGGAGGTTGATGATAGCCTTGAATTTTAAAGGGTCAAGGCGAATTCTGTATTTGGAGACTATGAATCCCAAAAGACGGCCAGAATCCACGTAGAAGATGCCCTTATGAGGATTGAGCCTAATATTGTAGCGCCTACAGCGGAGGAAAATCTGGCGGAGGTGTTCAGGGTGATCCTCTCGCCCAGCTGAATGAGCTGGCAAGTCGTCCAGATAAGGCTGAACAATATGGCGAATGTCATGGAAAGCATAAGACATCGCACGCTGAAAAGTGGCTCCAGCGTTCTTCAAGCCGAACGGGAGCTTTTTATACGCGAAAGTACCCCACGGACAGATGAATGTAGTCTTATGTTGATCCTCAGGTGCAATATTGATCTGATTATACCCTGAGAAACCATCCATCAAGGAATAAATCTCACTTCCGGCACATTCGTCGATAATCTGGTCTATGAATGGAGTGGGATAGTTATCTTTTGGACAGGCGCGATTGATGTCGCGGTAATCAACACAGACCCTAATAGTACCCTGCTTTTTATCAACAGGAACAATGTTAGAAACCCATTCTGTGAGGGGGATGGGATAAATAAAGCCCGCGTTCAGAAGTTTTTCAACTTCTGCCTTAATTACAGCGGCTTTCCGAGGATGCATGGGGCGTAAGCGTTGGCGCACGGGCTTCGCACCCGGATAGGTTGGAATCTCATGCACTACGATACTGGGATCAATCCTCGGCATTTCCTCGTAGGACCAGGCGAACACATCTCTGAATTATTTGAAAAGATCAGTATAGACTTGAATCTCATCAGGAGAACAAGTCACTCCCACGTGAATATTCTCAACGATCCCCGGTTTGACGGAGATGTTGATCGGGATGGTTTGAGTGATATTACTCAGGTTTCCCTCCGAAAAAACCTCGTGTGTCAAGATGGGAGTTTGGAGAGGGGGAGTAGGAACCTGAGATGCATAACGCTCCAGACAATCTGACATTGCCCCCAAGTTAGGCATAAAAGAGGAGTGATGATGTCCATCGCCCCAAGGCAGCTCCTCGAGAGAAATAGTTTCAATGATGGCTTCATCGGAAAGGAAAATTCTCTTTGAGAGGATCAGGCGAATCGGCCTGACCAAGCCAGGGGGATTAAGACTAAACATCTAGAGCCATGCTCAAAGGAGCATGCTGAGGAGGTGGAGGATCAGATGCGGCAACAATTTCACAGTAGCTGATCTCTACTGGAGTCAAGGGCATTGATTCTCCAAACTCAAACACCTGCTTAGGCGTAGGAATAAGACAGGGGTCATCTGACCTGGAAATCATGTTAACTTGAGCGGTGTGCGGTGGTGGTGCGAGAAAGATACCCATGAGGACGGGGTCCTTGAAGAGACCGGGTCCTACACTGTCATGGGGATTCGGAATCTGATCCACGTATGGTACGTTGTTCTCGGAAGTGGAGGTGAAGAAGGACAACTGATCCACCGTTACGATTTTTCCCTCGTGAGGGAACCTAAGAAGTCGAAAGACGGTGGATGGCACGCATAGCATGGCATGGGTCCAGCTGCGGCCAAGAAGTATGTTGTAGTTGAGCCTGGCATCGACTACTTCTACTTCCACGTTGACAGTCTTCCCCTGTAAAGTGATCGCTAAACTCTCGAGAACACCCAGGGGTTTGGATTCCCGACCATCAAATGCCTCGAGGGCATTGGGAGATGACGCAAGGGCTGGAGAGCCAATGGACTTCCAGCAAGCGGATGACATGACGCAGGTAGAAGCACCTTCATCCACAACGGCCCTATGGATGTTAAGACCGTTAATCCCTACTTGAATAACAAGAGCTATCTGATGTGGAAGTCGGGGGGAGAAATTCTCTAAATCGAAGGTGAGAAGACTCGAATCGGCGGGATCAATGCCACCGATCGCAGACAATAAAGCCTTCCGTTGCGAAGGACAACTTTGAAGAACTTCTAGTGCAGACATAGCAGAAGGCGCCTGTGCCAAATCCTCAACAATGTTGTAATGTTGGGCGGCACGAGCATTCGGATTACAAGAAGATCTTCGAAGAACACCTTTAGAAGGTGGCTTCACAACAGGTTCAGGAGTAGGTTTCCCGATTTCCAACGAACCGGATACAGGTGGGGGAGGTGGTCCATCCGCAACTGCCTTCCTGGGTGCCTGCCACGATTCGTTGTAATCCTTCAAACACGTAGCGACAGAGATAGGTGCAGCAACCTTCATCATGAAAACTTGGGACCCAAATGGTACAGATGGTGACGGTTGTTTGACCATCTAGGTCTGCTGAGATGGGAATGGCTCCTTAAGAACTGCCGGAGTCCCTTTTGAGCCCTTGAGAAGTTGACTAACCTCGGATCGTCGTGGACAATCCTTAGTATAATGGTCTCCTTCACAAATGAGGCAGGGGTACTTCGATTTACGCTGAGAACCATCCTCAGTACGAGATTTGGATTCTAGCCTCGGGGCATCGGATTTGGATTTACCTTTGCCCTTATTTTTCCCTTTGGAGGCTTTCTCCGTAGGATTGGACTGAATGGCGTTCACCTTTGCAGTTTTTCCAGAATCTGATGGGGCGGGATTAGCAGGAGTATTGTTGGAAGAATTAGACTTCTGCTTCCCATTCGAAGATTTCTTCGAATTCTGAGATATAGAACCAATGACACCATCCACTGCGGGGGTAGGTGGAGCCTTAGAGGTTCCGGACCGTGGGGCATCAGGCAAGATATCATAAAGCATGCCGGACTAAGAATATACAAGATCCAGATATTGGGCACGCGCAATGGCTTGTTCCTCCGTCACACACGCTCCCATCGCAATATCTTGGGCGATTTTGTTCACGAAGGAGGTGGTGAACCAGTGAGTTAGTATCTGATCAGGTATATGAAACTTGATCAGTCTACGACGGCGCCGCCACTCATGAATGTGATCAGAAATGTGAGTGGCTTTCTCCTGCTTCAGAGAAGTCAAGAGGTGCGTCCTGGCTTCATAACGAACCGGTAACTGAAAGTGCGTAAGAAAAGCCATGGCTAAGGAATTGAAATCTTGGAAGATACCACGGGATAACTCGATGTACCACTTAGCAGCAGCTCCAGTTAAAGTGTGCTGGAAGAGGCGCAGACGAATCGAATCGTCGACCCAAGAGTTAGACGAACACCAAAGATGATACGTCATCACATGCGCTTGGGGGTCCTCTCCAGCTTTTCCCTCAAACTTGGGGCAATCACCTGGTATCTTGGTAGGAACCAAAGGCCAATACGGATTATGTAAAATCGGATCATTGGTCAATTTTGAAACATCCGGCAACTCCAAGGTGGCCAGGAACGGCAATGGCGGATTAACCGGCATGCCAGGCCCGGGATGAGGACCGGTACCTGTACTCCACAATGGTTGTGAATATCCTTGCCCCCATGGGTTCTGTCCCGTAGGATTCTGACTGTAGGGGGTGTAGGTCGTATAACCAGACTGATTTGGATGCTGGTAACCAGTGTGTGGGGCTTGATAACCAGAGTGTGGACCCTGGTTAGGATTCGGCCCTGTATAATCAGCATTTGGATTTGGCTGCTGAGTATAGGTATAACCGGGTGGAGGAGGACAATACTGAGAGCCTCTGGGGTGGTTATAATTTGGTTGAGATTGACCATGAGGATAATAACCGCCCTGAGGATGAGTCGGCTACTGATAGGTGGAACCCTGAGGAGCCTGATAACTAGGGCGCAGCTATTGATTTGGTTGCGGCATCGAATGAATCGGCTGGTGGGCAGGGTTAATGGAATGAGCGGGCTGCTCTGAGTGAACAGGTTGACCCAACTGAGAGGGCTGCCCTGAATGAACAGGTTGACCCGGATAAACAGGCGGCGCTGGTTGCGCAGGTTGACCTGGCTGTAAAGGAGCCCCAGGTTGTACCAAATGGGCCGGTTGGCCTGGAGGCGGAACACCAGGTTGTACCGGATGGGCCGGTCGGCCTGGTGGAGGAATAGGGCCAGGTGTTTGCTGGTAACCGGCTTGACCTCGGGCGGAACCATAGGATGGTCCCGGCTGATATGCAACGTTAGAAACAACAGGATACTACGGTTGCATTGGTTGAGAAGGCTGGATTTTCCCCCCAGGACCATAGACCGGTCCCGGTTGGTACCCCGGCCGAGGCTATACAGGTTGACTGGAAGGGCTGTAATATTGTCCTTGCGGACTGTACGATGGCCCTTGCTGGCCCGCAGGATAGCCCTACATGGGCTGCCCTTGTGGGTCATAAGGATATCCAGGTTGGCCCGAAGGTTGGCCTTGGAAAGGTTGCCCTTGCGAGTTATGAGCCTGGTTATAAGGTAAACCTTGAGCATGGAGGTAAGCCTCAGGAGCGGGTAGACGCAAAATGTCTCCGTGCTCATCATACTGACCTGGAAAAGCATACACGAGTGTACCATCCTGTGCATAGTGCGAAAAGTAAGAGCAGTTGGAATCTTGGGAGGATGGTCCAACCTCGGGGTTTGGCTGTAGCAGGGACAACCGATACTCCTCCGGAGAGATATTCTCCGGTACAGCAGTCGCTAGATAAATGTCTTCAGGAGACGGCATAGCCCTGGCGGAGGGTGCCGTGACAACGGGTGTAGAGGCGGCCACACAAACAGTGGGCCGAACGGGTACAGAAGTAACGGGCGTCTGAGGAGACACCCCCGGTGAAGGAGTAGCTGGCCTCAGAGAAGGAGCTCACACTCCCATAGAGGCAACAGCGGAAATGATCTGACCCAAATACCTGTACCCTAGTGGTAATGAGGGACGAGCTATTGACATAACAGTTGATTCAGAGTTGTCTCCCGGAAACAATCTTTGTGGAAAGAGCTGATAGTCTTCACCAGACGTTGGAATTTCCTCACCAGAATCACTCATGGTTGAGCCTGCCGCTAGATCTCGCAATAGATGGCGAGGACTAGGAGGAAAAACAGCAGCTATAAAAGGCAAACCCGATGTAAGAGAAAGGAAATCAGCTCCTAATCTCAATTCAGACACAGGGTCCGAAAAGGGCCAATCGAACTCAACTGGTCCCCCAAAGGGTTGCTCAGAAAGAACCGGTCCCCCATCAGGAAACTCTCAGTCACTGGTCAAGTTCAAAACAGATTGGGATACCCTTCGATGAATCGTCCAGATTATTTTCAAGAGACAAACCCTAGGGTTCCGGCCGACCGTGACAAAAAACGACAAGAGAAAGACCGAAACACACACAGGCCGAAAAAGAGTCAAGACACACGATCAAACGGTCAACAAGAAATATCTAAGAGGGCGTGTAATCGTGGGTGATTAAGTTTTACCACATTGAAAAATAAGAAACTCTATCGTTTCATGTTTTAAGAGTCGAGAAACGATAGAAAGATGACTCTATCTCTTTCAGATTTGACAGAAGCGTGAAAGGACAAGCGCTTGACGGTCTTTTCAAATTTAGGGAGTCAGAAAAGACCAAATGACTACTCAGGAATACTAGGCACAAAGGGTGTACCAAATAACCGTGAACTGCAATATACACCTTGGTTTTAATAATGAAAAAGAAATCAACCAAGGACTTTCCGTACGTGCAAGCAATCTCACCGAATGCTGTGTTTGGTGTATCACTGGTATAGGGTGGCAGACTCGGCTTCCTACGGATAAAGGATTGAAACCTAGTGGGGTCTCCCTTTATATATGCGACGGTACGGGGAGCACAAGTCCATACTAGCGCTGTCTAAATCCAAAAGGAGAACGACAACTACTAGGTTTAAAGACGTCGGAACACGTCTATAGCCTAGACCTCTAAATGTGTTTCGTTAGATTTCAATGTTGCCTTAGTGTAAATTGAGTGAATTTTAAAGTTGATCTTCAATTACGTTTCAGTTTTCAGGCCCTAACGAATGTGCTGTCTCTAAAATCTCTTAAATGCAAAAATACATGCCACAGTACACCATTTTGTTCGATGAAAACTAGCTACGGAAGATTTGAGAGTTTTTACGCAAAAAAAATGATCAGAAGACAATCAATGATATCTCTAATGCAACTAATGAAACTAAAAACTTTTCTTTCAAATTCACTAAATACTAGTAAAATGGAAAAGATTTCAATTTGCACTAATCAACCAAAAGCAAAAGAGATTTTTTTAATTTTCAATGTTTGATAGCTAGATGCACTAAACAAACCGAAAACAAATAAGAAGCAATTCGAGAAATGATATTAAGAGAGCGAAACCGAAAAATTTCACTCAATGGCACAAACAATCAGATCTCAAATCGACAAAAAGTCTCTCAAAACCAAGAAAAGTCCCAAAGACACCAATGAGCCATGTGATCTAGGCCCAAAATGAAGCAAAGTGAAATTCGAATGAAAATGAAATCAATCACTCAAAAAACGCAACAATATGATAGACAACTGTCAAACGAATGCAAGGAAGCAATCCCACAGCCGACTGAATGAATGGAAACCAAAAACTCCCAAGGGAGGCTCGACTCACAAAGGCACCTAGATTCCCTAGGGCTCGTATGCAAAATCAAAAGAAATAAGCAAACAACCAAAGGAAGGAGGTTCCAACCAGTCAAACCAGGTTCCAGTGCACTCCAACAGCCGAAAAAACAAGATCAAAATCACAAGTCAGCCTCAGAAACCTTGAAACACAGCAAACCCTAATAGCTCACACGATTGGCGCGACTGTGAGCTTGAAATGAAGCGCCTGTTAAACAATTTAAGGATGACACAAGAAACTCATAAAGCACGATGGATCACATGCTTAAAAAGCATGCCCAAGTTTACTATGGAAAAAATAAAAAAACAAGCAATCTCAGACACAGAAAAGTGAAAACAAGGCTAAAAAAAAGCCAAACAAACTAGAAAATCCAGTCCAAAGAGTTGACCAAGCAAGCAAGACCAAGAAGTTAACCGGAAAGAGAAGACAAAATTTCCACCTAATTCAGTCTCAGAAACCAAATCCTAGAATGTACCTAAGCAACATGATCTTCCTCGCTAACCTTAGGCAAACAAGCCAAGGCCAACAACCTGGCCGTGCTCGTACCCGCTCAGCTACAAATCAAACAACAAGTCGAACCCTGGCCGAGTCGCCGCAATTGTTGAGGAGGCAAATCCCCTCCGCGCGGAGGCGATCCCTACCAGCTCAGACCCAAGTCTAGCAACAATCAAACACGCGACAGCAGTTCCTAATTGTGTAAATAAACCGACTTGCGAGGAATGCTTACCCAGAATCCAATGCTATCGTCTGTAGAAGAGGTGGTGCTCCCGTTCCTTTGCCCTGGCAGATCACAATCCTTACGATCTCCATGATCGGACACCTGCACATGCAAGAAACAACACAAACGTAAGCATAAAATTCAATGCATACAACTATATATCAGTCGAAGAGGATATAACTCATGAACATGATCAAGAACAAGAGTGGAACCATAACCGATAGTCGCTTATCATTAAAGAGTCAAAATAAGAATACAACCATAGCTTCGACGCAGCACTCTCCTTTAGCGGGTCGTCATCACAACATGTCTCGAAAAATCCTGTCAGGGATGGGACAAGCCTCTCTCTCCGAATACTTGGCAATAGTCTCCTTGCTTGGATTTGGCCTTAGGGAATCAAGAAGGCTTTTGCAGCATGAAAGCTCTTGGGAACTTAGAAATTTTGCCACTCTTTTGAACTAGCTTGCAAATGGAAATGGGCAAGATTTTATAGAAGGAGGAAGGGGAGCTGGGATCCCTATAATTATGGGATTGGCCCTATCATCAAGGAAGCTTCCATGAGAGGTGGCAAACCACTTCCTCTCTATGGAAATCCGTAGCCAAACCTCCCAACTCAAGATAGAAATCAGCCCAGTAATTTGTTAGGATGAAACTTCCGCCTTTTATTTTTTTAAAAACCTCTTAATATGGTTGGCGCGGGTACGGCTCTATGACAGAGCGCCAACTGGCGCGCCCTCTTTGGAGGATTTCCCTCTTGGCGCGAGGGTTGAACTATGGAACCGTGCCAATGGAAAAAGAGCTATTTTTAGGGTTTTTTGCAGGGAGATGTCTTCAGGGCAATTAAAGATCATCTTCAAAGGGATGTAATGAAAGTATTTTCAAGCCTTAACTCTGTCCACAGGTCACAGAATGAGCCCTCCAATGTGCGGGATGGGGATTGTAGGGACGGTGACAAATTGTTGTGTAACAATGAGGGAAAATGGATTTTTCATATGGAAGAATAATTTTCTTTTCTTAGAGTATTTGGATTCGAAGGAAAGCCCTTAATGCTCCTAGTATATGTTTGTGACAAAAATATTCTTTTCAGAATTTTGTAGACAATATAAGTCTTGGATTCACTTCTTGCATGAAAAGAGGAGAAAGAAATCCATACCTATATTTATCACGTTGCAAAGTCTTAAAGTCATAAACATATATGGAGTTGATGAATATGAAACCAACTTTTATGTTTTTAAGTTAAATGAATTGGAATAAAATGAAAGGTTTTGACCCTCAATTTTTTTTTCTCTTCATATTAATTCCATTGGCTATGGGGGGTAGAAGGGATTTATGACCAAGACTACTAATGAAACGAGAGAAGTATAAAAACTTGGGGATAATATAGAACACTCAAGGCAGCCATGGCTATTGGTGCTTTTTCCAGCTCTGCAATAACCCACATCAAATGTAGGAAGCACGCTCGCGCCTCCATCTCATCGCCTCTGACACGATCTGGCTCTGCTGAGGTGCGGTGCTAGAATATTGTTCTCGAGAAGGGTAGTATACATTGTTTTTATGTTAATGTCCAGGGGAATTTTCAAGTTGATTTTTGGTCCGAAGATATTTTTGGGTCGAATCAAGAGCCCTTGAACTCTTTTGAAAATGATCAAATATTGCAAATAATTGAACGAGGTTGGGTTTATGATGCACGATGAGGCATCATCATTGTGCAAAATCTCCTGGATGGGAAGGAATATTGTCAAGTTTTCAATGCCCCCATTAAAAAACTCATGCAAGCGAGAATCATTAATATGATGGGGATTTTTTATTGGGTTGTGTTTTTAGACGGAGAATATTGTCGAGACAACCCTTTGTAGTAGTCTCCTCTGTATACGGTGATTTATTGCTAGATTCTGACATGCAACAAGCATCCAAATAATTTTTCATGGCGGAGAGCTCCCTCTTCTCATAAAAAACCTCATATCCATCGCTTAGGAACGGATTCAAACGAGAGACAAATAGGAGGGATATCATGGGACGCATACCTAGAGGAGTTGGTTCAGGTTTTTATCAAAACCATTACTGGAAAATCAAGAGTGCTAATGGTTCAGGGAAGGGATCTAGTGACAGATCTGAAGCAGAGCGTCCAAAATATTACAGGTATTCCTGCTTTTCTACGAAGACTGGTTTTTTCAGGAAAATTATTGCAGGATGTGGACTATTTGGAAGACTATGGCATTCCAACAAACACCACAATTATCCTGAATTTAATATTGCAAGGTGGTGCCCAGTGAGTGAGATTTCCACCTAGATCATCTGCAAATGTCAAGGGTTCGACCTCGTTCAAGGATGCAGTGGGAAGGAACGCACCTGCATGGGACTTACAATACCCAAATATGAAAATTCGAGGTCTGTACATTGTAGAGAAGGTGGAGAAAACCCTAAACATGTCTATAGAATTACCAAAAGTAAGTGGTGTTTTCACTAATTTGCAAGAAAAATACGTTATATGTCGATTTAATGGTTTATGGCCCAAATCTGAAGATCTAAATGAGTGGATCTACCTAAAATGGACCAGAGAATGTGACATTTATTTTTGTGCAAAAGGTTTTTTTTTGTTCAGTTTGATAATCAGAAAGACTTTGATCACATCATAAATGAAGGAATATGGTTTTGGGGAAGGGTGGATCTCTTTGTAACCCCATGGTTTCTTGGATTTTATGTCAACACAATGGTGGTTACAAAAATTTCGGTTTGCGTAAGGTTACATAATCTTCTGCTTCCATTTTGGCGCCATCAAGTCCTTGAAGGCATAGGGAACACTTTGGGATAGTTCTTAAATATGGATCGAGAAAGAATGGACAAAGGTATCTTCACTTTTGCACGCATTTTTGTGGAGATGGATTTAAGCAAATGAATTCCTAATCGTATTCATATTACGCATCAAGATTTCAAATGGACATAGTAGTTATATTTTGAAAATACTACTTTTAGATGTTGGATTTTCCGTCAAACAAGGCACTTGCAAAACACATGCAAACAAGCAAAGAAAAAGAGAAAGAAAACACAACCAATACAAAAATTATGGCGATTCCCAAAACCTCCATACTCAGATGATGAGGATGAAGAAATGGATGAGACCCAGCAACATTTGAAGACACAAAATCAACAAGGTCCTCAAAAGGAGGGAGAAGAGAAACAGAAGGATCAGAATAAACAGACAGAGATTACCAATAACTCAATAGTGACTTCGTCCCTTGATAACCAACTCAAGAAAAAGAGAAATAGTCAAGGATTAGGTGGAACTAAGTAAACTCATGTTTCTAAGAGCTTTGATTTAATTAAATAAGTCCTAAACTTTCCAATAAATAATGATTTGGAAATTATTTTAGCTACTCCATCACTTGAGGTTTGGAAAAATGTCTAAAATAAAGAAGGAAAAAAAAGATAAAACCAGTTTTGCTGGCCAACTGTAATTTTATTTTTATATTTTGTTTGGTAGCATTGCTACTTTGAGTGCTTAATGCACATTCACTGGTCCCTTTGGACAATTCTTGAATGAACTTTGTGCATATACTCAATGTAACTTTTATTTTTTTAATAGAAAGTAGCTAATTTTTCCACGTAATTTGTTTTTTTTCCATTAGTTATGGTATTGCATTTCATGAAAATCAAATTGAAGGTAGTAAAGATAATTACTATTTTCATGATACTTCACAACATTTTCATGAATACCATAGTGCCTTTTTTATCACTAACTTTCCAAAGAAACAACACAGACAATAAGTTTCAAGTTTTGGTTCAAAGAGCACCTCCACCTCAAAAGGTCAACCTCAAGGAAGGGAGCTTAAAAATAAAGTTAGTAATGTTGCTCGAGATGATGTTTATGGAAACCAACTTGGGTTTACCCTTGAGAAGTCTCATACTATTGGAGTAATTTTGGAGAGAAAGATGAGTCACACCCTTGTAACACCCAAAGACACTAATGCTGAGGTTATGGAAATAAACAATATTAAGGAAATTCCATAAGAACCAAATTGGGATTGTTATAGCTTAAACTAGCAGGGATCCTAGGAGGGGATCCTTGAAGGGAAAATACTAGGTCAAGGGAAATAATGGAGTGATATCCCATTTTCACCTTAGCAAATGCTCCATATTCTTTAAGGAATTTCGTCGATGGGAGGAGACTTGGTATAATAAGGATCACAAAGAAGAATGGATCAATGATAGGATGAAAGGTGATCCTAGAAGCATATTCACGAGAGAGGTTCAAATATGTAGCTTGATTTCTTGGAAAGAAAGAAGAAATCCTTTCTAGGAAGGGCTTAAGAGGATCCTAACAACTAGGGTTTGAGTATATGACTTGTCAAAGTGATTCCTAGCTCCTAAAATCCTTGTGGAAACTTGGATTCCAAGTGGTCTTTGTGAAATTGGCTTCAATTAGTTATGGGACCACACAAGACCAAGTGGACCTAAAATTAGGTCAAGGGGATGGAATTTATCAGCCTTGGGTGTGCTTGACCTAATTGAGGGAAGAAAGGGATTATAGGATAAATTTTCTTTGAATTTGATGCAATAATCCCAATGAGGACACTAACTAGGGGAAACCTAGGACAAGAAATAGTCCTCGAGCTAGGGCTTGCAATATCTCGAGATACCACCATCAGATTTGCTTCAAATTTTGAGGGCCTCTAGAGAAAACTCCATCATAGTTGTGGACAAAAATCTATGTAATTGGATGGATAGATTGCAAGATAAGTGATGCCCTAGGTGACCTATGTAGGCTAGGCATAGAAAGAAGGAGAGAAGGTGAGAAAAATATGCTTTAAGGTGATCACCTGACCAGTGCCTAATCCTTTGGGAGAAATGGAGTCAATAATACTCCAATGTTTGGGAATGTTTCACTTCATCAAGGAGGCCTTTAGAACAATTTCGCATGGCAATTAAGGCATGGGATAGTTTCTTCAACTATTTATACTTCGATGTGCAATATGTGATGACTTATCAAGATACAAATATCTCTATAAACATTAATTGATTAAAACATGGCCCGTGAGATGATGAAACACTATTAAAAGATAATTTTTCACCATTCTGCACATGAAAACTAGCAAATTTCAGCCTAGTATAGCAAAATTCCCCGACAACATGCATGTGACATAAGAAAATGATAAAATATAATTAAAATATAACTTATATGTGAGAACAAGTATATCCAATCATCATCATATGCCAATATAGAAGCTCCAAGACAAAAAAGAAGATATCAAAACATCAAAATTCATCCATCCATCCAATTTCGTCCTCCAGAGAGAAGAGCAAAAATATCACAAGAGAATATGATCCAATGCAAGTGATGATTATCAGATGATTCCATCAAACTTCTATTTATACACTTCATAATGAATTTGATTTAGCTAATTAGGCCTAATTTAGCCCCTAAAATAAAATAATGTACAAGATAATTAACTTTTGGTGGCAAGCCCACCAAACTAGCTCATAATCAAAAGAATAATCCTCTTAAGAGGTCAATCAATAATATATGTTGTTGGCCTTAGAGAAGGCCTGATGAATTCCATAGGTGTCATGAAGTTATGAAACCAACTCCAAAAATAGAAGAAAATAGAGATCAACGCCTTAGAAATAAGCCACTTTGAGGGGGCAACCTCCTTTACATTACATAAATGAACAATTCTTGGATGATACAAATGAAAAAACCTCCTTCTATATATAGGATTCCATGGGGTCACAATATAATCCTAGCCGACCCAACAATAATAATGTAAAGGCACAATAATAACAATATGGGGGTTACAACGGTACAACAATAACAATAAGGGGGCTACACTAACAACAATAAGGGACTACACTAGTAATATAGGGACCTAGCATGCCCCACTCCTTCAAAAAAGTGTTGTCCTCAACGCTTGAGTAGCTCTGGATGCTTCTGTATAAAATTCTCATCCTCCCATGTAGAATCTTCAGTGGGTAAGTTCTTCCAATTGGTGAGATACTCTTAAATTGATCGTTTTCGTAGTTGTCGAGTTTTCTATTTCCGTGACTACTTCAGGTTCCAATATGGTTTTTCCTTCCTCATCAAGTTCTGGCAATATTGTTTGAACTAGAATTGTGTCACCTATAACCTTCTTTAAGCATGAAACATGGAAAATTGGATGCACTCGTGAAAAATCAAGAAGCTCCAATTTGTATGCCATAGTACCAACCTTTTGCAACACCTTGTAAGGACCATAGTACTTTGGCGATAATTTATTATCCTTCTTAGCTTGCTTGAGGGACATTTGTTTGTATGGTTTTAGCCGTTAAAATACCCAGTCTCCTACATCAAAACTTCTCTCATTGTGATGTTGATATGCATGTTGTTTCGTTCGATTTTGTGCCAAGATTAGGTTATCCTTTAAGATTTCGAGAACTTTTTGTTGATGTTCGATGTGATCTTCAACTACTTGAACCTTAGAATTTTCTCTTCAATATGATGTGATGGATGGTGGATGATATCCATAAAGTGCCATAAATGGGATCATTTTCGCTGCAGTATGGAAAGAATTGTTATACCACCATTCAGCCAGAGGTAACCACTTGACCCATTGTGTTTGTTTATCAGATACAAAACAACGAAGATATCCTTCCAAACATTTTTTCACTATCTCAGTTTGACCATCGGATTGAGGATGATAAGATGAGCTACAAGCTAGTTGAGTACCCAAAAAATAAAATAATTCCATCCAAAAATTTCCAGTAAAAATGGGATCTCTGTCACTTACAATAATCTTTTGGTTTCCCTGTAGCTTTTGAATTGTTTCCATAATTGTAGTAGCAATTGTACTTGCTTTAAATGAATTAGATGATGCACAAAAGTGTGCATACTTGGTAAGTCTATCAACTACCACCATGATGACATTATTTCCTTCGGACTTAGGTAAACCTGTGATAAAATCCATTGAAATATCCTCCCAACGTTGACTTGGAATGGATAAAATTTGTAGAAGACCCGGGGTCTTAATTGTCTCCACTTTATTTTGCTGGCAAACCAAACATTCCGCCACAAACTTTTGAATATCATATTTAAGAAAATCCCAAAAAAAATATTTTTTCACCCTGTGTTAAGTTTTCAAAAATCCTGAGTGTCCTCCCAAAGGAGAAATGTGAAATTCCAAAAGAATATTTTGTTTCAGTTGGGAATTCTTACAAATATATAAGTGATATTTGTACCATAAGGAATCATTTTTCCAACTAAAAGTATCATATGTACTAGGATATTGCTGCAACTTTTGAATGAGTGTCCACACATATTCGTCCTTCTTCCATTCATCCCTTGCTTCGGTTATCCAATCCGGTTGGATAATAGAAATGACACAAAGCAATGCTTCCACCTCTTCATCATTTCTTGAGAGTGCATTTGCAACAACATTTAGCTTCCCTTTTTTGTAGATGATTTCAAAGTCATAACCCAACATCTTTGTGACCCATTTTTTCTGCTCTTCTGAAGATAGTCTTTGTTCCAAAAAGTGTTTAAGAATATCATGACCGGCTTTTACCTTGAAGTGCCTTCCCATTAGGTAAGGTCGCCATTTCTTTAGTGCATGTAGTATTGCCAACATTTCCTTCTCATAAATAGGTTTCTGTAAATACTTTCCTTTGATTGGACGACTTTCAAAATAAATGAGTCTTCCTTCTTGCATTAAAACAACACTAATTCCATTTCCTGAGGCATCACATTCCACAATAAAGTTTTTTGTGAAGTCTAGCATAGCGAAGACCGGTGCTAGGCACATTGCCTCTTTAAGTTTTTCAAAGGCCTTAGTTCCTTCAGGATTCCATGATAATGCATCTTTATTCAATAATCTTATTATAGGTGTTGTTATTCTCCCATAATTCTTAACAAACTTACGATAATACCCTATTAACATGAGAAATCCTCGCAACTACTTTATGGTTGTGGGGACTTTCCATTCCTTAATGGATTTAATTTTGTTAGGGTCTACCTTAAAACCTTCATGAGATGCAATATGACCCAGTTATTCCACCTCTTGTACTCCAAAGAAACATTTGGACGTTTTTGCATATAATTGTTTCTCCTCCAATAGTTTGAGAACCCTGTCAACATGTTGAACATGATCCGTCCAAGACCTGTTGTAGATTATTATATTATCAAAAAATAATAACACAAATTTTCTAAGGAAGGGTTTGAAAATGGAATTCATCAACCCTTGAAATGTAGAAGGTTCATTGGTAAGGCCAAAAGGCATGACCAAAAATTCATAATGACCCTCATGAGTTTGAAACACTGTTTTCGGAATATCTTCAATCTTAATTCTAATTTTATGATATGTCGAACAAAGATCCAACTTGGTAAAATACAGTGCTCCATGTAGTTTATCCAATAATTCATCAATCACAGGAATCAGAAATTTATCTTTAATAGTAAGCTTGTTGAGCTTTCTATAATCCGACACATGTGCCAAGATCCATCCTTCTTGTGCACAAATACTATTGTAGCAAAGAAAGAACTTTGACTAGGTTGAATTATACCAGCCTCTAACATTTCTGCAATCATATGTTTAATTTCGCACTTTTGGACATAAGCATATCTGTAAGGCCTTATTTTTGTAGGAACACTTCCTGGAATCAAATGAATAGAATGATCATAATCACCAATAGGTGGGAGTCCTTTGGGAGTTTCAAACACCTTGGAATGATTGTCCAAAACTTTTTGGAGATCTGAAGAAATAGATGATTTTGATGTTGGAACGTCTAGTGAGCATAATTGTGTAATTACGCTGCGTTGTTATTTCTTCAGAAGCGTTGTCATGACATTAGAGATTAATATCTTTCCCAGCTTTCCTATGATACCCCGTAATTCGACTTCCTTTCCTTCAGAAAAAGGAAAAATAAAATAAAATAAAATTCAAGAAAATGTCTTGAAAATTAAAATCTACCATCCCCAAATATTGTAACCATTTTAATCCTATTACAACATCAACACCTCCCATTTGAATGGAAATCATTGGGCTATTCAATACATATTCGCCCATGGTTAGCTTGATATTATTGCATTTTCCAAAGCAATTTATAGTTCCTCCATTTGCAACCATCACTTGACATTCTGGTGTTGGGTATAGGAAACAATTCAATTCCTTGGCTATCTTACAATGAATAAAAATATGGGTACTACCCGAATCAATAACACTATTACCTTTTTCTTCTTGATATGTCCTTCTATCTTGAGAGTTTGAGGAGTGGTAATTCCTGCCAATGCATTACATGATATGGTCAGACCCATTTGTTCTTTCTCTAGTGTTGGTTCCTAGTGTATATCCTCTTCCTTTCAATTTTCTTCTTCATTTTCTTCCTCCTCTTCACAATGTATGTAAAATAATTTCTTCTCAGCACACTTATGACGTTTAGTGTATTTTCTATCACAACTTTAGCAAAGCCTTTTTGCTCTTTTTTCTTCCAATTTTTGTGGTGTCAAGCTTGTAGGTTGTGGAATTCTAGGAGTAGCAACACTTCCATCTTTATAGATGCAAGTGGTAGGCTTCCTTGTTGCCATAATTTTACATTCAATTTTTCTTGCCAACTTGAATGCCTTCTCCAAAGAATCAGGTTCCCAAATGTGAACCTCATGTTGGATGTTATCCTTTAAAGTCCCTATGAAGACATCAATCATGTGTTCCTCTAGAATATCAATTACCCTTATATTCAATTTTTGGAAGTCCTCAATGTGCTTCCACGGTCACCTCTTTGAGATGAAATTCAGGAGCTTGAAAAAAACCTAACTTCCACAGATCATATCTCTGAAACTATTGCAAACCAAGATCTGAAATATTTACACTAAGTTCCACAGGATTTCGGCTTTGCGTGATAAAAATTTCAGCTTTTGAACCTTCGTAGAAAAAACGTTATAGCTAAAATTCCACGATGACCTGTTTGGAGCAGCGAAACCGTAGAATCCAAATATCTGATACCAAATGTTATGAAACCAGCTCCAAAAATAGAATAAAAGAGAGATCAACGCCTTAGAAATAAGACACTTCGAGGGGGAAACCTCCTTTACATTACATAAATGAACAATTATTGGATGATACAAATGACAAAACCTCCTTCTATATATAGGATTCCATAGGGTCGCAATATAATCCTAGCCAACCTAAGAATGATAATGTAAGGGCACAATAATTACAATATGGGGGTTACAGGGGTACAACAATAACAATAAGGGGGCAACACTAACAAAAATAAGAGACTACACTAGTAATATAGGGACCTAACACATGATGTGAAATAGGACTCCCAAAGGTAGTGTACAAGGGGTTGGCCCCTTGTTCTCCAAAGAGTAAACACATGATGCTCCCAATGGGTGTGGGTACACACAAGTGCCCTCATAAGTATCCAAACAGATCAAAGATTCCAATAAACCATCTCCAAGGTCTTAGATGATGGTATAAATGATGCCACATCATCATACAGGTCCTTTGTCATCTTCCATGTGCATGGTATAATTTTGGGGCCGAATGGGCATGGTGAACCAAGGGCATCTTCCTCGTCCAATAGATGAATCTAAAGCAATCTCTGAATTCCTCTGGGATCCATGGAATGTTGTCTACTATTGTGTAGGCCCATGGCTCTCTACAGACACCCTACATGTGCCAATGTAGCCCTATCGGGGTTTAGGACCCCATATAGGGATACCAAACCCAAGATGGAGACCATATGCAATCCTAAATAAGATCTAATGTATCTCATTTCCCTCCAGTACACCAAGTCATTAAGGAAATTGAGTTAAATAATTTACAAAACCATGAACAATAGGTGGGAACTTCATAATTGAATCTCCTTCTATAGTGGGCTTTGGCATGTGTTAATGTCTCCAAGCTCCAAGGGGGGTTAACCAAGTACCCTATTAGGTGGTTTATACTTTTAAAGAGGATATCATGTCCATGGTACATCCTTCAAACGATGGTGGAATGTGATAAAGTGATGGAACAGAGTTGGGGATGAAAGGGGAAATCCTATGTCACATGTTAGGGTACAAGGGTAGCTAATAAAAGGGAAGCCCACACTATGGTAAATAATGTGTAGGAGAGAAAAATCATGGTACATTAGTTACCCCAGCCTTGATTTTTCCACCCTTCTTCATATTCCTTTTTCCTTTTATGGTTTTTCTTTGGTTAACTACTCGGGGCTCAAGGGAATGAGAGCATGATGTGTAAAATATAGCAGTGGACACCCACTTTAAGTTGGGGAAATTCATTTCCCACCATTGGTTGGGACAATCACGGGTTCCTAAATGAAATATGAGGCTCATTTAGGGCCTATAGGAACTAGGTTGATGGCCCTAGAAGGGGGTAGAGCTCATGTATTTGATTTTTCCCACGTGCTAAATGTATTTGTCCCAACCATATTTTTAATTTTGTGGTACAATTTCCAATTGAATGTGGCCAATTACACTTTTTCTTTTCTTTTTAGTTGCATCAACCTCCGAGCATCATTCCAGGCCTGACCCAAGGTGTAGGCAAAGGGAAGGGGGTGGTTGACCCTTTGTGGACCCAGTGGAGGAATGTGGACCCAGGTGGGAGGGGTGGGGTTATAATGAGTGGAAGGGGAGTGATATATTTGGATTGGGGAGCGGGACCACGCAACCAAAATCAGGGTTCCCCATGTAGTACCATCTCTAAAGCCCAAAAGGTTAGTAAAAGAGATCCCGCAAGAATAGGATCCAAGGTTAACGCCCAAAAGAGACTAGGGGACAAGAGCATAGACCTAGTCCACTATTTCCGCTGAATCCCCCCACTAATCCATGTCGAAGACTTCCGATGATAAGTAAAATAAAATACTAAATCACCAAATGAAAAGGCATAGCTTTAGGTTTTGGAGGCCCAACTTCAAACATACGATCTTGACAGATGGTTGATGGACCACATTGCTAGCTCAGGTGGTGGAGAAATGGCATAATGAGCTAGTTGGTGGCTGCAAGGGGTTGTTGGTTGCCAAATGAGGACCATCATGGAGAATTTTTTTCTCCTAGGGATATCACCCATAAATTGGTGGGTAACATCTGGCTCTAACTGGGACATGATCTCTCAAAAAAGTGGGAAAAGCTACTCGAACGAGAGGTCATGAGAACTCCAACAATCTCTAGATTACCATAGACCTGTTACCTACCCATATGAAAGAATAAACTCATAGGAAATCATGTTCTTATGGTGTCTTATGATCACCCATGCTTTGTATTAGGCCATCAAACCAACAAAAAAATAAATAATATGCAAATTTGATCTAAATTCAACAAATGTACCATGAGAAAAATCATATGATGTTAGTTGTAACGAGAAAATGAACATGCAATGAATTATACCCTAGCATGCATACGATAGAGCTGATATTAAGTGTAATCATAAAGCTATTGCAATAAACATATCATCAAAACAATAGAAATAAACTTGCCTATATGATGACTCATGCAGAAAATCCCAAAGAAAATGCAAACCCAAACACATGGAAGATGATGTGGGCGGGAGGTGGGAAAATATGGTTTCCGTGTGAAGTGAGAGGAATCCCTAAGAGAAGGAACATGAGTTTATATATAAGTGTGGGGCCTTCCCTATAAGCACGCAATGGTGGAATGAATGATTTTCCTTAAGAACTCCTTATTACAATCATTGCTCATAGTATTGTGCTTTTTAGATGCCATAAGGTTGTGATGAGAGGGGAATGACAGGTGAGGGAAAGAAAAAGTGCGACAAATAGGTTGCTCAAGGTGAAGGTAACATTGGATATGGGAGGTCATGGAGTGATCAAAACCCTGAGGGTGTATCCAAGGAGATAAAGTATCCTCCTTGACACTCTACTCAAAAGGCAGAAAAGGCTCACGGTCAGTTGAGATCATATCACAAGGGGTGAGGGAATCACTTGAGGAAGACTCAAGATGTTGAAAAAGAGGAAAATGAAAAGGGGAGGACAAAGAATTATATTCAAAAATTTATTCTTCCCCAAAATCATAATCTAAAGGATCGAGAGATTTGAATATGGAGCCATAAAGAGGATAGGTATGAGCCTTATCGATTTCCTCATTATTAGTATCAAATATCGAGTCTCCACTAAAAGAAGAATCAATTACTTATAAATCCCTCTCTTCATGCAAGGGAAAATAATAATTCTCCTTCCCAAGGGTATCAATGGATATGTCATCATAAATAATGCCCAAGAAAAAGGGAAGGCCAATCTCAGCCTCATCCTCCTTGTCAGTGTCGTAAATGGGAGGAAAATAAAATTGAGGAACAATTTCCCATTTCACCCTTTCAACGTGGAAGTAATATCAAATGTCATCTTCCAAGGGGATAATGGGATCACCTTCCTCAAGGTTCTAAAAAAGAGAGCCATCAGGAGTAATATCCTTGAGAAAGGTAAGGTTAATCTCAACTTTACCTTCCATAGACTCATCCTTCCCAACACAAGTGTTGCCAAAATTATGTTGTTCATCATGTGGAACCAATGAGGAATCATCTTCCTACTCATTACTTAAATTCTCAATGTCTTGATGATGCTCAATGAATGATTCCTCTTGGATGCTTATTGTAGGGTATACTTGAAAATGTATAAGAAATCCATCAAAGAACTCCTTAATATATGATATTCTATTAGGTTCACAATCATGCAACCATGAGATATGACCACTGAGATATCCCATGAACAAAAACATAAGGACATCTTGGTGGACCACTTTTTCTCTTGAAGCATGTGCATTAAGTCTTTCTACATGTTCAATTGTGGAGAGTGGATCACCATCAAACACGAGAAACCCACGTACCATCCTTCCTGTGACATGATTAGGGTTCCCAGGGACGCCAACGATGTCCAAAGTGGGAAAATCATCAAATAAAGATAGCCTATTTGTGATATACATGAAAAAAGTGTAGGAGTCGCTAGGGTGAATTTAAAGATGCCTAGAAATATGTTTGCTTCACCCTACAAGCATTGACCTTAAAGTTCAATGAATAACTAGGGATTTGTTCTTCCATTGGAGTTTCCAATAATGATATGTAAATATGTCATATGGGGAGAAAAATACACGTCTCGTGTCCCCGACAACGACGCCAAAATGTTACTGCTCAAAATAGCATGGGTCCTAGGAGGGGATCCTCGAAGGGCAACTACTAGGCCAAGGGAAAAAATCAATTGATAACCCACTATCACCTCAACTAAGGCTCCTTACTCTTTACATAATTTCACCGATGGGAGGAGACATGGTATAATAAGTATCACAAATAATCGATCAATGATAGGATGAAAGGTGATCCTAGAAGCCTATTCGCAAGAGAGGCTTGGATATATGACTTGATCACTTAGAAAGCAAGATGAAAGGCTCTCTAAGAAGTTCTTAGGAGGATTCTAACAACCAGTTTTTGAGTATATGACTTGTCAAAGTGATTCCTAGCTCCTAAAATCCTTGTGTAATCTTAGATTCCAAGGGGTATTTGTGAAATTGGCTTCAATTAGTTGTGGGACCACACAGGACCAAGTGTACCTAGAATTAGGTCAAGGGGATGGAATTTATCAACCAAGGGTGTCCTTAACCTAATTTAGGGGGAGAAAGGGATCAGGGGATAACATTTCTTTGAATTTGATGCAATAATCCCAATGAGATCACTAGCTAAGGGAAACCTATGGCAAGAAACAATCCTCGAGCTAGGACTTGCAATATCTCGAGATCTCACCTTCGGATTTGCTTAAAATTTGGATATCCTCTATAGAAAACTCCAAAGCATTTGTGGACCAAAAATCAAAGTAATTAGATGGCTAGATTGTGAGATAAGTGATTCCCTAGGTGACCTATGTAGGATAGTCCTAGAAAGATGGAGAGAAGGTGATAAAAAAATGATTTAAGGTGGTCACTTATGGAGGACCAGTGCCTAATCCTTTGGGAGAAATTGATTCAAGAATATTCCAATTTTTGGGAAGGTTTCACTTCATCAAGGAGGCATTTAGAACAATTTTTCATGGCAATTAGGACATGGGACAATTGCTTCAAGGTATTTATACTTCAATGTGCAATATGTGATGACTTATCAAGATAAAAATATCTCTAGGAACATTCACTTATTCAAACATGGCCCATGACATGATGTAACACTATAAAAATACAAATTTCCACCATTTCACGCAAGAAAAGCAGCAAATTTCAGCCTAGTATAACAAAATTCCCCAACAACATGTATGTGACATAAGAAAATAATAAAATAGAACTAAAAGGAAACTTACATGTGAGAAAAATTATATCCATTCATCATTATATGCCAATATAGAAGCTCTGAGACAAAAATTAAGAGAGCCAAACATCAAAATTCATCCATCCATCAATTTTCGTCCTCCAAAGAGAGCAACGAAAATCTCACAGGAGAATATGATCCAATCCAAGTGATGATGATCAAATAATTCCATAAAAATTATATTTATACACTTCATAATGAGTTTGATTTAGCGAATTAGGCATAGTTTAGCCCCTAGAATAAAATAATGTACAAGATAACTAGCTTTTGGTGACAAGCCCGCCAAATTAGCTCATAATCAAAAGAATATGCCTGTCAAGAGATCGAATGATCAATAATACATGTCATTTGGACATATAGGAGGCCTCATGAAATCCATGGGTGCCATGATTTGAAATAGGACTCACATAAGTATTGAACAAGGGGTTGACCCCTTGTTCTCCAAATAGTAAACCTGCGGTGCCCCCAATGGGTGTGGGGGCACACAAGTGTCCTCATGGGTCTCCAAACATATCGAAGATGCTTGTATACCATCTGCAAGGGCTTAGATGATGGTATAAATGATGCCACATCATCATACATGTCTTGGGTCATCTTCTAAGTGCATAGTATAAGTGTGGGGTCAGCTGGCCATGGTGAAACAGGTGCATCTTCCTCGTCTAATAGGCGAATCTCGAGCAATCGATGAATTTCTCTGGGGATCCATGGAATGTTGTCTACTGATATGGAGGCCCATGGATCTCTACACAGACCCTACATTTTCAAATGCAGCCCTTTGGGGTGTTAGGACCCCATATAGGGATACCAAACCCAAGATGGAGACAATCTGCAATCCTGCATAAGATCTAATGCATCCCCTTGCCTTCCAATACACCAAGTCATTAAATAAATCAAGTTAAAGAATTTAAAAAACTATGAACAACAAGTCGGCACTTCATAATGGCATTCCCTTCCATAATGGGCTTTGGAATGTGCTAATGTCTCCAAGCTCCAAGTTAGGTTAACCAAGTACCCTATTAGGTGGTTTATAATTTTAAAGGGGATAGTATGTCCATGGTACATCCTTAAAATGTTGGTGAATTGTGATTGGAACGAAGTAGGGGATGAAAGGGGAAATCTTGGGTCACATGCCAGGGTACAAGGGTAGCTAATAAAAGGGAAGCGCGCACTTGGGTAAATAATGTGTAGGAGGGAGCAATCATGGTACGTGAGTTTGCCTGACCTTGATTTTTCCACCCTTCTTCATATTCATTTTGCCTTTTATGATTTTTCTTTGGTTAACTACTCATGGCTCAAGGGAATGATAGCATGATGTTTAAAGTATAATAGTCCATACCCCCTTTAAGGTGGGGTATTTTTTCGCCCACCAAGGGTTGGGACAATCATGGGTTCCTGAATGATAGAGGAGGCTCATTTAGGGCCTAGAGGAACCAGGGTGATGGCCTTGGAAGGGGGTAGAGCTCATGTATTGGCTTTTTCCCATGTGCTAAATGTATTTTTCATAGCCATATTTTTCATTTTGTGGTACAATTTCCTGTTGAATGTGGCCAATTATGCTTTTTCTTTTCTTTTTAGTTGCATCAACCTTCGAGCATAGTTCCAGGCTCGACCCAAGGTGTGGGCAAAGGTAAGGGGGTGGCTGACCCTTTGTGGACCCAGTGGAGGAATGTGGATCTAGTTGGGAGGAATTATGAATGGGGTTATAATGAGCGAAAGGGGAGTGATATATGTGGATTGAGGAGCGTGACAATGCAACCAAAATCAAGGTTTCCCATGTAGTACCATCCCTAAATCGCAAAGGTCAGTAAAAGAGATCCCACATGACTATGGTCCAAAATTAACACCCAAAAGAGACCTAGGGGACAAGAGCACATACTTAGTTCACTATTTCCATCGAATCCCCCCATTAATCCATGCTCAGGGCTTTCCATGATCATTAAACTAAAATATTCAATCACCAAATGACAAGGCATAACTTTAGGTTTGGGAGGCCCACCTTTAAACATACGATCATCACAGATCGGTGAGGGACCACAAGGCCAGCTTGGGTGGTGGAGAAATGGCACAATGAGATAGTTGGTGGCTATAAGGGGTTACCGGCTCCCATTTGAGGACCATCATGGAGAAAAAAAATCTCTAAGAGATATCACCCACAAAGTGGTGGGTAATAGGGCCCAAAATCAAGTATTTGAGAGTAAATGCATTATTTAAAAGTAGCTCTACAAAAGTTGACTTATTTTGAAATTGATTTGGTTACTTTGCATCACATAACCTACAGTAAAAAATTAAAGAAAATATAATTTAAAAGAATAAATGTGAGAGATCATTGGGTGATTTCAAAAGCGATTTTGAGATTGATATTAAATAGATAGGTCCTTTGATGAAATTGTATGATTTTCATCCGGATATCGGAAACACATTAGCTTATTCAATATCTAAACACGAAGATGAATAGATAATGCTTGAATAAAGGATAGAAGTGTTGTAAATGGCTCTACTGTGCATGCCATTATTTTCCAAAACCCATCTCTATAGTCAAACCAAACTCATCTTTAGGAGACGTATCAGAGAAGTTCCTTGATCAACCAACATCAAATTCCGTTGTTGTAATTGAACAATATGATGGCAAAAGTCTTAATAAAATATTTGGTATAATTTTAGAAGTGGGAAATAATTATGACATGAGCTACCATATTTGTGAGAACTAATTCACTTATTTAATATTTGAAAATAGGCTCATAGAACGATGAGATGATTTATAAATAAATATTAACTATATTCATCGTGAAGGTATCAAATATGAGTAAAGCACAAACAAAATAACAAGATTTATGTCACCTTGGAGGATCAAACAACTAAATACGTGTTGGAAGGAAAGAATAAGGACACTGCATGAATTAATTACCAAGTGTGACACCTTCAAGACAAGGATGAAATGTTATTAAGTCCAAGAATTAGAGGAACCCGGTCTCATTATGGATGAAATGTTATTAAGTAGGGAGAAAATCCAAGAACACGTTGATGCACGAGGACCCACGCTCGGAAACAAATTTAATCAATTTGTTGATTTCCCTAAGGAACATATTTATAAATGGTTAAATTCATTTTCTCACTAAAAGCCAACTATGATTTGAAAGATATTGAAGACGAGTTATTCAAGATATGTGTGAAGCAAAGTTACCATACCTTGTTACTTGTATTTGTTGAACAACGTCTCATATCAAGTTTAGAGAAGGTAAGTACCTTGAAATAAATACTTGACAATTCCGACCATTCAAATTCTTGAATGCACTCTATGTTTTAAAGGAGAAAAATTCAACACCACAAGTGAGACTTCTTCTAGCACTATATGTAGATTGTCTAAGATTTGGTCTTCTTATCCTTCTTCTCACTTAGAAAATCACACATCCTTTTGACTAGAGGTCTTTCCAAGATTTAAGGTCAATTTTTAATTGTTTCGTCATTTTTCTTCTAGGTTTTCACTTTTGTTATATGGTTCACAAAAGCCTAATACCTATCCTTAAATAGATGAATGCATTTACATTGAGTGGATACCACATACTTTACAAAACATTTATATATTTTTAACCCTCCATAAATAATTACTCAAGAATGCATCTTTAATGTGATATTTAAAGTTTGTGCTTTAAAGTCTAAGATTACAAGCGTGTATATCTTTTCATCCCTGTGATAATTGAAATATCTTTAAAAAAAATTTAAAAAAGTGTGTCATTTCTTTCTTCACTCCAAATGCTTGATATTCTTACTTACATTTTTACTATAAAGTTTTTGAAACATATGAGTTATGAATGTATTGTCTATTTAAATTATTATATTCTTATGTATCATATTTTATGAATTTTTGTGGCTTGGTCCTATCTCATGTTTCTTTCATTTTGTTCAGTTTGTTCATGTGTGTTGTATTTTTATGAATTTATGAGGCCTAGTCCTGTCTCATGCTTCTTTCTTTATTTTTTCTTTGAAATTCATTTTTATACAATAAAGAGGATCATCACCTCTTTGAAAATCGAGGGGAAATTCTTCTGTGAAATTTTCTCTCGAGATTTGGCCAATCCCAACTATTAATAAGAAGGAACAATTCCTAAGCTAACCCATTATCAATAGGTGCAAGTGGTCAATGAGATAGTAGGGGCTTACTTTATGGAGGATGCCATGATCTTTGTATCGTTTATGAAATTCCATTATCCTTGAGCACAATTATCTAAAGAGTGAGCAATGGTGGGACATGAGTTACCTCTTTTCTTAACCTATTTTTAACACCCCTCTTATGTGCCTTTTTCTTTGTTGATCTCATTTTCCTTTGCATATTTGTCTTGGGTCACAAGCTTTAATTGATTCATCATTGGCCCCTTATGTATGAAGTGTTTCATTCTTCATCAAGGTTGGGATAATCAAATTTCCTTTTATTTAGATAGGTCATGCATTAGTCATAAACTAGGTGAGGGATAGTGAGGGAGGTAGAGCTCAATCTAGCCTTTGTCCAAGCAATTTTATTTATCCATATGAATATTTTGTATTTTATCATTATGGCAAGTGATTTTTTTTTTCTATTACCTCAAGCTCTTAGGGAAAATTTTCGGGCCCCTATTCAACAATGAGGTAAACATGGAACCAATACTGGTTATAGATAACAATCAACCAAAAGATGTGATTTAGATATAAGGGAGAGACAGAAAGTGTTAATTATGGATTCCTATTGACACACAATGTTAATTAGGTCCTCCTATTTGTGCCCCTCATAGATAGTGGAAAGAAAGGCCTACAGGAGGCTCACATTGCACTAGGGGCAAGTGATAACCACGAAGGTGAATCATGGGAATAAGAATACAACCAAAAGTAGTTAATAATTCAATTCAACTTGTGATCCATACTAAAATTTCCTCAAATAAAATATTTTTTGGAAGACTAGAGTTGTTATTTTAGTTCATAAAAGAAAAAATTGCATCATAGATAGTCTCTATTGGTCTATCGCTAGGG
This sequence comes from Pinus albicaulis, assembly GCA_034641835.2. Classification (NCBI taxonomy): domain Eukaryota; kingdom Viridiplantae; phylum Streptophyta; class Pinopsida; order Pinales; family Pinaceae; genus Pinus; species Pinus albicaulis. Next base: position 377,205,205 of record CM076580.1, read on the forward strand.
AAACCAAACCAACAACATAAAATGATAAATTTCAAGTTGCCTCTAATTTTTCTAATATGTTGATATGAGAATGTAAACCATGTAAAAAGAGCATATACTCTATCATTGAAAACCTTGTCCATAAGAGTTTTATCATGCTAATATAGGTTGATTATCTGCTTGTAGGTTGATTCCCTAGTGCTATTTCAATTACCGACATCGGAGATCCAATCTATGGTCTCCCTCTCCAAATGAGAATCAGGGACAAATCTGTAATATTCCAAATTAGGAAAAACAGGAATATGGAACATAAAATTGGAAAATGTAGTAAAATATCATTACATAAACATGAGAAAATCATATAGCCATATTATTAGATATCATAGCAGAAAATGAGTACAAGATCTTGAGGGAAAAGACGCTCAAGCTAGGCCAAAACAAGCCTCAAATGACCCAATACATGAAACATGAAATATTGTTGCTATGAAAAATGTTGGAAGTCCATGACTGTGAAGTCCTATGGAGAACAACTACAGGGTAAAACTAGAAATACATATAAATTTTGATATAGTGCTTAGAAAATGTCGGGATCATAGATCTAGGCTCTCTAACACTATTCCAAGAAAACCCAGAAGGGGTTTCTGGAAATACACAATATGAAAATTTCAGCCCTAGGGCTGAATTACGCTCTGCAACTATGTGACTGCTGGTAAGTGGTTGATTTGATATAAAAATGGTTGTAACTCCTCCCAATAGATCCTCTGGATGAAGGGCTGCTCCCCTCACTGGAAAACAAGCTCAAATTTTTGGGTACTTGAGCCTCCACTGCAACTGCCCTGCAAAATAACACAATTCCTGAAGGAGACTGCATTGTTGAAGATGGCTAAATCTTGGCCTGATGTCGGATGGTGGAATGAAGCTCAGAGGAACCTCTCCTGAGTGGGCACTCGAAGTCCCCCGAGGATGAGGATGGGATTTCCGCCCGAAAACACTCTTGTGCTAAACAGCACAGTAGACTCCGCTAAACAGATGAAGCGTACAGAAAGTCATAAAAGACTAAACATAAACAATATTCAAAATTCCTTATATGGCTTCCATCCCCTTCCTTATATGCTTTTTTAGCTTCCCCACCTTGGGTCCCACTCATTAAATATGTTACTCCCATGGAGACTCCCTCCCACTATGACTGTGTTGTCCTCCAATAACTCTCCACTACCTCCATGACAACGTTGTTGATTTGGTCAACCTTGATCCCATCCTCATGCTTTAACCCTTATTCACACCTAAGGGTGCTTTATTCAACTGATACAATGGTCCACATTCACATTAGAAGTGGTTTTATTCCTACTAAAGAAATTTATGGGTCTCTCTACCCTCTTATTATTGATAAAAGCAAAAATTAATATTCCAACTAGCTGAAGGAAAATTAGGAATATTATAGTCCTCCCCTAAAAAATGTTGCTTGTCCTCAAGCAACTGCAAGGCTGGATGCTGCAAAATCTCCTCTCCTTCCCCTGTGACAGCCTCATCTGATAAATTCCTCCACTGAAGCAGATGTTCTCCAATCAACCTGCCCCTTAGCTGCCCCTCCCAAGTTTCTGAGTTAGCCTTTGGTTATAATGTAGAAATTTAATACAAAATATGTATTGCTTGGATTCTCCTGATCTAAAAATTATATGCCACTATTAAATACAGAATCACTTCTACAAAATATTTGCGGAATTTAAAACACAATCGCCAATAGCAATATCATGAAGAAAGATCAATCACACATAACACAGATAATTTATCGGGAAAGCATAAGCTAAAAACCCCGCTATATTCTATTATGTATTATATCATGGATCATGGAACAATTACATACAAAGCTCTAATCCAAGAGCTCTCAGTACAATAGCTAACTGTCTCACACTGTCATACAAAAATTGGCAAGTTCCTTAGCCAATTTACTGCCTCCAAATAGCCTGCCCCTACTGCGCAATCCCAATAGATAGAAATCCATGAATGAATGGAATCATGCTTTCCTTGACTGCGCAATCCTCATTGGCACATCCATTGTGTGTGTGGTTGCATGTGTGCAACCGATAATGTCACAACTGATAGTCTCCCTTTCACCTACTTCTCAACTGGGTCTCCACTAGACCTGATATGCATGTAGTTAACAGTAGTAAATCTTCAATTGCATGTAAGACCACTAATTGTGAATTAATTAATAATTAATTCACATCTCTCACTAGTGTATCTTCAGTTACAACTAGCACAACTGAGTTTAACTCACTTAACTGAGTTAAACTACTTTACAACTTTCATAACTACACTTCCAACTATGTTACAACTTTGAATCACTCAGTTACAACTAATTCCACTTGCATGTCCCACCAACCAACCAATCAACTCGAAATTCCTATAGCTAACTAATTTTCCACTTCAGTTAACTACTTCCAAGTGCTCATTGAGAATATATTATTATTTATTTTCCAACTAATATTAACGGATAATAATAGCTGGCATGCATCTATAAATAGAGCTTGCACATACATCTATAAATAGACCCCATCTATAAATAGAATTTTCTCATGCATCTATAAATATACATCCACCTAAAAATAGCCTGAGGGTCCATCCTAGTGTAGGTGCATTGTTTTCACTAGGATCTTCTTTTTGTATCTCAATGCTCCCTCTCAACAAGAAAGGGATTATCCTTCACCCCGATCATGTCTCTATGGTATTCGAATTTTCTCCTAGTGAGCACCTTCGTCAGAATATCTGCATCCTGATCTTCCATAGGAATGTACTGAAGCAACATGATCTTCCTCTACACACAATCTCTAATATCATGATATCGGATATCTATATGCTTAGATATATCATGAAACACAGGATTAATCGAGAGTTTAATGCAACTCTGATTATCATAATGAATCACTTTCGGATCTAAATGAGAACCAAACAAACCAACCAAGATCTTTCTCATCCAGATAGCCTCACATTCAACTTGACTCGTTGCCATGTATTTTTCTTCCGCTGAACTGAGTGCCACGGATCTCTGCTTCCTGTTGTACCAAGAAACAATTGTAGATCCAATGCTAAAGATCCCCCCTGATCTGCTCTTTCTGTCTGTTGGGCTGCCTTCCCAATCTGCATCCATGAAGCCATGCAAATTCACTTCATCTGTTTTTTTGTGCCTTAAGCCATACTCATATGTGCCCCTCAGGTATCTCAAGACATGCTTGCCCGCCTTCCAAAAGATCTTGGTAGGCTTAACCATCGCTTGACTCAGCTGGTTAACCGCATAGCAAATGCCTGGTCTCGTGTTCACTAGATACATTAGTGAAACCATTAACTTTCAATAGACAGTAGCATCCACTACCTCTCTAGAAGTAGCATCCTCTTTCCTCCAATTTCCTGGAAGAGGATTATCCATGGGTTTGCAGCCCTCCATGTGAAAATTACCCAGTATCTCCCTTGCATGCTTGCCTTGTGTTATGAAACCAGCTCCAAAAAAAGAAGAGAAGAGAGATCAACGCCTTAGAAATCAGCCACTTCGAGGGAGAAACCTCCAATACAATAAATAAATGAACAATTCTTGGATGATACAAATGAAAAAACCTCCTTCTATATATAGGGGTCCATGGGATCACAATATAATCCTAGCCGACCTAACAATAATAATGTAAGGGAACAATAATAACAATATGGGGGTTACAAGGGTACAATAATAACAATAAGGGGGTTACACTAACAACAATAAGGGACTAGACTAGTCATATAGGGACCTAACATGCCCCTCTCCTTCAAAAAATTGTTGTCCTTAACGCTTGAGTAGCTCTGGGTGCTTCTGTATAAAATTCTCATCCTCCCATGTAGAATCTTCAGTGGGTAAGTTCTTCCACTTGATGAGATACTCTGAAATTGATCGATTCCGTAGTTGTCGAGCTCTTGTTTCCATGACCGCTTCTGGTTCCAATATGATTTTTCCTTCCTCATCAAGTTCTGGCAATATTGTTTGAACTGGAAGATTTTCTCCTATAACCTTCTTTAAGCATGAAACATGGAAACCTGGATGTACTCGCGAAGAAGCAGGAAGCTCCAATTTGTATGCCATAGTACCAATCTTTTGCAACACCTTGTAAGGACCATAGTACTTTGGCGATAATTTATTATCCTTCTTTGCTTGCATGAGGGACATTTGTTTGTATGGTTGTAGCCGTAAAAATACCCAATCTCCTACATCAAAACTTCTCTCGCTACGATGTTGATCTGCCTGTTGTTTCATTCGATTTTGTGCCAAATTGAGGTTATCCTTTAAGAGTTGGAGAACTTCTTGCTGATGCTCGATGTGATCTTCCACTGCTTGAACCTTCGAATTTTCCCTTAAAGATGATGTGATGGATGGTGGATGATATCCATAAAGTGCCATAAATGGGGTCATTTTTGCTACAGTATGGAAGGAATTTTTATACCACCATTCAGCAAGAGGTAACCACTTGACCCATTGTGTTTGTTATCAGATACAAAACAATGAAGATATCCTTCCAAACATTTATTTACTATCTCAGTTTGACCATCAGATTGAGGATGATAAGATGAGCTATGAGCTAATTGAGTATCCAAACAAGAAAATAACTCTGTCCAAAAATTTCCAGTAAAAATGGGATCTCTGTCGCTCACAATAACCCTTGGGCTTCCATGTAGCTTTTGAATTCTGTCCATAAATGTAGTAGCAACTGTACTTGCTTTAACTGGATGAGATAATGCACAAAAGTGTGCATACTTGGTAAGTCTATCAACTACCACCATGATGACACTCTTTCCTTCGGACTTAGGTAAAACTGTGATAAAATCCATTGAAATCTCCTCCCAACGTTGACTTGGAATGGATAAAGGTTGTAGAAGTCCTGGGGTCTTAATTGTTTCCACTTTATTCTGCTGGCAAACCAAACATTCTACCACAAAATTTTGAATATCAGATTTAAGGCCATCCCAAAAAAATTCTTTCTTCACCCTGTGGTAAGTTTTTAAAAATCCTGAGTGTCCTCCTAAAGGAGAAGTGTGCAATTCCAAAATAATATTTTGTTTTATTTGGGAATTCTTACAAAGATATAAGTGATCTTTGTACCATAAGGAATCATTTTTCCAACTAAATGTATCAGATGTACTAGGATCTTGCTTCAACTTTTGAATGAGTGTCCACACTTCTTCATCCTTCTTCCATTCATCTCTTGCTTCGGTTATCCAATCTGGTTGGATAATAGAAATTGCACAAAGCAATGCTTCCACCTCTTCATTCTTTCTTGAGAGTGCATCTGCAACAACATTTAGCTTCCCTTTTTTGTAGATTATTTCAAAGTCATAACCCAACATCTTTGTGACCCATTTTTGCTGCTCTTCTGAAGATAGTCTTTGTTCCAAAAAAGTGTTTAAGACTATCATGATCAGTTTTTACCTTGAAGTGTCTTCCCATTAGGTAAGTTCGCCATTTCTTTAGTGCATGCAGTATTGCTAACATTTCCTTCTCATAAATAGGTTTTTGTAAATACTTTCCCTTGATTGGACGACTTTCAAAAGCAATGGGTCTTCCTTCCTGCATTAAAACTGCACCAATTCCATTTCCTGAGGCATCACATTCCACAATAAAGGTTTTTGTGAAGTCTCGCGTAGCTAAGACTGGTGCTAGGCACATTGCCTCTTTAAGATGTTCAAAGGCCTTAGTTGCTTCAGGAGTCCATGAAAATGCATCTTTCTTCAATAATGTTGTTAGAGGTGCTGCTATTCTCCCATAATTCTTAACAAACTTGCGATAATACCCTGTTAACACGAGAAATCCTTGCAACTGCTTTATGGTCATGGGGACTTTCCATTCCTTAATGGCTTTAATTTTGTTAGGGTCTACTTTAACACCCTCGTGAGATATAATATGACCCCGATATTCCACCTCTTGTACTCCAAAGAAACATTTGGATGTTTTTGCATATAATTATTTCTCCTGCAATAGTTTGAGCACCCTGTCAACATGTTCAACATGATCCTTCCAAGACCTGCTGTAGATTAGTATATCATCAAAAAATACTAGCTCAAATTTTCTAAGGAAGGGTTTGAAAATGGAATTCATCAACCCTTGAAATGTAGAAGGTGCATTGGTAAGGCCAAAAGGCATGACCAAAAATTCATAATGACCCTCATGAGTTCGAAATGTTGTTTTCGGAATATCTTCAACCTTCATTCTAATTTGATGATATCCTGAACGAAGATCCAACTTGGTAAAATAAATTGCTCCATGTAATTCATCCAATAATTCATCAATCACAGGAATGGGAAATTTATCTTTAATGGTGAGCTTATTGAGCTCCCTATAATCCGGACACATTTGCCATGATCCATCCTTCTTGTGTACCAATACTACAGGAGCAAAGAAAGAACTTTGACTAGGTTGAATTATACCCGCCTCTAACATTTTTGCAATCATATGTTCAATTTCGCTCTTTTGGAAGTAAGGATATCTATAAGGCCTGATGTTTGGAGGAACACTTCCTGGAATCAAATGAATAGCATGATCATGATCACAAATAGGTGGGAGTCCTTTGGGAGTTTCAAACACCTTGGAATGATTGTCCAAGACTTGTTGGAGATCTGCAGAAATAGATGATTTTGATGTTGAAACTTCTAGTGAGCATAATTGTGCAATTACGCCTCGTTGTTATTTCTTTAGAAGCTTTGTCATGACATTAGAGCTTATTATCCTTCTCGGCTTCCCTTCAATACCCCGTAATTCGACTTCCTTTCCTTCTGAAAATTTTTTCAAGAAAAGTTCTTGAAAACTAAAAGCTACCGTCCCCAAAGATTGTAACCATTGTACTCCTAGTACAACATCAGCACCTCCCATAGGAATGGAAAGCATTGGACTAGTCAACACATATTCCCCCATGGTTAGCTTGATGTTATTGCATTTTCCAGAGCAATTTATAGTTCCTCCATTTGCAACCATGACTTGACATTCTGGTGCTGGGTATAGGAAACAATTTAATTCCTTGGCTACCTTACAATGAATAAAATTATGGGTGCTACCTGAATCAATCAACACTATTACCTTTTTCTTCTTGATTTGTCCTTCTATCTTGAGAGTTTGAGGAGTGATAATTCCTGCCAGTGCATTACACGATATGGTCGGATTCATTTCTTCCTCTTCTAGGGTTGGTTCCTAGTGTATATCCTCTTCTTGTTCATTTTCTTCTTCCTCTTCACAATCTATGTAAAATAATTTCTTCTCAGCACACTTATGACCTTTAGTATATTTGCTATCACAACTGTAGCAAAGCCCTTTTGCTCTTTTTTCTTCCAATTGTTGTGGTGTCAACCTTGTAGGTTGTGGAAGTCTAGGAGTAGCAATACTTCCATCTTTATAGATGTGAGTGGTAGGCTTCCTTGTCGCCATAATTTTACATTCAATTTTTCTTACCAACCTAAATGCCTTCTCCAATTAATCAGGCTCCCAAACACGAACTTCATGTTGGATGTTATCCTTTAAAGTCCCTATGAATACATCAATCTTGTGTTCCTCCGGAATATCAATTACCCTTATATTAAATTTTTGGAAGTCCTCAATGTGCTCCACCACTGAACCCTTTTTTTTTTAGATTTATAAATTGGCTAAAGAAGGTGTTGTTATTTCTATCCTCATAATTCGCTATCATTTCCTCCGTAAAAATTGACCAAGTGACAATTTTTTTACGGGAGAAAAGCCATCGATACCATACAAATGCATTTTTTTCTAAATGTAAAGTTGCAATGCATACCTTTTTTGTGTTTTGCACATTATTGAGATCAAAATATTGCTCCATATGTAGTATCCATGTTACGAGATCCTTGCCATCAAAATTCCTCATGTCCATCTTTGGAATATGGTGGTTCTTCCATCAAATATTAGAGTTTATGAAATCACGATTAACATTTATTTTGTTCTCATCATGAGTTTCCTCTACTATCTTTTCGGCATTAGGAAACATTTCTTGTATCAACTTTGTCAAACCTTCCATGTGTGCATTTAGATCATTCTTCATGTTTTCCATGTTGTATTTCATGTCATCCATCTTAGGTTCCATGTCATCCATCTTAGCTTCCACGCCTTTCTTCAAAGCTTCCATTTCATTTTTTGTTGCTCTTTGCGAGAGCGAAATTTGGTGCACTTGCTCTTGTAATTTTGATATGTCATGTTGCAATTCTTCGTCTTCATGAGTCATAGTAGAGCCTTCTAAAGGCTTAATGGGTGTTGAATTATTTTTAGGAGGCATTTTATAACTTAGTATTGATATCTATTCTACAATATGCCCTTGGAATCAATTCAAACTTATTTTTCACACAAAACTTATGCAATTCAAAAAAAATTAAAATTAAATTAAAATTAAAATAAATTAATTAATTAAAATTAAAAAAATTAAAATTAAAATAAAATTAAAAATTTTTCTCTGTGATTGTGTATCTTCAATATCTGAAATTTGGCCCTGTAGTAGCCCTCTGAAACTTCTTTCAATTGCTACATGTCTCACCTGATTTGGATTCTTCAAGTCAAATTTATGCCCAATCTCCCACAATGACCTAATTATGGACTGGTTCAATAAAGCAAACTTGTATGGTTTGCCACGTGTCACTGTTTACTCCTTCGGCTCTAAAATTGATACAAAGGAAACTACATTCCATGTGCTTGCAGCCACTTTTTACAGAATTCCAATATGATTCTCAGAGTGAGAGTTATGACGATTTTCCCAGGGTCACCTCTTTGAGATGAAATTCGGAAGCCTGAAACAACACTAACTTCCACAGATCATATCTCCGAAAAATGGTGAATAAAGCTCTGAAATTTTTCCATGATATTCCACAGGATTTCGGCTTCGCTCTGCAAAAATTTTAGCTTCTGAAACATCATATAAAAAAAAAAGTTATTGCAAAAATTCCACGATGACCTATTTAGGTTAAATTCAAGAGCCTGCAAAAAGCCCTAATTCCACAGATCATATCTCTGAAAATGTTGTGAACCAAGATCTGAAATTTTTCCACGACGTTCCTCAGGATTTCATCTTCATGCTCTGAAAATTTCAGCTTCTGAACCTTCGTAGAAAAAAATTTACAGTGAAAATTCCACGATGACCTGTTTGGAGCAGCGAAACCCTAGAATCCAAAGATCTGATACCAAATGCTATGAAACCAGGTCCAAAAATAGAAGAGAAGAGATATCAATGCCTTATAAATCAGCCACTTTGATGGGGAAACCTCCAATACATTACATAAATGATCAATTCTTGGATGATATAAATGACAAAACCTCCTTCCATATATAGGGGTCCTTGGGATCACAATATAATCCTAGCCGACCTAACAATAATAATGTAAGGGAAAAATAATAACAACATGGGGGTTACAGGGGCATAACAATAACAATAAGGGGCTACACTAATAAAAATAAGGGACTACACTAGTAATATGGGGACCTAACACCTTGAGACACAAAAATTTCACCATCTCGCTGCCATATTTCCAATCCAAGGAAATAATGAAGGAGGCCCATATCCTTCATCTCAAACTCCTTTGCAAGGTCCTCCTTGCATGAGTGTATCAGCCGCTCATCACCAGTCAATATTAAATCATCAACATAAAGAACAATGATTAAAATCTTACCCTCCACCACAATTTGGTATATGTTTGCATCTGCCTCACTTTTAGTGAAGCCCAATCTGGTGAAATAGTTGTCTATCCGGGTGTACCAAGAACAGGGTGCTTGCTTCAGCCTATACAATTCTCTTTTGAGTCGGCACACATGCGACTCACTGCTCAATATCTCAAATCCTTCAGGGTGCTCTATGTAAACCTCTTCCTCAATTATCCCATTGAGAAACGCAGTCTTCACATCCATATAATGAATGCGCCAACCCATCTGCGCTGAGAGAGCAAGGATGGTCCTTGTGGAAGAAAACCTTGCGGCAAGTGCAAAATTTTCTTCATAATCTATCCCCTCAATCTGTGAGAATCCCCGGGCCACAAATCTGGCCTTGTGTTTCTCAACACTCCCATCAGCAGCTTTCTTTACCTTGTAGATCCATCTCGAACCTACCATTGATTTATCAACCGACCTTGGAATAATTTCCCAAGCACTGTTTCTGACAATGGAGTCATACTCCTCCACCATTGCATCTACCCATCTGGGCTCCTGCACTGCTTCCTGAAAGGAAGATGGCTCAGTCATAATACATTTTCTCATGAGAGCCATGTATCTAGTAAATCGGTCAGGAGACTGTCTTTTTCTGCGATGTGAAGTAGGGGCTCCTACATTTTGTGCAGCATCAAGTCTCAGCCTATTAGCTTTTGTGGTACGCCTTCTACCAGTTCTAATGTTTGGCTCTGCGTGAGTGGACTCCTCCACTCCATGAACCTCCTCCTATGGTTGATCCACATCTAGAGACTTGTATTTGGGAACCACTGGTTCCTCCTCCGCATACAAGTCTAGCTCCCTCTCAAGCGACAATCGCATGGCTTTGCCCTCATCGAATTTTATATCCCGTCGCATAACAGTTATCCTAATATTAGGAAAATACACATGATAATTATGGGGTTTTTCTGTGTACCCCACAAAAATCCCAACTTCAACAGTCGGCTCCAGCTTCTTCCTGGAATTCTTGGTCACATGCATATAAACATATGAACCAAAAATCTTGAAGTGTGAAACATCCAGTTTCTTACCAGTGAAAGCTTCTTCAAGTGTACTCATGCCAAGTACTCTATGATGACAACGGTTTTGCACATAAACTGCATCATTGCATGCTTCCGCCCACAAATGCATTGGCAGACCCTGATCATGCAACATCACTCGTGTTGCACCCACGATCATTCTGTTCTTCCTCTCCGCGACCCCATTTTTTTGTGGGTTATGCGGTGCTATGAGTTCTCTTCGAATTCCTTCTCTACTGCAGAAGTCTTTGAATTCATTAGAGATGTATTCTCCATCATTATCGCTCCTAGGAGCCTTCACTTTCTTCCCCAACTCTTTATCCACCAATGCCTTAAACTCACAGAACTTTGAGAATGTTTGATCCTTCTTCTGAATGAATAAGATCCAGCATTTACGAGAAAATTCATCAACAAAAATAACATAGTACTTATGTTTTGTTGTTGAAGCAACCGAGAACGATCCACACACGTCTGTGTGAACTCTCTCAAGGATTATCGAAGCACGATTCTCCTTTTCATGAAAGGTGGACTTTACATACTTCCCCATGGTGCAACCCTTGCACTGATCTAACTGATCAAGTGTTCCCATTGGAATTCTAGTAGATATTTGTTGCATGAATTTCAAGGCTCCATGATGAAGATGGCCCAATCACTTGTGCCATAATTCGCCCTTATCCCGACTCACCACTTTTTCCACCTTTCCCATCATGGAAGCGCAACCATCTACCTCCAGCTTATAGGGATTATTAACTCGAATCCCTATCCTCTTGACTTGACCTGTTGTTTTATGTCGCAGGAAATATTTTCCATCACTGAAAACAATGCCATATCCTCTGTCCTCAACATTGAGACTGAGACAAAGTTTTTCTTCAGACCTGGATCATGCATAACATCTTTCAATTGAAATGGTTTACTTGAATCCCTCTGAAAGGTAATGGTACCTGTTATCACAAAATCAGACCTGATAGGCTGCTCATCAAACCAATATTGTGTAACTATTTCAAACCAATCTTTTGGTTGAGGCTTAGCCTCCTCAACCTGAGAGCGCTCTCTCAAGGGTTTATGATTTTTGATAAATATGTATATGACTAATTCTATATGAGATAAAAACAGATAAATGATGTAAACTAGTTGTAAATCACATTAGCAAGTGTACATTGGGCTTATGGATTCATGATAGCTTTACAAAACCAAGATAATCTACCTAGCATGGAAGTCAAGGCATATTAGAGTTCAAGTCAAGGAATAAATATGTAGAACAGTGAAACACACAGTCAGCTTGTCTATGAAGGAATTCAGAGCATCATTGATGAATTCTGAGTAACATAAGAAAACACCACTGCAATATAATATTGAAAAAATGTCATTAGAACAAGAACATACAAGAACTCCTTATGAATCTTGAGTTGTCTAAGTAGAAATTCTGTATTAGGCTGAAAACAGTCACTTACATAAAACGGAGTCTTTTTGCTAACAAATGTCCAACCCTTTCTATTTCGACTCCTTGATCTTTTATAGATCATTTACATCATAATATAAACTTATCTACAACTAGATACATTGAATTCCTATGCTTTGACACCTATACTAACCATGAAACATGGTATTTATTACAAACACGGCTGTAAAACTGATATAGAGTCCTATTACAAATAGAATTAGAACTCTTTTGATTCCACTCAAAACAGCTTTATCTAAACTTAATTACATCATTTTCCACCTATATTTCCATTAAGTCGAATCCTGATGATGAGCTCTAACCCGTTATGACCATGATGTTGATGATGTTGATCTCCTGCAATTTAGGAAACTGCTCCCCTGTTTTTAGCTAAGGATCCCTTTAGTTTATTGAGATTTTCTGACCACTTCCAACTGATAATTTCGAGGCTAATTCATGTTAGGAACATTTTTGACATATGTCCCAAGTCATCCCTCAATTCCAATTGTGTAAAACCATTTTGAACTTCTCGAAATAATGAAAACAGACCTGCGCTACGAAAGCAGCACAGTTTCGTAGCACTTTTCGTAGCGCGGTCTATTTACCCATTTTCCTTCAAAATTTAACCTTCTTTCCTTCAGATTTACCTTGATATTCACTTGATATAACTTCCATAGAAATTTCAAATCAAAACACTTGGTGTTCCCTCCAAAATTTGATAAGAAAAAGGGTGAAAAATCTGCTACAGTAGTTTCGTAGCACATTTCACCCTTTTTACACTACAGGTGCTACGAAACTGTTGTGCAAGCAGTTTTAACCAGATTTTGACAAAATTTAAAACAAAAAGGTACCACAGCTTTAGACGATTATTAGCTTCATCAAAACCATCATCTATTTGGATTAAAAACATAATCTTCACAAAATATAATCCTCATTTTCCATTTAGAGTTTGTGTTGAATTTGTCATTTTGTACTTCTGCGCTTTAGTTCATCTTGAGACTGTCTTAATTGTAGCTCCAAATCCTCTACTTGGCCTCTTAAATTTTTGTTACTTTCTCTCAAATGAGTGTTGATCACTCTAACAAGCTTTTCTTCTTTAATGGCTGGAACTGTCCATGTGAAGAACTATTGTGCACTGCTTGGGATCTCTAACCTAGCCACTGTTTGACCTTCCCAAACAACCTTCAATCTCTTGAATTCTATCTTCTCAATGTTCTGTTGTCTTGCCCTATTTCTCATCATTTCCAGCTCTTAATTTTCTAGCTTCAACTTTTCTTCCAGCATTTGACTTTCTAACATGTGTTCCTTTCCCTTCCCAATCTTGTTGGCTACATGCTCCACTATAGGTGATGAGATATCAATCACCTCTTCAGAGACTTTGGTTTCTTCAATGGTTACTTGGATATCTTTGCTGCCTTCTTGGAGTCTCTTTTCATGCCTGGTTAAAGGTTTCCTAGCTTGAAAAACAAAAGCTGCATTCTCACCTTCAAATTCCAATTTCTTTGTTGATTTCATTTTTCTCTGTTTGGGTTCATTCACTTCAATGAAATCTGCCTGCACAATGGGTGGTTCTTATATGTCTATTGCATGCAGTATATCATCCAAGTTTCCTTTCATCATTAGACTGTCCTCTGCCATTGAAATAGTTGCTTTTCCCTTTGATGCTGATACTTGACTTCTTGTCTTTCTCTGGCTTTCCTGCTTACTGGCCACCTGTTTTTTTTTTGTTTCTTTGACCTTTTCTACTTTCTGTTTTGTAGGTGATGGGGTTTTTGCAACAAGCACTAATGCTTTCTCAATTCTGTTTTCAACCTGTTTCCTTGGTTTCAACTTCACAAACCTCTTAGCTTTGGTAACCACTGGCTGACTGGATTCTGCTACTAGTGGTGAAGGATTTCCCTTGATCTTAGGGTTTCTAGCTGGGGTTAGGGCTTCCATTTCAAATCCGCTCATAAATAAAAAGGAAGACCAATCTCTATTTATTTTATGTCGCTAATTTAAAACCAGTAACTTAATCAAACCATGATGAAACAGAGATGTTTCACAGCCATGAGATTTAGCTTGGACTTTGTTAGCCATTTTGGAAAGGCTTCTATGCAAGTAAAATGGTAAATCTAATGATATCATTCCTATGAAACGCAACAGCAGTTTAAAATGATAAGTGTAGAATTTATGGTACCTACCTTCACATGTGAAATATTTTTGGATGTTGAATAGAAACTTTGCATAGTTATCCTTGATACAGCTCCTGGGTATTGCATTGTTCAAGTCCATGTCTACAAATTTAGGTTTCATAAACTCCTTGCATGGCTCCATGTCAAACCTAAAACCTTTAAACCAATATTGTTTTCCCCTTGGTATCTCTGTCATAGTAGCTATGATCTCAAGTGTCACTGGCATATTTATCATTCCAACTTTGGTAGTGGTTCCACTGAAAAGTAGAGCAAACTCTTTGGAGAAAAGTAGAGCAAACTCTTTGGACACTTGAGTGTGGCAACCCTGTAGCTTTTCACAAAATTTGAGACATCCAGCCTTGCTAAAAGCCTCCATTACCATTTTATCCTCCATAACAGCATTTGCATTCTCAGGTTCATATCTTAGACAATTCCCCCCTCTGTGAATCTTCTTTCCTCTGCCATGTTTCCTGTAGAAAACCTGTTTGTTTCTCTAAAACCTATAAAGCAGCCTCTCTTGACTAGATGACCAGCCTCGCTTGATTTGATGAGAGTTGTCTTTGGATGGAACAACCATAAATTTATCCTCATTGTTTCAGAGCTTGGACAACATATGTGAAGGTGAATGAAACAGGAATGACTCAATTAGGCAAAAATTCGAATTAGAGATGTCACTTCATGACCAAATGATGTTTGATTGATACCTTATCATGAATATGATGACTATAGGACAAGTGGGTACAACGAATTTGGTAATTAACTGACTCACCATACTTCTATCATGTCATTCCCCAACTGAAACTGACAAATCCCGGCTTATTTGACACGATAGCTACGAAACTACACTTTCGTAGTGCTCACAGTGTAAATTTTTCAATTTGCGCTATGAAAGTAGCAGCGATTTCGTAGTGCAAAACTCACTTTTTGAACTAATGGCGCTACGAAACTGTGGATTTGTAGCTAATTGCAGAAAATCAAACTAAAACCTACTTAGATGACCCTTAAACGAAAAATGTGAACTTTTTAACTATGGAATGGACCTAAAAAGACCTTTTTGAATTTTGATGGTGAACACTAAACCTCCAAAATTATGACATACCCTTAACCATACTAAAATGACTTTAAAAACTATTTAGATCATGATCAAAACAGAGTTGATATGCCATGTTTAAAAAAAAAAAAATTATAGTGATAACAGTACCAATGCCAGTCACACTGTATCATCCATCGTCGCCCATCTCTATATGCATCTGGAGATCTTTCTCCTCCAAGTCACTAAAAAGATCCTTATCTCTCGTCATGTGGAAGGAAGCACCACTATCCAAATACCACACTGATCCCAATGCACTTGACACCATGCATGCGATCAAGGAGAATTCAAGTTCAAATTTTGAGGCAAGGGCCTCACCAGCTGCAGCTCCAACAGCCTTCTTGTTCTTGTTTTTTTGCGGATATTTAGTAGCAATATGCCCATGTTCGTGACAATGAAAACACTTCACCTTGGACATATCCAGCTTCTTGCCTTTAGACTCAGATTTAGAATGGAATTTCTTCCCCTTCCCCTTCTTTGCCTTGGAAACCAAAGCACAATCCTCTTCATCATCATGCTTTTATGAAGAGCGTAATATTCCAAAACCTTAGCCTCCCAGCTAAATGGAATATTAGAGTTGTTTTATCACTAGGTAGGTGAATAAATGGGTAGCGAGGCCCATTAACCTCTTTAGAGGGGTCAATAACACTCCTAATGTGAAAGGAGTAAGAATAAGTAGCTAATTTGAGCACCCTTGGGTGTGAACAGAGATGGGATCATGTTGATTCAGTTAACTTTGACCAAGTCAACAAAGCTATCCACATACATTGAACTTCCTTGTTGGACAGTGCAGTTTTGGTGGAGGACAACTTGTTTGAGCTTGATGGCACATGTGGATGGGACCCAATGTGGAGAGGTTCACTTGCTATATATGGATAGGATGGGAGCCTTTGTTATTCATGCTTTGTATTTTATCTTTTGATCTTGTCTATTTAGACTTGGCTTCCTCTTGTTGTTTAGCAGGGTTGTAGTGTTGTTGAGAACAGGGTGTTCCCGAGCGGGAATCCCACCTCTTCCCTTGAGAGGCCTCTTGGGAGAGCTTGTCCTGTATTGCTCCACATCCAAGCTTGAGGCCAAGCACCATTCTTCAATCCCAGTGTTATTTCTGTAGCAGAATATTGTTGAGTTGCAGGGTGTTGCAGTGGAGGATTGTTACACCACTTCCGGGTCTGTTTCTCAGTAGAAGGTGCCTTCCTTATCTTGAGAGATCAGCTAGGAAGATTTATCAGCATATTTCATATCTTGGCAATAGGCCAGAGTAATCCTCATCTCCTACAGTGCATTCCCTTGCAGGAAATGCATCATTTTGCATAGAGTTTCTACAGTAGGGTTAAGGCCCTTGTTTCTGAGCGAGTTTCCTAGGGAAAGGGCCAACCCTTCTCCCATAAAGCTAGAGGAAGGGATTCTCATCCCTCTTTTGTATTATTCAGCTATATTTATGTAATTTTGTAGTAAGACTACATTTTCTGAGTTGAATATTCAGATCTACTCTTTTTGTACTCATGCTTTCAAGAAACCCTTGTCGGGTTACCTTTATAATGCAATAAGGAGGCCAGATCTTCATTTTCTTGTCATATTGTTCCATAAAGTTCTAGATCCATGTTATTTTATCATTATACTTCAGAAACCCTCATAAAATAACGTTTTACATGCTTCAATATTTTTTTGCATAACATAAGTCATGGGATTTGGCTATTTTTAAGCTGATATGAAGCCAGGAGGTATGTTTAACATATCAAAAGGGGTTTCTTTCTGATCCTATTTTGTATGTGAGGGCCTAACATAATATTATAAGGGAACCAAGCATTATTTCACCCAATAAAAACACAGATATTCAGAAATAACATTTTCAGGCTCTATTTGCTGCATTTTCCCCACTTGGGAATGTGTAGAAGTTCTTCTTTTGTTGTTGTTTCACTCATTTGATGGCTATGTGTTTTTTAACACATAATATGAGTATATTTTTCACTAAACATCCATTATTATGTTCATGAGTTTTTGTAGCTCCACATTTGGAATAGCATAAGATATTCCCAATTGTGTAGATTTTCCCTATTTTGGGATATTACAGTGGTATCAAAGCATAGTCTTGGCTCAGCCTGTGGAATTAAGCCATGATGCTATCAAGAGGAGGAGATATGGACAAAAATAAGACTCCATTATGTGGAGAAATAAAGGAAGATAGGCTTACAAAGCTTCTTCCAAAATCTATGCACTGGATCAATGAAGATCTTAAGAAGATGAGAGGAGAGATGAAATCTCCTAAGGAAGTTGGATCTAGAGCCAGATCTAGATTTTCACATGATAGGTGTGAGCATGCAGCTACACCCTATTATGCACAGCGCAGTCAAATTCCCAGATCTACTATGAAAGAGATGAAAGAAGAGGAAATGCCAAGGAGGGGAACTCTTAGTAATTTTATGCAAGAGTATGAATCTCAAAATGAAAAGTTTAGAGACCATATTACTTTCAAATATTTTTGAAAGATCAAGGTGGAGAGGAGCAAGCTACATGACATGGATAGATTTTCTCTATCTACCTTTGATGGATCCCCAACTTGTTCAGCCAAAGCTTGGGTGGAGAAGTTGTGTACTTATTTGCAATGGCACCAAGTTTCTGAAGATGAAGCCATCAGAGTTGCAGCACTGCACTTTGAAGGTAAGGCCCATGCTTGGTGGATGTTTGAGTCATTTTCATTGAGAAATGTTAATACTTCTTCTTTTTCAAAGTTCACTAAAATATTGGTAGAAAGGTTTGATGAGAAACATGAGACAATCAAACCAATGAAACTTTTGCATAAGTTGGGAGGACTTACAAACTCAAAACCACTTCAGAAACCTATTGGAGGAAATCACATCTTGCATGATACCTTGCTAGAGGCAAGATCCTTGTTTCATAACCTTGGACAAGAGGGCATGAAGGTTCCTTTTGCAAAGAAGGATCCTCTTATTGAGCAGTTACCTCCTATTCATATTGAATATGAAGAGAAGGATGGGGGTTACAGCGCTGTCACATCTAGAGCATATCTAGTGCCTCATGCAAAGGAAGGAGGAGCACATGCTCCAACCGAAGGATTTATTGTGTCAGTTCAAGAAGTTCCCCAGGATCTCATACATGGAGGTCCAAGCACAATCAGTGATCAGCATGATTGTGCAACATTGCAGCTGGAAGGAGGAGGTAGGAAGGAAGAGCAGCATCACCAGATGAGACGCACAAACCCTTCTCTATTTCAAGAAGATAATGCAAAGAGGAGGCAGACTGTGCTGTGCTGTGAGGGAAAGGGCAAGGTTTCCCAACCATATGAACAGTCTTCTCTTACCATTGATGTCTCACTCTATGGAGGCATTCCACCGAGGAGACCACCAGATCTGAATTTGGTAAGAGGAATCTTGCCATTTGATTCACCACTCTTCGATTTTGGAGAGGTGAAGAGTTTGGAGGAATACTTTGGCATGGGGGATTTCAAAGTAGCAGGAAGCAGCATGAGGAGAGCTTCACATGCCAGATCACCAGCGCTGTCTCTTGGGAGGATTGATCCATATTGGAGGTCTCAACTCTTGGTAGAGTACTCCAAGGATCTTGGTGCTTGCATGATTCTTGATGACCCTAATGGAGATGAAAAATATATGGTGGATGATATGGTCATCTATTCTTATGGTAGAGTCTTCTTAACTAGAGCTTCTAAGCTCAAGGAGAAGCTACTACATGCAGCACATGAGGACTTCTTTTCCATGCATTTTGATGCATATCTTTCCTTGGCAGAGGAGTTCATTGGGGAGGGCATCCAGCATGACATATTTCAGCATATGGAGAGATGCATAGCCCGGATGATGATAGATAGGATGTCACAGCCACTTCCCTACTCTTTGGAGGTAAGGGAGAATTTCCAGTTGAGCCATTTCAGCTCAAGACCTCAAGTACATGATGGAGAATGTACAATTTCACTTTATGTTTTGTACTTCTTTTCTTTATATGAGTAGCATATTGTACCAAGGAGGATTACTCCTTCTTGCATATTGTATAATGATGTACTTGAAGCCATTTGTAGCATTGGCATTGGCTATCTCATTGGTGGTTTGTGGGGGAAGCCACATGGTTTTCGGTGTGCACCATTGACACCACTTTATACTTTCATGTTTATATCTTGTAAGATGATTGTGGTAGCAAACAAGCGCTAGAAAAGCACTTGTTTTTTATTGATTTGATGCAGGCAAAGGATGCACTACGCTGGTTCCTTATGTGGGACCTTGATCCACTTTTCGGTTGTCATATGACAACTTGTTTCTATTTGTTTTTGCTTCCATGTATTGCTGATATTTCTATGTTCTTGGGAAGCTTTGTTTGGGGAGTGGGGAATGAGTTGAAGAAGCCCATTGGAAGTATGATTCTCCCTACTTTTCATGGTGCATGTTTCAGGAGCAGTAATGGGCAGCCCATGATTGCCAAATTACATCTCTTTTCTTCATGTGGGAGGAGCCATTTGGAGAACTTGAGTTTTTGGAGGAGGCACTTCATGGTTTATTTGTTTGGTGGGGTAGCTTGGGCCACTCTTGGAGGTCATAATATTTCAGGCCAAGAGCAGAAACAGCCCCATACTTATAATGAATGGAGATAGAAACCACTTGGGTGGGAGGATCCAATCTCTCCATGCAGCCCCAACACATTGTATGAACCAGGGGTTGAGGATATTTTTGAGCTAACTAGATTGGCTCACTTCATTTGGATGATAGCATGGGTGTGGAAGTCACTCATTGGGAATAATATTCCCCATTTTCATCATCACTCCTACCTTGAGGAGGCCATTGGACAACAGGGAGATTTCCACTTACATCTTCCACCTTTCTATGATGTAAGCCATATGGTTTTTCATGCTTGGGAGGAAACATTGGAGGACAGATTTGTAGCAGATCATTTTGAGCAGTGGTGGAGACTTTTGATGAGGAGGCCACAAGAAGAGGAGGGGAGGATTTTTTCTCTCCTTATATAGTTGCTTGAGGACAAGCAAAATTTTTGAGGGGAGGACTATAATATTCCAAAACCTTAGCCTCCCAGCTAAATGGAATATTAGAGTTTTTTATCACTAGGTAGGTGAATAAATGGGTAGGGAGGCCCATTAACCTCTTTAGAGGGGTCAATAACACTCCTAATGTGAAAGGAGTAAGAATAAGCAGCTAATCTGAGCACCCTTGGGTGTGATGGGATCATGTTGATTCAGTCAACTTTGACCAAGTCAACAAAGTTGTCTAGATACATTGAACTTCCTTGTTGGACAGTGCAGTTTTGGTGGAGGACAACTTGCATGAGCTTGATGGCACATGTGGATGGGATCCAATGTGGAGAGGTTCACTTGATATATATGGAGAGGATGGGAGCCTTTTTTATTCATGCTTTGTATTTGATCTTTTGATCTTGTCTGTTTAGACTTGGCTTCCTCTTGCTGTTTAGCAGGGTTGCAGTGCTGTTGAGCACAGGGTGTTCCCGAGCGGGAATCCCACCTCTTCCCTTGAGAGGCCTCTTAGGATATCTTGTCCTGTATTGCTCGACATCCAAGCTTGATGCCAAGCACCATTCTTTAGTCCCAACGTTATTTCTGTAGCATAATATTGCTAAGTTGCAGGGTGTTACAGTGGAGGATTGTTACACCATTTCTGGGTCTGTTTCTCAGTAGAAGATGCCTTCCTTCTCTTGAGAGATCAGCTAGGAAGATTTATGAGCATATTTCATATCTTGGTAGTAGGCCAGAGTACTCCTCATATCCTATTGTGCAGTCCCTTGCAGGAACTACGTCATTTTGCATAGAGTTGTTGCAGCAAGGTTAAGGCCCTTGTTTCTGAGCTAGTTTCCTAGGGAAAGGGCCAACCCTTCTCCCGGAAAGCTAGAGGAAGGGATTCTCATCCATATTTTGTATTATTCAGCTATATTTCTGTAATGTTGCGGTAATACTGCATTTTCTGAGCTAAATTTTCAGCCTACTCTTTTTGTACTCATGCTTTCAAGAAACCCTTGCCGGGTTACCTTTATAATGCAATAAGGAGGCCAGATCTTCATTTTCTTGGCATATTGTTCCATAAAGTTCCAAATCCATGTTATTTTATAATTATACTGTAGAAACCCTCATAAAATAACGTTTTACATGCTTCAGTCTTTTTCTGCATAACATAAGTCATGGGATTTGGTTATTTTTAAGCTGATATGAAGCCAGGAGGTCTGTTTAACATATCAAAAGGGATTTCTTTCTAATCCCATTTTTTATGTGAGGGACTAACATCATATTCTAAGGAAACCAAGTGTTATTTCACCCAGTAAAAATGCAAATATTCAAAAATAACATTTTCAGGGTCTATTTGCTGCATTTTCCCCACTTGGGAATGTGTAGAAGTTCTTCTTTTGCTGTTGTTTCACTCATTTGATGGCTATGTGTTTTTGAACACATCATATGAGTATATTTGTCACTGAACATCCATGATTTGTTGCAGCTCCACATTTGGAATATCTTAAGATATTCCCAATAGTGTAGATTTTCCCTATTTTGGGATATTACAAAGAGTCGTCTCTAGTGTTCCACCTAAACTCCTCCTGCACCAGATCTAACCACAGTCGTTCCCTACCCGGAAATTTTTCCCGTCCGTTGACAGAGTCTTCATAACTGTGCCAACTGTTAGGAAGTCCCAAGAGAGCCAAGCTCACCAAATCATCATCAGCAACAGTTATTCCCACACTCCCCAGTTCATCCCGACATTGGAAAAACTTCGTGAGATAATTTGGAATTTTGTCTCCCTTTTCCATCTTGATATTCTTGAGTTTATATTTGAGCGCCAATTTCCTATGGTCGTTGCTGCTTTGGAAAAGATCCATCAAAGCCTTCCGCATAGCATATGGTGTGGCTTTCGCATGAATGCTTGATACATTGTGGTCTCATACACCTTCCAACAGAATCCTCCTCGCCTTTGCCACTTTCTTTTTCCATGCATCAATTAATGCAGCATATCTCGAAGTGGGCTTAGGAACATCATTGTCGATGAATTCCTTCAAGCCATTATCTTTGAGCACATCGTCCATCTTGTCCTTCCAAGCAATGTAGTTCAAGCTGCCCTCGAGTTCATACTCTAACCTCGATCCATTTTGGATTCTCCTAATCTAACAATTATATGCCACTGTTAAATATAGAATCGCTTCTACAAAATCTTTGCGGAATTTAAAACACAATAGCCAATAGCAATATCATGAAGAAATATCAATCACACATAACACAGATAATTTACCGGGAAAGCATAAAGCTAAAAACCCCACTATCTTCTATTATGTATTATATCATGGATCATGAAACAATTACATACAAAGCTCTACTCCAAGAGCTCTCAGTACAATAGCTAACTGTCTCACACTGTCATACAAAAATTGGCAAGTTCCTTAGCCAATTTACTGCCTCCAGATGGCTTACCTCTACTGCACAATCCCAGCTGATAGCAATCCCTGAATGAATGGAATCTTGCTTGCCTTGACTGTGAAATCCTCATTGGCACATCCAATGTGTGTGTGGTTGCATGTGTGCAACCGATAATGTCACAACTGATAGTCAATCTGTCCCTTTCACCTACATCTCAACTGGGTCTCCACTGGATCTGACATGCATGTAGTTAACAGTAGTAAATATTCAGTTGCATGTGAGACCACTGATTTTGAATTAATTAATAATTAATTCAATTGATCTCTCACTAGTGTGTCTTCAGTTACAACTAGAACAACTGAATTTAACTCACTTAACTGAGTTAAACTACTTTACAACTTTCATAACTACACTTCCAAATCTGTTACAAATTCGAATCACTCAGTTACAACTAAGTCCACTTGCATGTCCCACAAACCAACCACTCAACTCAAAATTCCTATAGCTAATTGATTTTCCACTTCATTTAATTATTTCCAAGTGCTCATTGATAATAGATTATTGTTTATTGTCCAACTAATATTAAGGGATAATAATAGCCGACATGCATCTATAAATAGACATGCAATCTATAAACAAAACTTGTACATACATCTATAAATAGTCCCCATATATAAACAGAATTTTCTCATGCATCTATAAATGGACATCCACCTAAAAATAGCCTGAGGCTCCATCCTAGTGTAGGTGCATAATTTTCACTAGGACCTTCTTGTTGAATCTCAATAGATAAAACCAAATGGCTCGCATCATAAAGAAGTGGGAGGTCCATGGTGGAAACTACATGCTGTCTAATGTCCTCATTAAGGCATGGAACATGAAAAATGTTGGGGATATCACTCCCAATGAGAAGCTCCAACCCATGTGTTACTCATCCAACAAGATGGATCACCATGTGTGGCCCATAGAAAAGCTTCTCAATCTCCTTCTGCAATGTAAATGGTCTGTAAGGTTGAAAATGGAGATAGACCAAATTGTCCACCCCACGTTGTCTCTCTCTCCATCCATGATCTGTGTAGAGCTCATGTTGATCTTGGGTTGTAGCAATGTTTTCCTTAAGAGACCATAATACATCCTGACTCTCTAGGATCCAATCTTGGGTTCTAGGAACCTTGCTTGCTCCATCCATTCTAACAACAATGAATAGAACATAATCACCATATGGAACCAAAAATAGAGATACATTGATTGCCTATGAGATGTCAGATGGTGGAAATAGTTCCCCAAGTGGAACTAGCGCAGCTCTGCCCCTTGTTGCCCTAGAACATAATGTGGTAAGTGGCTTCCTAGCCACTTGCTTGTTGCCTCTATTTTCTCATCTACCTGGGGATAGTAAATAGTACTTGGTGTCAACTGGGTACACCCCAAACAAGACATCACCTGTCTAAAGTGATCTAGGAAGTGGCTATCTCTATCACTGAATGTGGTCCCAAGAAGACCATGAAGTCCAAGGAGAGGCTTGCCTTCTTGTAGAGCAATGCACTGTAAATAAATGGTGAACCAAAAATAGAGATACATTGATTGCCTATGAGATGTCAGATGGTGGAAATAGTTCCCCAAGTGGAACTAGCGCAGCTCTGCCCCTTGTTGCCCTAGAACATAATGTGGTAAGTGGCTTCCTAGCCACTTGCTTGTTGCCTCTATTTGCTCATCTACCTGGGGATAGTAAATAGTACTTGGTGTCAACTGGGTACACCCCAAACAAGACATCACCTGTCTAAAGTGATCTAGGAAGTGGCTATCTCTATCACTGAATGTGGTCCCAAGAAGACCATGAAGTCCAAGGAGAGGCTTGCCTTCTTGTAGAGCAATGCACTGTAAATAAATGGTGAAGGAATATAGATTCTTTTCTAGTTGACCAATGATTATAAAGTTACAATACTTACCATGTATTGTTGGCAAGCTGGTGATGAAATCCATAGATGAGCTCTCCCATCTCTCTCCTAGAAAAGGAAGTGACTGCAACAACCTTGCAAGATGGTTGTTTTCCGCCTCTTTCTTCAAGAAAACTATGCACTTCCTGACATGTTGGAGCACATCCTCCTTGAGACCCTCCCATGAGAATCTCTCCCTAATGGCCTAATATGTCCTGATGAAACCCTGGTGGCCAGAAAGGGGTGAATTATGTCATGCATGTAGAACCTTCTCCTTGAGTTTAGAGTCTCTAGTCAAGAAGATATGATCCTGGTAATAGATGACTCCACCCATCACTCTATATTCCTCATCAATTACCTACCCATCAAGTACCTCACATGTGAAGTTGTTCTTGGAATACTCCACCAATAGTTGGGACTCCCAATCTGGATCCACACTCCTTAATGACGGCGTTGCTGGCCTATATAATAAGGAACCTGCCACCTCATTGCTCCCCTCTTTGACATGCTCAATGCCAAAGCCACATGTCAGAATATTGATATCCCACTTTTGTTTCCTTCCTTGCAGTTGTTTTTTCTCATGAAAGGAAGTTTATGGTGGTCAATCTTCACTTGGAAGCTATTTCCCTTCCAAAACTTCCTGAGTTTGGCTAATGCATGTATGAA
Organism: Pinus albicaulis; assembly: GCA_034641835.2. Lineage (NCBI taxonomy): Eukaryota > Viridiplantae > Streptophyta > Pinopsida > Pinales > Pinaceae > Pinus > Pinus albicaulis. The sequence goes on from CM076580.1 coordinate 377,230,589, forward strand.
TTCCAACAACCCCTTACCATATAGGGAAGACTCCTTCCTAAGTGGAATTATCTTCTGACTCTCAAAAGCTATGGAGTAGCCCCTTTGCACCATAATTGTGTCATCATCCACTCCTGAATCATCATCTCTCATTGCAAGAGGCTTGGTGAGATTTGGTAACACTGATACCAAACAAATATCCATCTCCTCCTTGAGCCAATAAAAAGCCCTCTGCATTGTGTTGGTCTCATCCAAGGCTCCCTTCTTAGCCATATCTATGAATGGTGCAACTTGTTGTGAGAAATCTTTAACCAACTCCCGGTCTGGTGGCCTTCCTGGTGAAATTCCTCCAAATACTACAACATCATGGTCTAGAGTAGACTGCATATATGAGTGGACTGATTTGTCCCTGCTTTCTCTGCACAAATTAATATCCATCTTATGTACGGAGGCTTCCTGAGGTGGATAGGTGTGCATACCCCTGATCATCTGATGCTTACCGCTCTTCTTATCTATTCACTCCATCTGCAAAGTCTCCCAATCTGTGGTGACCTTCCCCAAAGTAATCAACCATTGCACACCCAATATCACATTGGTGTCAGGAATGTTGGCCAAAAATAAATGATCAGTCAAAGTGTATGTCCCCAAGGTTATAGACAATGTTGGGACATACTTCATACACTGCATGGTTCTAGCTCCTGGAACCAAAACTAAGAATCCCTCAAAATCATTAGTGGGTATTTTTCTCCTCTGTATTAACTGAGCATCAATAAAATTTTGGGTAGCCCCACTGTCAATCAATATTGATACCTATTGCCCATGAACTGTACCTCAGACTCTCAAAGTCAGATACTTGGGTACTCCACACAAAGATGCAATCGCCCCTCCAATTGGAGCAAATGCCCCATTTTCACCTCTTGGTGGTGGTGGATCCTCTCCTGGTGTCACAGCACTGATGTCTCCTTCTGTTTTTTCTTCTTCCTCCTCTTCACTATCAGAGAACACCTCAATCTAGTGTTCTTTTCCTACAGCACACCAATGCCCTGGTGCCCATGGTTCTTGGCATGTGAATCAAAGCTTCCTCCTCCTTAAGTCTCTTCTGACATCATCACTAAGAGGCCCCTTGTTCTAGTTCTCCTTTGGAGGAAGAACCTTCACATCTTTCCCCTTGGACTGAAATGGAGCTCTTTCTCTTGTAAAAGCATCCTATAAGTCCCTAGCCCTCTCAATGGAATTTTGGAGCGTAGTTCATCTAGTGGAATTAACCAACCCATGCAGAGGCTCTGTTAGCCCATCAATGAACATATAAACCCTCCTAGTTGTAGATAAATCAGGCACCATGACGAAAAGTTTTAGAAATTCAGAGATATAGGTCTCTGGATTACCTGACTTCTTGAGCTTGGCTAGCTCAACAAAAGGTGCCTCCGAGTCTCTTCGATCAAATCTCTCTACTAATCTCCAGGTGAATTATGCATATGAAGTCACATTGGCATGTCCCAATGTAGAAATACCGTGAAACCACCAATCATGTGCCTCACCTTCAAGGTGAAACGATGCTATCTTAATGGCTTCAATCTCTGGTACTTGGTTCAACTGAAAATAGATATCTAGTTTCTCCACCCAATACTTGGTTGTGCACTTGGATGACCCATCAAAAGAAGGCAGAAAAATCTACCCATAGTACGATGTAGATCATTGTTCTGCATGTACCCTCCACTCCTATTGTTATTCTGGCGTCTCATGTTGTCCTTGATCTGACGGAACTCCTGAAATTTTAGATTATATTTGAATCTCTAAGATTGAGACTCATACTCTAGAAAATAATCTTCAAGATTATATTGTTCTTGGGATCCACCACCTCCATTTCCTACTGCTATGAATGTAGGCATAGTGGAGCATTGGGAAACTTGTTTCATTACTGGTTGCTCACACCAGTGATGTGAAGTGTCGGAGCTTTCTCCATGTAGAAACCTTCTTGGGGTCTCTTTATGCCTTTCCATCCTCATCTCCTTGATTTCCCTGGAAATATCCTACATGGTTTGGAGAAGAAGCTTTGGAAACTCCTTTTCATCCATTTCTCCTAATATTGGTGTTTTGCCTTTGTCTTCTTCGTTGTTTGTATAATCAAACCTCTATTTTCTACTAAGATATCACTTCTCCCGTTATGTGAGAGGCTCTCCTTCTTCTGACGACATAGATGTTAATCTACATAGGCTGAGCCAAGATTATGCTTTGATACCAATATAATATTCCAAATTAGGAAAAATGGGAATATTGAACATAAAACTGTAAAATGTAGTAAAATATCATTACATCAACATGATCATATCATAGAGGCATTTTATTAGATATCATAGCAGAAAATGAGTACAATATCTTGAGGAAAAATACACTCAAGTTAGGCCAAAACAAACCTCAAATGACCCAGTACATAAAACATGAAATATTGTTGCTATACAAAATGTCAGAAGGCCATGACTGCGCAGTCCTATGGAGAAAAACTGCAAGGTAAAACTAAAAATACATAGAAATTCTGATATACTTCTTATAAAATGTCGGGATCATAGATCTAGGCTCTCTAGCACTATTCCGAGACAACCCAGAAAAGGTTTCCAGAAATATACAATATGGAAATTGCAGCCATGGGGCTGAATTACGCTCTGCAACTATGTGACTACTAGTAGGTGGCTAATATAATATAAAAATGGTTGTAACTCCTCCCAATAGATCCTCCGGATGAAGGGATGATCCCCTCACTGGAAAACAATCTCAAAAACTTGGGTACTTGACTCTCCACTGCAACTACCCTGCAAAATAACGCAATTCCTGAAGGAGACTATGTTGTTGAAGATGGTTGAATATTGGCCTGATGCCAGATGATGGAATGAAGCTCAAAGGAACCTCTCTTGAGTGGGCACTCGAAGTCCCCCAAGGATGAGGGTGGGATTTCCCCTGGAAACACCCTTGTGCTAAACATCATAACAGACTCTGCTAAACAACTGAAGCATGTAGAAAGTCATAAAAGACTAAACATAAACAATATTCAGAATGCCTTCTATGGCTTCCATCCCCTTCTTTATATGATTTGTGAGCTTCCCCACCCTGGGTACCACTCATTAAAGATGCTACTCTCATGGACACTCCCTCCCACTATGATTGTGTTGTCCTCCAATAACTCTCCACTACATCCATGACAATGTTATTGATTTGGTTAACCTTGACCACATCCTCATGATTTAACCCCTATTCACACCTAAGAGTGCTTTATTCAACTGATAAAATGGTCCACATTCACATTAGAAGTGGTTTTATTCCCACTAAAGAGATTTATGGGTCTCTCTACCCTCTTATTATTGATAAAAGAAAAAATTAATATTCCAACTAGCTAATGGCTAATTAGGAATATTACAAAATTTATGATATTTCCTAACATGGTCTTCAATATTTGCAACATTTCCCTAAACAACTTTGAGGATAATGCATCTATATCGCCCCAGGCGGCCTCAATGGAGGTTTGGGCACAAGAGTTGTGCAAGAAGGGTGAGTTGAATGTAGGAGAAGGTGGTGGTCCAATCCTACCATGATAACCATGTCTTGAGAGGATAAATAGATGACCATTGTATCGTAATTGAAGTAGAAGTTAAAATAGAGCAAGCATAACAAGGAGAAAGCAGGTGGGTGAGTGGACAACAATGAGGGGAGAATGCAAGAGTTAGGGAAGAGATGCAAATTATTAAGGGAATTCAAAGGGCCATAAAGGAGACTGATCCAGATCACAGAGAGCCTAACAAGTAAAATCCCCCCCAAAAAAAGGAAAAAGAAGGGAGATTGAATTAAATAAACCAAAATTCCAAGTAGGAGAAAAAATTTAAAGCATAAGCTAATGCCAATCTTAAAATGAGTTTTCAAGAACAAAAAGTAAGAGGACAAACCTAAGCAATAGAGAACCATGCAAAGGAGTAACCCGAATAACGACTGATAGCCTCATACTTCTAGCATTAATCTCTAAGCTTCCATGTTGCTTGACTACTTGGTGTACTAGCCCAAAATTACCCATCTGGGGGTTGGTCACCATGGTTTAAGACCATACGTTTCAATCAATTTCTAGTGTTCGACTACATAGAAATATTCTGCTCACTTCACAAAATTATAGCTATGTTCTTGTCCTCACATAACCATAATTGCCTCTCTGAACTAGCTATCAAGTAATCCTTGATGTCGATGCGCTTGAGAGAGCGCTCGCACACACACATATAGCGCAATGAAGGACTTTCTTAGTTTAAGTCAAAGTTCCTGGCGATGGGATGGCCATGCAAGTTCCTAGGTGGGGTTAGCCTATTGCCCTTGTTTAAACCTTAGCCTCATCATTTTAGTCTTATCGTGTGGATTAGCACCCTAAGGGGGGGATAATGTCCTTGAACATTAATTGAAAGTTCTTGATTAAAAAATTGTCAATGTACCTAAAATTTTAATGACCCACCTTTATAATATGAGTATGATAGATGTAATAATGCACTAATCAAAGAATATATGGGGGGAATTTGAGGTTAGATATCCACAGATCATCATAGGTTTTTCGTCTGGAAATTCGAAACAGTAGGAACAAAATTTCCTCACAGGGGTTACCCACTTGGGTGGTTAGCAATGCCAATGATCAAAATGGAGGAGAGAGCTTAAGGGTTAATAATAAATGTGTGGAAATTGATAATTGTTGTAGAACCAAAAGTACACATGAAATAAGTAGCTTGGTGTAGAATTTTAGTAACAGAAGGACATTCGTATAAATATAGTAATAAAAATGCTAAGAGAGATCTAAAGTTACACACAACAATGTCTAGCATGAATGTAGGTGTTAACCTTATCATTTGTGCATAAAACTATGCAAATTACCCTAGATTTGGGTGTCCATGGATCACCGTGTATGTAAAATATAATATAATTAAGTAATAAAGTGGACATTCCCACTTTTTCCTTTATCTTCAAATGAATTCCCCCCAAACAAATTTGCTAAGAAAAATTCCCCAAATGTGATAGGAATTTTCTCAAAATTCAGAGTTCCATCTTTTATCCTTGGGTGTTTTGGGCACATTTTAAGAGTACCCATATCACTTGCATTTGGAAAAAAAGAGCAAATGAAGACAAAAATTTACGTGAAAAAAACATGGGCTCGTTGAAAAGATTTCAACTTTTCCCCTTGTTAACTTATTCCACTTTAATTATTCAAAACTTTCACGATAAATAATCACCTAAACTACAATTCACTTTATAAACAAATGCATGTTATAACTAGTAATGACATTGGTTATAGATAAGAAAGTAATGGATAATTAAGGTGAGACTTGCTAGTAGTGTTGAAATTTGATGTTGTTACTATCTTCTAATTTCCACTCTATAAAACTATGCCCATGTTATATTAAATTCAAACATTTCATAAACCATAAAGTGGTGAAAGAATGTTAAGGCGATGAAAGGAGGGCTATAAAATTTCAATTTTTAAGAACCCTGAACAAATTGAAGAGTGGGGCTTGAAATTCGATAGTATGGATAATATTTTTTATATGCATAACATTGAAAAGGTAAAAAAACCTAGATGGATAACGATTTTTTTCTATAATCAAGAATCTTTGTAGTACATTGTTCAATGCATTCTTAAAAAGTAGTTGCTTTTGTATTTTCTTAATTGTTTGCTAGCATGTTCGTGACTTGTGGGACTATCTTATAGTCTAAGAAACTACGACTCAGGGGCATATAAGTTTTCAAAATCACATAGGGATCACACCCATTTTAGGCCACGCCAACACTTAACATGGATACACTTTTTTTGGTGTCTTATTCTTACTACCAAAAGCTTTGAACATTGGGAACTGTTAGCCACCTATAAAATTTTGGCATAGAAAACAAGTGGCTAAATATGTTTTTGAGCCTTAAATAGAAACATTTCCTTTGAAAATATACCATTCTTGAAGCCTCCATGTGTCTTCTGTCCTTTGAAGAAATATTCACTGTTGTTTCCATTAAAGAACCCTGCTGATTGGTGGAAAAAACTGCTTTCAAGAGGCCTCCATTTTCTTCCTTTTCATTCCCACAAATTCCCCTTTTTCCACCTTTATTCCCTTCACAAAATTCCTCTCTAACCCTCCATTTAACCTCTAAATCCTCCTAGGTCCCCTTTTAAACCATATACTACCTTTTATTTGGTTTAAAAATGCCTCTTTTCATCTACCGGAACCCCTTTCTAAGCCTTAAAAACCCTGTTTTTTGGCCTAAAATCACCCTTTAACACTTTAGGGCTTAAGCCGCTTTCGGCTTAGCCCTTAACCCTTTCCTCCGCATGTAACTCGCGCCTACGACCAAGCGCTAAGGCCTAATCATAATCGCAATAAACTCTGTCCCTTTGTTCTTTCCCTAAATCCCCGATGTGATGAACCTATCTCCTCCGCTCCCTCTTCTGATCTTAACCGTCCGATCATAGAATCCAACGATCAAGACTAAACCATTTCTCCACCCATAACCCCTTTCCATTACCCCTCTGATTGAGTATTGACTGTCGATCTTACTCCCAGATTCGATGGCCAGCGCTTAATCGCATCGTGCAAGTCTCAAAGTGCCATCCCCTTGTCTCTTCTAATTTGCAGTCCCCGATTCAAATCTAACCGTCCATTCAGAAACATCTAATGGCCAGTGCTTAATCACATTGCGCTCACCCCTCACACAATTCTCCACCATCTCGACCTCCGATTAAATCCCCGTTGTTGATTTTCTCAAATCCAACAGTCCACATTGCTTCTGCTCATCAAACCCCGCCCTTCTCATTTCTCCCCCATCAACAGATCTCGACCGTCCATTCGCAAGATCCAACGGTCGGGATTTAAACCACCATTGACCCCACTTACCTTTTCGCCCGTGCAGCTTTCCTCCATCGCGCTCTCCTCACAACCGTCCGATCTGACGTCACGGATCCAACAGCTAGCGCGCAGTATTGGGTGATTTTGCGCCCAGAAGTTAATGTTTTAAAATTACGCGATATGAGCAGTTTTTAAAGGACACGCGTTGCCTAGTCTATGGAATCATGTTGGTTTTGGGAAAACCATTTAAAACTTTGACCCCACGTGAAAACCATTCTAATTTTTCGCCTTATCGCCCTCCGCAACGTCATTCCATTGTTAATCTCAGCCGTCGATTTCTGAGATCGCACGGCTCTTATCAGATCGCAACCCCGTTCATGTGTTTTTCACCTATTTTCCCGAATGACTCCATCAAAGGATCTTGACCGTTATTTGTCCTAATCTAACGGCCCACATTATATCTCATTTTCATTTCATTCTCCATTCATCTATCCTCCAAAAGACTTCATCTGTTAATTCCGACCGTTGTTTAATCTAGATCGACGGCTTCGACTTAACCTCGCTCCCAAAACTCCAAAGCCAGTTCTAAGCCTATTTTCGCCAAGTTTTCTTAACCTTTATTGATTTTTTTCAGGTTATAAAGGTTTTTCCCAGAGTTTTAAAAGATTGCACGAAGGCCAGGAATGATTGTTCCAAGTCTTCAATAAACGAAGGGATCCAAGGAGTTCTTCATTAAACTAAACCCCTCCACCTGTGTGAACTTTATGTGCACTTGCGAAACAACAAAAACATAGTGAACATCAACTAAAAAGAGAGTATCAGCGCCTAAAGCACAATCAGAGCCAGATCAGTTAAACATGAAGGACAGATCAGCAGAGAAGCCTCTACACACCAAATCAGAGAGGCTAGTTATGTTCCATCGACCCATACTATCCCCTACAGTCCTATTTTCATTAACGCAGGTCACAGTTAAGGCAGTCAGAGATATTATTGATATATATGCAGTTCAGAAGTAAATTTCAAGCCTACCAGAGTTTCAGAAAGTGAAATAAAATAGCCAAAGTACGAATACAAGCAAAGGCCCATTTAATGAAGTATGGAGCATGTCACTTCTTCTCCATCAAGCCTCCCAGAGGCCGAGTAGCACTAAATTCTTCATTTAATTGGGCCAACAATATCTTTTTTTACTTTACCTCCTCATTCACCTATAAGTATTCACTGAAAATTTGTGGTTGGGGGTTGGGATTTTTTTTATTGTTAGAACTGTTACTGAGGGAAGGTAGTTGAGTAGTTTGTAATATAGTAGGCTGGGAAGAAAAGTTTGGACTGTAAAAAGCCACTGGGCTCAAAGTATGTGACAGGTTTTGCATATCAATTGAACAAGCAGATTCACAGGATCCTGGTCTATATTGTTGGTGATGTTTTCCTTACTGTAATTGTCTCCTTTCATGTTTTCATACTATCCATTATTCTCTGATAAAGAGCAACAAGCATAGATTAGGACATACTGCTGGAAGTACCCTAAATCTCACTGTCAAATCTTTATCTTTATGTTTTCCTCTAAATGTGTATCTTAGAACAAATTCAATATAATTTAACCAGTATAGAAGTTGGCTCGTCCATGCTTATTGATGTAAGAATATAGATTTTTCCTCTTAGATTTTCTTGTTTGGTTTCAGCTGAAAGAATTGGGAAATTGGGGATTTATAGTTTGCCCTGTCCACTAGGTTCATTTTCCAACAGTTAGCCTTTCTAAGATCCCTTTGAGTTGAGTGCCAAAAGTAGTGAAGGTTCAAAGTCTTTCTCTGATCTTAGGCCTAGCTCTATGTTTAATCTTAAATGCTTTCTAATGTCTGAAAGTGGTTATGAGGACTACTAGATTGTTTTCCTTGAGAGTATGCTGAAAGCAGGCCTAGATTTAAATGACATCTGACCTGATCTTAAGCTACCCTTCATGTCTTTACTGAGAGTTTCCTTTGAAATATGTCAAAAGAAGGATAGGTTCAAAGTCCTTACCTGATCTTCGACTACACTTTGGTCTCTTTCTTTCACCCACTCCTTAATGTTCCATTCCACCATCTATCAAAAATATCCTTTGGTATAGATGACTTGCCCTATGGAAACCCTTGGATATTTGTTACGCAAGTAAACCCTTTTATGACTCCATAGCCCAATGGATTGGCACTTCACTTCACTTATCTTCCCATGCTGAAACATCCTTCTACTTTGTTCCTTCTTCACTTCGATAACCTTCTCATTCAATGGTCTCCAACCAAACAAACAAATCAAAAAACCCTTGTGCTTCATACCTAGCCTAATACCTCAATTCGAGCCTTAAAGATATATCATTCTTTACATTTTATAGAGAGATCCCTCTCTGGATCCAGGAGGGCTATATCCTAGGATCCCAAAGTGGTTTGATTTTGTCTTGTCTTTTGGTCTTGCCAATCTGGCCAAAACACAGGAACCACAACATAATGGCGACTCCATTGAGGACTCTGAGTGAATTTCATCTTATGCATCCTTAGGACCTCAGAAGACCCAAAATATCTGGTTAGATTGGTATTTACTTACTGATGGTGGACAACAACCCTCATTTAAGCATTGAGAATCCTCCACCTGGCGACTCCATAATTCCTAATAGACCTAAAGACTCCACTGGAGGAATAACCTGAATCATGGCCAGACATTCCAGAAGGATAGAACATTTAGGCTGGATTTGGTTTAAAAAACTCATTGTTTTTATCTACAACTATGTTCTATCCTACTTTAAGCCTGATCAAGTGTACAAAGATGAGATCCACATTGATTATGGAAAATATCTCAACCTCAGTTTTAAGACCATGAGCAGACCTATACACCTGTGAAAAACCTAGTGGAACAAGAACCTCATGCTGTATCTCTTACCCCTAATAAAAATTCAAGAATTCATATGTCTCTTGTTTCACTACCTACACCCACAAAGGTCATAGAAAGATATAAGCCTCTAGCTTTGCCTCTTATCTTCTAGCCCCTTCCCATAGGACTTACAAATAAGCTGCCTCTTTTTTATGGAGAAAATAAAAAGATCACTGTTGAGCAACATGTTCAAAATCTTGAGGATTTACTTGACTTATATGAAATAGAAGAAGATGATGTTCGGATTAGAATGTTTGCCCTATCATTACAAGGAATGGTTAAGAGTTGGTTTAAAGACCTTCCTGCTGCAAGCATTAGCAATTTTCATCAGTTCACTCAAGTTTTCCTTGATAAATGGGCAGTCCTAGGGAATGTTTTCCTCATCCTAGAAGAATACAAGAATTTGAAAAGACAACCAAGAAAGACAGTACAAAACTTTTCAGTCAGGTTCAATAAGGTATACAATGCAATACCTACTAATATAAAACCACCCTTTGGATGGGCCCTATTGCACTATCCAAGTTCTTTTGACCCTGAGGTGGAATTCCATATAAGAGAAAGAGAGCCTACAAGCCTGGAAGAAATGCAAAACATAGCAGTTACTGTCGAATACAACAAAAGGTGCAAGGAGGAAAAATTAAGTGCAATAAAGAAGGACCAAGCAGAGGAAGGAAGGTTGATCTCTGCAGAAACCAAGCTGGAAAAGTTGATAGAGACAGCCAAAAAATTTCTAAGCATAAAAGAGGAAGAATATGAGGCTAAAACTAGAAATGCTTATTCAAAGGGACCCACACCTTGTCCTCAGGAAAAACAAACTAGATCACTGCAAGACATAAGCATCATTCAAAGTGTGTATGATGAACAAGATTTCAAATCAGAAGATGAACTTGCAGATTATTTTGAAGAAATACTTGCTGATAATCTAGTAGGTTTGATTGGTGACATTACTTATAATTATGATTCTTCCAGTTTTGATCTATCTGATGATGATTTTTTCCAAATAGAAGCTAATCCTACAGGACCATCATTAGTAGATTTGTGGGAGGAATATCAGTTCCATCAACTTCAAGAAAGTAATGAGCCAAGTCATGCTATTTATGATACTGATGAAGAAGGTTATGAAAGTCTAGTAGCAGGTTAAGATTCATTGAATCTTCACTCTGCTTTATATCACATCATCAGTAATAATTTCCATGAAGATGGAAGTGAGCAGCCTTTCAGCTCAGAGGATGAGGAAGGAAGCAATGAAGAAACTCTTGAGCAAGTGGAATATCCTGAACCACCTCTTGACAGGGTTGAGGTAATCAAAGAAACCCCTGCTCAAGAGTATGTCAGTATTTTCACAGAGATTAGCCCACCAGATCAGAAGATCTCAGAGCTACAAGAGGACAACACTGCAGTATATGATGAGTCCTCCAGTTCAGAAATTGATGAAGATGAGGAAGATTTTCTTTCTCAAAAGGATCTTCTTTTTGATCCAGTGGAAGAGGAAGCAACCCTGGTTGAAAACTACTTGTCAAATACTCACAACCAAGTATTGTTTCAAGATCCTTATGCTCATTTCCTACAGACATTTGAAGAAGGATCAAAGGTCATCAAGAGCAGCTTGTTGCAGATAACAAGAAACATTTTAAAAGATGCTGCTAAAAAACAAAGAGAATGGGAGTGGCACTGCCTATCTAGCATGCTCAAAGAGATGAGTAGAAAATACCAGTCATGGGATCATCTGATTGACTGGATGTACTGGAAGAAAGAGTTTGTCAGCTAGACGTGTAAATATTTCAAGTTAGAGTAGGGTAGGTAGGAAATCTCAATAAAGCTCATCCTGTGAGCATATGGTTAGTTGTTTCTAATTTCTGCAAAGTTCAGTCCATGTGTAGGATGTCTTTATGCCATGGACCCACAGCAAGCCAGACAGACTAATCCTAGTTTGGCTGTATTTCAATTTCTGTTTTAGAATGTAGAGAATGAAAATCTGTCAGACAGTTTAATCCTGGAAGATATTAGTTTAGGTAGAGAAACTATGAGTCCAACTGTTTAATCTGGTCTTATGGAGGAATAAGGGTAGAATTAGATTAGTTATTTCTTTCAATAAAAAATTAATGATGTGAGAGGCCTGCAAGTCTAAATGCACCTTGAAGAAAAAATGTTAGGACAGTAGGATGGGTAGGTAGTTGTTTGGGAAAATGTTTGTTGTTGATATATTATCCATCATGTTTGTAGCAGCTAATCAAAGAAAAAAGGATGTGTCAAGTACCAGGCATCTCGCCTAATCCCAAAGGTTATTTTCTAAGATTCTTGACACCTTCAAGAAGATTTCATCCCCATGTGGAGCCACTGTTAGCCACCTATAAAATTTTGGCATAGCAAACAGGTGGCTAAATATGTTTCTGAGCCTTCAAGAGAAACATTTCCTTTGAAAATCTATCATTCTTGAAGCCTCCATGTGTCTTCTATCCTTTGAATAAATCTTCACTGTTGTTTCCATTAAATAACCCTACTAGTTGGTGGAAAAAACTGCTTTCAAGAGGCCTCCATTTTCTTCCTTTTCATTCCCACAAATTCCCCTTCTTCCACCTTCATTCCCTTCACAAAATTCCTCTCTAACCCTCCATTTAACCTATAAATCTTCCTAGGTCCCCTTTTAAACCATATACTACCTTTTATTTGGTTTAAAAATGCCTCTTTTCATCTACTGGAACCCCTTTCTAAGCCTTAAAAACCCTAGTTTTTGGCCTAAAACCACCCTTTAACACTTTAGGGCTTAAGCCCCTTTCGGCTTAGCCCTTAACCCTTTCCTCTACATGTAACATGCGCCTACGACCAAGTGCTAAGGCCTAATCAAAATCTCAATAAACTTTGTCCCTTTGTTCTTTCCCGAAATCCCCGATGCGATGAACCTATCTCCTCTGCTCCCTCTTTTGATCTTAACCGTTCGATCGTAGAATCCAACGATCGAGACTAAACCATTTCTCCACCCATAACCCCTCTCCATTACCCCTCCGATTGAGTATTGACCGTCGATCTTACTCCCAGATCCGAAGGCCAGCGCTTAATCGCATCGCGCAAGTCTCAAAGTGCCATCCCCTTGTCTCTTCCGATTTGCGGTCCCCGATTCAAATCTAATCGTCCATTCAGAAAGATCTAACGGCCAGCGCTTAATCACGTCATGCTCACCCCTCACGCAATTCTCCACCATCCCGACCTCCGATTAAATCCCCGTCGTTTATTTTCTCAAGTCCAACGGTCCACATTGCTTCCGCTCATCAAACCCCGCCCTTCTCATTTCTCCCCCATCGACAGATCTCGACCGTCCATTCGCAAGATCCAACGGTCAGGATTTAAACTACCATTGACCCCACTTACCTTTCAACCCGTGCAGCTTTCCTCCTTCGCGCTCTCCTCACGACCGTCCGATCTGACATCACGGATCCAACGGGAAACGCGCAGTATCGCGTGATTTTGCGCCCGGAAGTTAATGTTTAAAATTACGCGATATGAACAGTTTTTAAAGGACACGTGTTGCCTAGTTTATGGAATCGCATTCATTTTGGGAAAACCATTTAACCCTCTGAGCTCGCGCGAAAACCATTCTGGTTTTCCGCCTTACTGCCCTCTGCAACGTCGTTCCATTGTTAATCTCAGCCGTTGATTTCTGAGATTGCACGGCTCTTATTAGATCGCAACCTCATTCATGTGTTTTTCACCTATTTTCCCGAATGATTCCATCAAAGGATCTTGACCATTATTTGTCCTAATCTAACAGCCCACATTATATCGCATTTTCATTTCATTCTCCGTTCATCTATCCTCCAAAATACTTCATCTGTTAATCCCGACCGTTGATTAATCTAGATCGACGGCTCCGACTTAACCTCACTCCCAAACCTCCAAATCCAGTTCCAAGCCTATTTTCGCCGATTTTTATTAACCTTTATTGATTTTTTGCAGGTTATAAAGGTTTTTCCCAGAGTTTTAAAAGATTGCACGAAGGCCAGGAATGACTGTTCCAAGTCTTCAGTAAACGAAGTGATCCAAGGAGTTCTTCATTAAACTAAACCCCTCCACCTGTGTGAACTTTTTGTGCACCTGCAAAACAACAAAAACACAGTGAACATCAACTACAAAGAGAGTATCAGCGCCTAAAGCACAATCAGATCCAGATCAGTGAAACATGAAGACAGATCAGCAGAGAAGCCTCTACACGCCAAATTAGAGAGGCTAGTTATGTTCCATCGACCCATACTGTCCCTTGCAGTCCTATTTTCATTAACGCAGGTCACAGTCAAGGCAGTCAAAGATATTATTGATATATATGCAGCTCAGAAGTAAATTTCCAGCCTACCAGAGCTTCAGAAAGTCAAATAAAACAGCCAAAGTACGAATACAAGCAAAGGCCCATTTAATGAAGTATGGAGCATGTCACTTCTTCTCCATCAAGCCTCCCAGAGGCCGAGGAGCACTAAATTCTTCATTTAATTGGGCCAACAATATCTTCTGTTACTTTACCTCCTCATTCACCTATAAGTATTCACTGAAAATTTGTGGTTGGGGGTTGGGATTTTTTTTATTGTTAGAACTGTTACTGAGGGAAGGTAGCTGAGTAGTTTGTAATATAGTAGGCTGGGAAGAAAATTTTGGACTGTAAAAAGCCACTGGGCTCAAATTATGTGACTGGTTTTGCATATCAATTGAACAAGCAGATTCACAGGATCCTAGTCTATATTATTGGTGATGTTTTCCTTACTGTAATTGTATCCTTTCATTTTTCATACTGTCCATTATTTGTTGATCAACGGTTGTCATTAATGTCAACCCAAGCAGCACCAGGGGCTAACCCAATATTTCATGGGAATTTTTACCTACCAAATTAATATATTCTGGGTCAATAATTCTTTTGATGGTTTCTTCTTGTCGAGATGTTTCCGTTGATATATGGCACGCCATGTAATTCTTCACGGTTTGAGAGATATTCATGTTTGAAGTTTGTACCCCCAGTTAGTTGGCTAAAACCCCATGGGGTTGGGGCATGGGTCATTGAAAAGTCATAATTAATATTTTTTTATGCTCCTAAAATCCCTCCCATGTTCACTTGTTGAAGCCCCTCTCAACTTAAGCATTCATATAAATTGTGATCTTCATTTCCTCCTTATGCATGGGATTCGGCCATCTGAAACAATTCATCGTGGCATTTTCTTTCTACGAAGGTTCAGAAGCTGAAATTTTTATGAGGTGAAGCCAAAATATTTAGGAAGCTACAGTAAAAATTTCAGATCAAGGTGCGCAACATTTTTGGATATATGATCTGTGGAAGTCAGGGCTTTTGTAGGCTCCTGAAATTCATCTCAAAGAAGTGACCTTGGTAAATTCGTCATAACTCTCTCTCTGAGTATCGGATTCGAATTCCATAAAAGGTGGTGGATATTCCACAGTATTTGATTTTCACTCTATCAAATTCAGAGACAAATGAAAAAAAAATGACACGTGTCACGCCGTACAAGTGCGCTCTGCTAAAACAGTCCTTAATTAGGGCATTGTGAGAGATTGGGTATAACTCTCTCTTGAAGAATCCAAAGTGTGTCAGACCTGTGGAATTGGAAAGAAGACTCAGAGGACTACTACATGACTAAAAATAAGATATTGAGGATCTGAAAGAACAGAGATACACCAGATTCAATATCAACCTCCTATAAGGCAAGAAAAAGCTAGATCATGTGTTGTCAAGGGTTGCAAAGGACCAGAATTTCTACGGCAGAAAAGCAAAGCAAGGTGCAACAGAGGGTAGCATGACAAGAGCAGCAACCAAGGTGCATAACAGCAGCAAAAATTTCATCATATGAAGTCTTCAAGTGGGCAGCACTGCATACAATCATTGTAAAGGTATTATTGTACTTAGTCATTGTAAATACATTATTGTACAAATTGTACTAGTATCTATCTGCCAAGGGTTGAAGAGGAAGTGTTGGGAGGTCTAGGATCATTGGGAGGTCTAGGATCATCATTAGGTGGTTGTGTCAAATTTGAGGTTATGGTCTAGTATATCTTCTTCTTCTACATCATTCTATTGTAAAGTGGACCATTTTCCCTGGTACGGGAATCCATTTTTCTTTTATTCTTCTATAGGGTGGTAGGGTGGTGCTAGGGTGAGTTGTAGCTCATTGGGTGTTGGGGAATCCGTTCAGTTGACTACTGAAGAATCTCGGGCGTTGGAGCATCCATCTAGTGGGAGCTGGAGAAGAATTCTTTTCTATATTCTAGGAAGTTGGAGCTTTATTTTCAATTGGAGTTGAATATTAAAGAATTATTAGAAAAGCATTAGGTGGTTTTTGTCCCGGAGTGGGTTTCCACCTTAAAAACTGTGCGCATTTTTGTTCCTCTGGTTTGTTGCTATCATTGTAAAAACACTAATAATAATTGAAGATTAACTTATGCTCTAATTGAAAGAAATATTGATTCACCCCCCCCCCCCTCAGTATTTCCAACAATTAGTTTCAGAGCTTGGTTCCTTCGATAGCAGTTTAACAGCTGGAAGGAGGTCATGGAGCATACCAAGAATGGTGTACCTCTATTCAATGAAAATAATTATGCACTTTGGAAAGAAAGAATGGAGGTCTATCTCTTGGCGCAAGGTTATGAAGTATGGGACACTGTTCAAAATGGATTTACATCAACCGCGGATGAACAAGGTAAGAAGAATTTGGTAAATGATGCAAAAGCAAAGAATATTATTATCAGTGGACTTATTGAATCTGCTTATCATAAGGTTTTGGGTTGTAAAACTGCCAAAAATGTATGGGACAAGCTTGATAATATATATGCAAGTGACTCAAATGTCAAAGAAGCAAAGCTTCAAATCTATAGAGAAAAATTTGAGCAACTCAGAATGAAAGAAGATTGCAACATTGCTGCATACTTTCAATACGTTGATGAAATAACCAATACTCTGGAAGGATTGGGAGAGCCAATTGACAAGAAGACTATTATATGGAAGATTCTTAGAACGTTACCAGGGAGATTCAACCCAAAGGTATCGGTCTTGGAATACAGTGCAAATCTGGACAAACTCAGCAAAGAGGAATTACATGGAGTTCTCATAGCATATGAAATGAGACTTGATGAAGAAGAGGGTACTTCGCATCTAGAAATTGCTTTCGTTGCATCTAAGAAAACCAATATGGATAAACAACCTTCAATTGAAAAGACATGCACCTGCAAGTGTGAAGAAAATGGAGATGATGAAGAAGGTCTTTCAGATGAAGAATATGCTTACTTCACGAGAAAACTACAAATTGGTAAGGGAAAATTCAAAGGTAAACTTCCATTGATATGTTTCAGCTATAATGAGGTTGGGAATTTTGTAGCAAAATGTCCAAACAAAAGTAATGGCAACTCAAAAAGAAAGAAAGGCTTTAATAAATTCAACAAGCAAGGATCCAAAAGGAAATTTCTCTCTAAAGAAGATAGCTCATCATCCGATGAAGACAATGATAGTGAAGAAGAAGCCAATGAGAGAGTATTTTTTCTGGCCAAGCACAATAAACCCAAGCACAATAATCAAGAGGTATCAAACAACGAAGAAGAAGGATGGACCATAGATGAATTTTATGAGGAAGCAATCAAGCTTATAAAAGATCTCAAGGCGGAGAAGATCCGTTCCAAAACTCTTGAAGAACAAGTTCAAGGTCTCAAAATTGAAGTTGAAGAACACAAATGCATTGAAGAGTCACTTCAAAAGAAGTTGGAAGAAAGCAACCAAGAAAAGGAAGAATTAGAAGCCGAAGTAGTCTCACTGCGTGAGGAAGTGAAGAAAGGAAAAATTATCCAAAACTATGCCAACAACTCAAGGGCATTGCAAGAACTCATCAACAATCAACGATCTTACAACGAAAAAACTGGCATCGGTTACAAAGAAGAAGAAGTAGGACCTTCTACAACAAAATACAATGAACCTATGAGATCTGACATGCATGTAGACTTCATTGGACAAGATTCGCAAGAACGGCCTTGGAAGACAATTCCTCGACAAAAAATTTCATCCAAGTACCAACATATTTTTTATGGCTACTGTTATTCATGTGGAAAATTTGGTCATAAAGCTGTAGAATGTCGCACGTACCCTAGGAACGAATACAATTCCAGGAGATCTGTCAAATATGAACCTCCCAGGGCTGAGCAAAACATCAATAGATTTGAACATTTAAGAAATAAAATTGAATGTTACAAATGTCGAAACTTTGGACACATAACTAGAGACTGCAGACTTGAAAATCCTCCAGAAGAATCTTCGAAGCCATAGAATTAACGAACATGGAAGAAGAAGAAGAATGATAATTGTGCTCTCGTTCTCAAGGCTCAAAAGAATAAAGATGTGTGGTATGTTGATAGCGGTTTCTCAACGCATATGACTGGAGATAGAAATAAATTTGTATCTCTGAAAGAGAAGAAGGATGGAACCGTGTCCTTTGGAAATGATGGATCTTCAAATGTTATAGGATCAGGTACTGTCACTCTCGGAAGCAAAGATGTTCTAGCCAAGAATGTTCTATTGGTTGAAAACATGAATCACAATCTGCTCAATGTTGGACAAATGTGTGATCAAGGACACACAATACTATTCAACTCCACGAAATGTGAAATCAGGAAAGGCATGTATGGTGAAATTGTGGCTACAGCAAGTCGAGCTCCAAATGACATATATGTTCTGGATGAAGCAACTAATTCATGTCTAATAGCTAAAGAGGATGATACAATAATTGGTATCAATGATGATCGACTAAGTAAGAATTTTGCTACAAAGGTGCAAAGTGATTTCGAGATGTCTTTAATTGGTGAGCTAACATACTTCTTAGGGCTTCAAATATCTCAGCAAGAGAAAGGAATATTTATATGTCAAGCCAAGTACATCAAGGAAATACTCAAGAAATTTAAAATGGAAGATTGTGAACCCATCCTTACTCCAATGGTAACAGGTTGCAAATTGAGCATAGACGACTCATCTAAGGATGTGGATCAAAGGTTGTACAGATCTATGATTAGTAGTCTTATGTATGTAACAGCCACCCAACCAGATGTTATGCAAGTAGTTGGACAAGTAGCAGGATTCCAAGCAGCACCAAAAGAATCACATATTAAATATTCGCCAGCATTGGAATATCTTCGACAAAAGCTTGGGATTATCCCAAGTTCTCATTAGCTTTTCCATTTTTCAGAATATAAAGGGGGAGTGGAAGTGTGTATAGGTCTGCAGGACGGTTGTGTGTCAGCGGGAGTGGAAGTGTGTACAGGTGTGCAGGATGGTTGTGTTTCAGGGGGAGTTACCCTTTTCCATTGATGTCAAAGGGGGAGAGAATGTTGTAGTAAGAGGTGTCATGATCGCAGGGGGAGTACTTGTGTTTCCATCAATGCCAAAGGGGGAGATTGTTGATCAGCAGTTATCATAGATGTCAACCCAAGCAGCACCAGGGGCTAACCCAATATTGCATGGCAGTTTTGACCTACCAAATTAATATATTCTGGGTCAATAATTCTTTTGATGGTTTCTTCTTGTCAAGATGTTTCCGTTGATATATGGCACACCATGTAATTCTTCACGGTTTGAGAGATATTCATGTTTGAAGTTTGTACCCCCAGTTAGTGGGCTAAAACCACATGGGGTTGGGGAATGGGTCATTGAAAAGTCATATTAATATTTTTTTATGCTCCTAAAATCCCTCCCATGTTCACTTGTTGAAGCCCCTCTCAACTTAAGCATTCATATAAATTGTGATCTTCATTTCCTCCTTATGCATGGGATTCGGCCATCTGAAACAGGTCATCGTGGCATTTTCTTTCTACGAAGGTTCAGAAGCTGATATTTTTATGAGGTGAAGGAGAAATCCTGAGGAAGCTGCAGTAAAAATTTCAGATCAAGGTACACAACATTTTTGGAGATATGATCTGTGGAAGTCAGGGTTTTTGCAGGCTCCTGAAATTCATCTCAAAGAAGTGACCTTGGTAAATTCGTCATAACTCTCTCTCTGAGTATCGGATTGGAATTCTATAAAAAGTGGCGAATAGTGCACAGTCTATAATTTTTTCTCTATCAATTTCAGAGACAAATGAAGAAACAGTGACACGTGGCACTTCGTACAAGTGCGCTCTGCTAAAACAGTCCTTAATTAGGGCATTGTGAGAGATTGGGTATAACTCTCTCTTGAAGAATCCAAATTGGGTCAGACCTGTGGCATTGGAAAGAAGACTCAGAGGACTACTACAGGACTAAAAATCAGATATTGAGGATCTGAAATAACATAGATACACCAGATTCAATATCGAGCTCCTAGAAGGCAAGAAAAAGCTAGATCATGTGTTGTCAAGGGTTGCAAAGGACCAGACTTTCTACGGCAGAAAAGCAAAGCAAGGTGTAGCAGAGGGTAGCATGACAAGAGCAGCAACCAAGGTGCATAACAGCAGCAAGAAGTTCATCATATGAAGTCTTCAAGTGGGCGGCACTGCATACAATCATTGTAAAGGTATCATTGTACTTAGTCATTGTAAATACATTATTGTATAAATTGTACTAGTATCTATTTGCCAAGGGTTGAAGAGGCAGTGTTGGGAGGTCTAGGATCATCATTAGGTGGTTGTGTTAAAGTTGGGGTTATGGTCTAGTATATCTTCTTCTTCTACATCATTCTATATCATTGTAAAGTGGACCATTTTCCCTGGTACGGGAGTCCATCCTTCTTTTATTCTTCTATAGGGTGGTAGGGTGGTGCTAGGGTGAGTTGTAGCTCATTGGGTGTTGGGGCATCCGTTTAGTTGACTACTGAAGAATCTCGGGCATTGGAGCGTCCATCCAGTGGGAGCTGGAGAAGAATGCTTTTCTAGATTCTAAGAATTTGGAGCTTTATTTTCAATTGGAGTTGAATATTAAAGAATTATTAGAAAATAATTAGGTGGTTTTTGTCCCGGAGTGGGTTTCCACCTTAAAAACTGTGCGCATTTGTGTTCCTCTGGTTTTCTGCTATCATTATACAAACACTGATAATAATTAAAGATTAACTAATGCTCTAATTGAAAGAAATATTGATTCACCCCCCCCCCCCTCAGTATTTCCAACATTATTCTCTGATAAAGAACAAAAAGCATAGATTAGGACATGCTGCTGGAATTACCCTAAATCTCACTGTCAAATATTTATCTTTATGTTTTCCTCTGAATGTGTATCTTAGAACAAATTCAATATAGTTTAACCAGTATAGAAGTTGGCTCATCCATGCTTACTGATGTATGAATTTAGAGTTTGCCTCTTAGATGTTCTTTTTTGGTTTCAGCTGAAATAATTGGGAAACTAGGGATTTAGAGTTTGCCCTGTCCACTAGGTTCCTTTTCCAACAGTTAGCCTTTCTAAGATACCTTTGAGTTGAGTGTCAAAAGTAGTGAAGGTTCAAAGTCTTTCTCTGATCTCAGGCTTGGCTCTGTGTTTAATCTTAAATGTTTTCTACTGTCTGAAAGTGGTTATGAGGACTGCTAGATTGTTTTCCTTGAGAGTATGCTGAAAGCAGGCCTGGATTTAAATGACATCTGACCTGATCTTAAGCTACCCTTCGTGTCTTAACTAAGAGTTTCCTTTGAAATATGTCAAAATAGAGATAGGTTCAAAGTCCTTACCTGATCTTCGACTGCACTTTGGTCTCTTTCTTTCACCCACTCCTTAATGTTCCATTCCACCATCTATCAAAAAGATCCTTTGGTATAGATGACTTGCCCTATGGAAACCCTTGGATAGTTGTTACGCAAGTAAACCCTTTTATGACTCCATAACCCAATGGATTGGCACTTCACTTGACTTATCTTCCCATGCTGAAACATCCTTCTACTTTGTTCCTTCTTCACTTCCATAACCTTCTCAGTCAATGGTCTCCAACCAAACAAACAAATCAAAAAACTCTTGTGCTTCATACCTAGCCTAATACCTCAATTCGAGCCTTAAAGATATATCATTCTTTACATTTTATAAAGAGATCCCTCTCTGGATCTAGGAGGGCTAGATCCTAGGATCCCAAAGTGGTTTGATGTTGTCTTGTCTTTTGGTCTTTCCAATCTGGCCAAAACACAGGAACCACAACAGGAACATAAAATGAAACCCTCAAATATAATAACACTAGAAAGATTTCACATATGTTTTTGTACATTAATCTAGGTTTGACATAACATTTAATCATATTAAATATGAGGTAAACAATGGAGTATAGATTCCAAAAATATGATGGAATAATAGTAGATAATATTGTATAGAAAATGTCAAAGATATAATAGAAATAATTACTTACGAAAGGCTAAATCCAAGGTTGATAGATAGATGAAATGACCTAATGGATTGAAATTTGTGTCTTTTCTTCAAGTTCATGCTTCCTCTACTATATGGAGTAAAACTAAACCACTAGCCATAGTATTGGCTGGGAACCTCAAGGGAGTCAACTATATGTGAAATTCTTATTTCTATACTCCCCATTGGGGTATGGTGTAACTGATTAAGTAATGGGGGCTTCACATTGTTGATTAATATCTCATCATGATCATCCATAAAAGAGGTTTTAAAAGTGTGAAAAATAGGGTCAATATATCATAGTTCTTTTTTTTTGGTTAGGAGTTGGGGGTGGGAGATGTGGAGTACAAGGGGGTTTATAAATATTTTTGGGTATAAAATGGGCATCTAGTAAAAGTAGGGGATATAATCTAAAAGTAGGGGTTTTCTTATTGAAAATATGTATTGGGAGTGGGGTTCAACAAAAGGAATTGGAAGGGTATTTTTCAATATATAGTGAAATTAGGGGTATTCTTTAGCATCATGTGAATGCACAAGCTAGGTCACAAGTTCATTAAGTGAAGGATCCATGAATTAGGCTAAATCCTCGGGCATTATTTAATTTGAAAACCTTGGAATTCCCCCCATGTAGTCTTCAAAATACCTATATGGAAGGCATCTCAACCATTAGCCTCACCGGTTATTGGTAATCACATGGGACTATATCAATTTTAGCATATGACATGTGGTTTCCCAATAAACAACATGTGTTAGGTGGATGGTTCAACTAATTGAGCTAATCCTTGAGGATTTTTAAATTGAAGTTTATAGGGTCGGGGTTTGATCCTTTTATACTTTGGATAGATCACAATATCAATTTAATACAAAATATTCATGATAAATTGCATATGAAACCACTAAGTCGAAGTGATCACATTGCTCTTGGAATATTTTTCACAAGAAAAAGCCTTGCATACTAATGAAAAGCTCATTACGCATCACCAATGGATCCAACCACTTTAGGGAAGAATGATATGTATGTGTGTGCACATGCATAGATACACATGAGTATGAAATATACTATATATAATTGTATATTAAGGGGTTATTATGAAACCCTCTACTTATTATGCACATTGATGCATGTTGTTGCTTAACATTCTAGCAATGTACACACATGCAAGAGTGGGTTGGAATGTTAACTAATAAACTACAACAATATGCATAATAATTAGGGGGTATCATAATAACCCCTTATTATACAATTATATATAGTGTATTTCATGACTATGAGGGTGAAACCATAGTCATGCAATTCGTTACCTGACTTGTAAAATCCATGGGATAAATGATTTGATCCATGTCATATTTGATGGTCTTATCTCCATTACTACTATAAAAATGCTCAAACTGAACATAAAATTTTAATGTCAAGTGTGTGTGTGTGCATACACTTCTCTCTCTCTCCACACACACAACATGTTCCATGGAGATAGGAGGGGAGGGTGATCAAGCTTACACATTCATTGAACAAACAATCAATCATTATGAGTAAATAACTATTGATTTTGTACAACACCGATGATGATAAATATCGTTTTTTGGAAACTTTTGCATGAATAAAGGTAATAGTCCATTGCATGAGTGGCAGCATGAGTGGCATCATCTTGAGTGCTTGACATGTGCTTCTCCATGAAATCCCACTATACCATTATGTGCACTCATTCCCATGCCACCACTATTGTACGAATTAGGAAACAATGAGGTCCATACCCTTAATCACATCTGTTGATTTGGCACAGTTACACATGTGATGTGTTTTATCTTCTACCATATAACACTTAAAATTAGAATCGTACCTTTTATTTCTCTTTCTATATTGAAACAATAATTCATAATATTGACATATATTTGTGTTGCAATAATTATAAATATTGACATATATTCATGTTAAGCATAATTGTTCTAATAACTAAGAAGACACATATTACAAACCTTGGTTTTATATTCACATGGTTCTCTCTCTCTCTCTCTCTCTCTCTCTCTCTCTCTCTCTCTCTCTCTCTCTCTCTCTCATATATATAGCTCGCAGTGTAATGGGCATAGTCTGTAACGAGCGAGGTAGCCTTCGACCTCTGAACAGTGTTAACTTATGCTTTCCCGTTTCAGTCTAGTTGATAAATTCTCATACTTTCAATCTTTGTATTTATAATGTATGTGATGTAATATGTGTTATATATCAATAAAAATTGTGCCTTATCATTATTTGTGTTGTCTATATTATTTGAGTAAGAATTTTGAGTCATATTAACTATCAATATAGCAAGTGAGATGTAGTCAGTAGTGTGAATACGTTATGTGAAAGCTTATTACAACAAATTCTGCAGGTGGACCGTGTTTCCGGAGAATTGAAGCCAAAGGAAGGAGTTATAACTCCGAGGGAGTCCCATTCATTACGTGCATAATATCTTACCTTCACATATTTCTTTTCCTTACCTTCTCTCTCTCTCTCTCTCTCCCTCTCTCTCTCTCTCTCTCTCTCTCTCTCTCTCTCTCTCTCTATATATATATATATATATATATATATATATATATAGAGAGAGAGAGAGAGAGAGATATTGGCTTTATATATATAAAGCCAAATTTTTTGTGTATATATATATATATAGGTTTTTCCTTTTTTTCACTTACTCTTATGGATATCAACCCATTCCGAGGAGTTAAGAGGAACATATGAATGGGGTATAATGATTTCATTTCTTCATGACACTTTCATGACTGGGGTTTCTTTAATATTTGTTGTTTCCTTATCACTATCTAAGTGATCAAATCCGTGGGAATGGTTGTGCCTTCTCTTCGAAGAATCCATGAATATGTCTGAGTCTATATTTATTTTTTCAGTCGAGGTGAGGACTCCCTTAGCTGAGAGATGGGTTAGCTCTACATGTGGATGAGCTAAGTTGGTAGGAGTTGACTTTGTGGTAGGAGTCTTCTGATGCTCCATGTCTTCTTTCTTGGAAGCCAAAGGATTCTTGGGTCCTTTTTTCCTGTTGGTTCTTGTCAACCATGGTTATTTTTCTTAGGATGTGGGTTCGGAGAAGGCCCTTGAGGAAAAGGGCAGGCACTCTGAAGGTGACCAAGTTGTTGACATCTCCTGTATTGAAAGGAAATTTTCTCATATTCCACTAGTTGCGAATATACTTTGTCCCTCCACTCGAGGAGGATTTTATCTGACAACCCTTTACTGAGATCTAGTCCCACACATATGCGTGCAAATGTTATAATTCCCTTCTCGAGCCTTTCAATGTCCATTTTAATGAATCGGCCTCGTATATCCCCAATATTGGCTAAGTTGTTCGGTTGAAGAAAATGAATGGGTAGGTTGGTAGCATTACCCAAACTAGAGTGGCCATAGTTTTCATAGAGAGAGCATTGAAATCTAGAAACCATGGTTGAAATTAAAGGCCAACTCATGCCCAAAACCAGGGACCCTGAATAAACACTTTTTGACGGTTTGCTACATTTTTGAAAAATAACACAAATAATCCTTTTGATCAAAAATACAATTTCATAAGCAGGGACCAATTCTGATTCACCCACTCTCGAAGTACAAATTTCAAAGGCCAAAATCCATTAAATCAACAAATAAGCACTTGCCATGTATAATTTTCAGAATCCAAGTTGGCTACAAGGTCATCCACTTCAAGAGAAGGAGTTTCTTCCACATGATCTACAACAAATACTAACCCTAAGAGATCTTTGGGGTTCTTAGGTGAATTCCCTAGCTTTAGGGAATCCTTAAAGGATTTTGGCTGGGAAGAGGCATATACACCCCCACCTTTGGCTCCCCCTTGTAATCTTGAAACTAGATAAATTGATTCATCCTTGGCTATGCCATACTAATAGAGTGATTTATGATCTTGAAGTTGCCTACCTCCATGAAGAAGTAGAAAATAACCAATGAGGATTCCTAGACAGTCCTATATTCTAGAATTTAATGAGGATACAAAATATATGCCTTTGACCTGCATGCAAAAATATGTCCATGAGATTGGCCTCATGAATACCATAAAATTAATCTAAAATTAGGTAATAACCTCATCATAGATGCAGGGAGAATCCTGCAGTAGAAACCCCATCTCTGCTCGCACCATATCACAACCTAGGGTAGAATGGTATTCAATCCCCATGTGGTTTTCATCTTTATGGTTTTGAAAAATTGAAAACCCACCTGGCATTACTAAAGAGTAGCTCTACAAGAGCCGCATGATTTTTAAATTGAATTTGTTACTTTGCATCACACGGCCTACAGTAAAAAATTGAAGAAAATATAATTTAAAAGAATAAATGTCAAAGATGATTGGGCTATTTCAAACACAATTTTGAGATTGATATTAAAGGGATAGAGCCTTTGAACTGTATGATTTTCATCAGGCTATTTGAAACACATTAGCTTATTCAATATCTGAACATGACAATGAAAAGATAACACTTAAAGAAATGATAGAAGTGTTGTAAATGGCTCTACTTCACTTGCCATTATTTTCTAAAACATGTCTCTATAGTCAAACCAAACTCGTCTTCAAAATATGTATTAGAGAGTAGTTCTTGGATCAGAAAACATCAAATTCAGTTGTTGGAATTGAACAATATAATGCCAAAGTCTTAATAAAATATTTGGTATAACTTTAGAAGTGTGGGAAATAACTACAACATCAACTACCATATCTGTGAGAATTAATTCACTTATTGGATATTTGCAAATGGGCTCATAGAATGATGATATGATTTATAGAGAAATATTAACTACATTCATCATGAAGGTATCGGATATGAGAAAGAAAGAAAGAAATAAAGAAAGTATTTTTAATGTCTAAAAATAACCTATGGGACATATTGCTTTTCTATCTCGCTCTTGTATTCAGCTCTTTTTCTGTGAATTTTTACAATAACCACTCCCAGCTTATCGACAAACTCTTCGCTGAATAGATTATCCCAAGAACTAGCTTCCAGAATACCTGCATAGTTTTCCCTGCTATCTTTGAAGGCCTCGCATTATAAAATGAAATGTTTTTTTGTTTCCACTTTTCCGGAGGAGCAAAAAATACATACTCTTTCCTCCCACATTTCTTTTGGCCTTTTCCAGCGCCCTGTTTCCAAACAGAGTTGATGAGTGAAGCACAAAGAAAATATCGGATATGAGTGAAGCACAAAGAAAATAACAAGATTTACGTCACCTTAGAGGATCAAACAATTAAAGACCTTTTGGAAGGAAAGAATAAGGACACTGAATGAATTAATTACCAAGTGTGACAACTTAAATACAAGGCATAAATGCTTATTCTTTAAATTAATTGAAGTGCCAAAAGAATTAGAGGAACTCGGTCTCATTATGGAGGAATTGTTATTAAGTAGGGATCAAATCAAAGAACACGTTAATGCACTACGAGCCACGTTGGGAAACGAATTTAATCAACTTGTTGATTTCCCAAGGAACAAATTTATAAATGGTTAAATTCAATTTGTCACTAAAAATTGAAGCCCCGTTGGATGTTGTGTAGCAACCCAATTATGATTTGAAAGACATTGAAGACGATTTATTCGAGATATGTGTGAAGTAAGAAGTTACCATACCTTATTATTTTTTTTATTTGAACAACGGTTCAAAGAAATCTTAGAGAAGGTAAGTACCTTGAAATAAATACTCGACAAATCCGACCGTTCAACTTCTTGAATGCACTCTATGTTTTAAAGGAGAAAAATTCAACACCACAAGAGAGACTTCTTCCAGCACTAAAAGTATATTGTCTAATATTTTGTCTTCCTATCCTTCTTCTCACTTAGAAATCATCCATCATTTTGACTACTCAAGATTTTTCCAAGCGTTAAGGTCAATTTCTAATTGTTCTTTTTTTTCTCTTTCAGGTTTTCACTTTTGTTATATGATTCACAAAATCCTAATCTTTATCCTTAAATAGATGAATGCATTTACTTTGACTGGATAACACATACTTTATAAAACATTTATATATTTTTAAGGCTCTATAGAGCATCACTCAAGAATGCATCTCTAGTGTGATATTTAAATTTTGTGCTTTAAAGTCTAAGATTTCAATGGTGTATATATTTTCATCACTGCAATAATCTAAAAAGATCTTTAAAAATGTGTGTCATTATTTCTTTATTCACTCCAAATGCTTGATAATTTTACTTACAGTTTTAATATAAGGTTTGTGAAACATATGAGTTATGAATGTATTATCTATTTCTATTCTTATGTTCTTATGTATCATATTTTATGAATTTTTGTGGCCTAGTCCTATCTCATGTTTCTTTGATTTTTTTCATGTATGTTGTATTTTTATGAATTTATGAGGCCTGGTCTTTTCTCATGCTTCTTTCTTATTTTTTTCTTTGAAATTCATTTTTATACACTAAAGAGGAGCATCACCTCTTTAAAAATCGAGGGAAAATTCTCCCCTGAAATTTGTCTTGAGATTTGGACAATTCCAACTATCAACAAGAAGGAAAAATTCCTAAGTTGACCCATTAATCAATAGGTGAAAGTGGTCAATGAGATAGTAGATGCTTACTTCACGGAGGATGCCATGATCTTTGTATCGTTTATGAAATTACATTATCCTTGAGCACTATGATCTAAAGAGGGAGCAATGGTGGGACATGATTTACCTCTTTTCTTAACCTATTTTTAGCGCCTATCTTATGTGCCTTTTTCTTAGTTGATCTCATTTTCCTTTGCATATTTTTCTTGGGTCACAAGATTTAATTGATCCACCATTATATGAATTGTTTCATTCCTCATCATGGTTGGGAAAATCAAAGTTCTTTTTATTTAGATAGCTCATACATTACTCGTGAACTAGGTGAGGGATAATGAGAGAGGTAGAGCTCAATTTAGGCCTTTTTCCACACACTTTCATTTATCCATATGAATCTTCTATGTGTTATCATTATGGAACATGAATTTTATTTTATTTTATTTTTTTCTATTACCTCAATCTCTTAGGCCAAATTTTCCGTGCCCCTATTCAATGATGAGGTAAACATGGAACCAATAATGGCTATAGATAACAATCAACCAAAAGGTGTGATATGGATATAAGGGCGAGATGGAAAGTCTTAATTATGGATTCCTATGGACAGGCAATGTTAATTAGGTCCTCCTATTTTTGCACCTCATAGATAGTGGAAAGAAAGGCCTCAAGGAGTGTCACACTGTACTAGGGGCGAGTGATAACCATGAAGGTGAATCATGGGAAAAAGAATACAACCAAAATTAGTCAATAATTCAATTAAACTTGTGCTCCATACTAAAATGTCCTCGAACAATTTTTTTTTGGAAGACTAAAGTTGTTATTTTAGTTCATAAATAACAAAATTACATCATAGATAGTCTCTGATGGTCTACCACTAGGGAAACCAAACCAGCAACATAAAATGAGAAATTTCAAGTTGCCTCTACTCTTTCTAATATGTTGATATGAGAATGTAAAACATGAAAAAAAAAACATATTACATATACCATAGTGCATGCGTTGATAGACAAAATCATATCATAAGACAAAATATAAGATAGAGTCTGCACTTTGAGTGCATTCATACGGTTGGGATATGTGTCTGGTCATGTTGTTGGGGATTGACACTAGAATACGAGGTGGGGGGTTTGGTCCTAATGATATGCTTGAACATTGGATTGATTTTTCCATTGAAAATGACCATTTTCCTCGTGAATTCAGCCATACAAATTAATAATAAGCTCTTGCTGAGCATCTGCTCTATCATTGAAAACCTTGTCCATAAGAGTTTTTTCATGCCAATATAGATTGATTATCTACATGTAGGTTGATGCCCTATTCCTAGTTGAATTACCTACATCAGAGATCCAATCTATGGTCTCCCTCTCCACATGAGAATCAGGGACAAACCTACGAGCTTTCCTAACCTGGTCTTCAATATTTGCAACATTTCCCTAAACAACGTTAAGGATAATGCATCTACACCACCCCACGATGGCCCCAATAGAGGTTTGAGCACAAGAGTTGTGTAGGGAGGGGGAGTTGAATGTAGGAGAAGATGGTGGTCCAGTCCTACCATGATAACCATGTATTGAGGGTCTAATTAGAAGACATTGTATCGTGATTGAAACATAAGTTAAAACAGAGCAAGCATAACAAGGATAAAGAAAGTGGGTGAGTGGAAAACGCCCAGGGGAGAAATTCAAGAGTTAGGGAAGAACTGAAAAGTATTAAGGGGATTTTGAGGACCATAAAGGAGACTAAGCTAGATCACAAAGAGCCTAACAAGTCACACCCCCCCCCCCAAAAAAAAAGGGGGGGGGACAAGGAGGGGGATTGAAATCCATAAACCAAAATGCCAAGCATGCGTAAAAACTGAAAGCATAAGCTAATGTCAACCTTAAAATGAGTTGTTGGGAACAAGAATTAAAAGGACAAACCTAAGCAATAGAGAAACATTGAGAGGAGTAACCTGAATAACGACTGATAGCCTCGTACTACTAGCATTAATGTCTAAGCTTGCACGTTGTTTGAATAATTGGTCTACTAGCCCAAAATTACTCTTGTTGGGGGGTGGTCACCATGGTTTAAGAGCATATGTGTCGACCAATTTATAGTGTTCGACTACATAGCAAGTTTCCGCCCACTTCACAACTTTATAACTATGTCCTTGTCCTCACATGACCATAATTGCCTCACTAAAGTAGCTATCAAGTAATCCTTGATGTTGATGTACTTGGGAGAGTGCTCGCACACTCGCATGTAGCGCAGTGAAGGACTTGCTTTGTTTAAATAGAATTTCTTGGTGATGGGGTGGTCATGCAAGTTGTCAGGTGGGGATAGCCTATTGCCCCTGTTTAAAGCTTAGCCTCGTCATTTTAGTCTTATCATGTGAATTAGCACCCTCAGTGGGGGAGAATGTCCTTGAACATTAAGTGAAAGTTCTTGATTAAAAAATGGTCAATGTACTTCATATTTAATGACCCACCTTTATAATATGAGTAGCCTAGATGTAATAAAGCATTGATCAAAGCATAGATGGGGGGAATTTGAGGTTAGCTATCCACGGATCATCATAGGGTTGTTGTCTAGCAAGTTGAAACAATAGGAATAAAATTTCCTCACAGGGGTTACCCACTTGGGTGGTTAGCAATTCCAATGATCAAAATAGAGGAGAGAGATTAAGGGTTAATCATAAATATGTGGAATCTGACAGATGTTGTAGAACCACAAGTACACATGAAAGAAGTAGATTGGTGTATAATTTCAGTAACATAAGAACATTCACATAAATATAGTAATAAAAATGATAATAAAGATCTAAAGTTACACACGACAATGTCTAGCATGAATATAGGTGCTAACCTTATCATTTGTGCATTAAACTATGCATATTACCTTAGATTTGGGTGTCCATTAAATACCAGGTATGTACAATTTAATAGAAGTAAGCAATAAAGTGAACATTCCCACTTTCTCCTTTCTCTTCAATTGAATCCCCCCTAAACAAGTTTACTAAAGAAAATTCCCCAACTATGATAGGAATTTTCTCAAAATTCAGAGTTCCATATTTTATCTTGGGGTTTTGGGCACATTTTAAGATGACCCATATCACTTGCATTTGGAAAAAATGAGCAAATGAAAACAAAACTTTCCATGAAAAAAATATGGGCTCATTGAAAAAAGTTTAATTTGTCCGCTTGTTAACTCATTTCCCTTGAATTATTCAAAACTCCCACCATAAAATAATCATCTAAACTAAAATTCACTTTATCAACAAATGCATGTTATAATTATTAAAATTAAAACTTCCACCATAAAATAATCATCTAAATTAAAATTCACCTTATCAACAAATGCATGTTATAATTATTAATGACGTTGGTTATAGATAAGAAATTAATGAATCATTAAGGTGAGACTTTCTAGTAGTGTTGAAACTTGATGTTGTAAATTATTTTCACTGTCTTCTAATTTCCATCCATATAAATTGATGGATTGTTTTTGTCAAAACGTCCCAATCGTAATTAATTTTTTATGTTATAAAACTATGCCCATGTTATATTAAACTCAAACAATTCATAAATCATAATGTGGTGAAAGAATATTAACGTGATGAAAGGAGGGCTACTATATTTGAATTTTTAAGAACCCAAATTGAAGAGTGGGGCTTGATATAAAGATTGGTGCATTATTTAAAAGTAGTTGCTCTTCTATTTTTTTAATTGTTTGCTAGCATGTTTGTGACTGGTGGGACTATCTTATGGTCTAATAAACTATGACTCAGAGACATATAAGTTTTTAAAATCACCTAGGGATCACACCCATCTTAAGTCACACCAACACTTAACATGGATAGACTTTTTTTGGTGTCTTCTTCTAACTACCAAAAGTTTTGAACGTTGGGCACATAAAATGAAACCCTCAAATCCAGTTACACTAGCAAGATTTCACATATGTTTTATACAATAATCAAATTTTTACATAGCATTTAATCATATTAAATGTGAGGTAAACAAAGGAGTATAGATTCTAAATATATGATGGAATAACAGTAGATAATATTGTGTAGAAAATTTCAAAGATATAAGAGAAATTATGACTTACTAAAGACTAAATCCAAGGTTGATAGATAGATACAATGACCTAAAGGATTGAAATTTGTGTCTTTTCTTCAAGTTCATGCTTCCTCTACTAGATGGAGGAAAGCTAAACCACTAGCCATAGTATTGGATAGGAACCTCAAGGGAGTCAATTGTATGTGAAATTATTACCTCTATCCTCCCCATTAGAGGATGGTGTAACTAATTAAGTAATGGGGGCTTCACATTGTTGTCTAACATCTTATCATGGTTACTTATAAAAGAGGTTTTAAAAGTGTGAAAAATAGGGTCAATATATTTAGTTCTTTTTTTGGTTTGGGAGGGGGGGTGGGAGTGGGATTCAACAAAAGGATTTGGAAGGGTGTTTTTCAATATATAGTGAAATTAGGGGTATTCTTTGGCATCTTGTGAATGCACAAGCTAGGTCACAAGTTCATTAAGTGGAGGATCCATGGATTAGGCTAAATCATCGGGCCTTTTTTAATTTGAAAACCTTGCAATATCCCCCATGTATTCTTCAAAATACCTAGATGGAAGGCATCTCAACCATTAGCCAGTGTAGTCATTGGTAATCACATGGAACTATATGAAATTGAGCATATGACATGTGGTATCTCTATCAACAACATGCCTTAGGTGGATGGTTCAACTAATTGATCTAATCCTTGAGTATTTTTAAATTGAAGTTTATAGGGTCGGTCGTTGATCCTCTTATAATTTGGATATATCACAATATCAATTTAATACAAGTTCTTCATGAGAAATTGCACATGCAACCACTAAGTTGAAGCGATCTCATTGCTCTTGGAATATTTTTCACAAGAGAAAGCCTTGTATACTAATGAAAAAACTCATTACCCATCACCAATGGATCCAACCACTTTAGGTAAGAATGATATGTGTGTGTGTGCACGTGCATACATACACATGAGCATGAAATATAATATATATAATTGTATAGTAAGGGGTTATTGTGACACCCTGTACTTATTATGCACATTGTTGCATGTTATTGCTTAACATTCTAGGAATGTCGAGTGGGTTGGAATGTTAAGCAATAACATGCAACAATGTGCATAATAAGTAGGGGGTGTCAAAATAACCCCTTATTGTACAATTATATATATTGTATTTCATGACTATGAGGGGGAAACTATAGTCATGTAATTCGTTACTTGACTTGTAAAATCCAAGGGATAGACGATTTGATCCATGTCATCTTTGATGGTATTCTCTCCATTACTCCTATAAAAATGCTCAACATGAACATAAAATGTTAATGCCAAGTGTATATATACATATACATACACTTCTCTCTCTCTCTCCACACACACACACACACACACAACATGTTCCATGGAGAGAGGATGGGAGGTTGACAAAGCATACACATTCATTGAACAAAAAATCAATCATTATATGAGTAAAGAATTATTGATTTTGTACAACATTGATGATGATAAATATCTCTCTTTGGAAACGTGTGCATGCATGAAGGTATTAGTCCATTGCATGAGTGGCATCATCTTGAGTGCTTAACATGTGCTTCTCCATGCAATCCCATTGTACCATTATATGCACTCATGTCCATGCCACCACTAGTGTACACAATATGAAACAATGAGGTCCATACCCTTAATCACATATGTAAATTTGGCACAGTTACACATGTGATGTGTTTTATCTTATCCCATATAAAACTTAAAAGTGTAATCTTACCTTTTATTTCGCTTTCTATATTGAAACAATAATTCATAATATTGACATAGATTTGTGTTGCAATAATTACAAATATTGACATAAATTCATGTTAAGCATAATTGTTCTAATAACTAAGAAGACACATAATTTACAAACCTTGGTTTTATATTCACATGGTATACTCTCTCTCTCTCTCTTACCTTTTATTTCTCTTTCTATATTGAAACAATAATTCATAATATTGGCATAGATTTGTGTCGCAATAATTATAAATATTGACATAAATTCATATTAAGCATAATTGTTCTAATAACTAAGAAGACACATAATTTACAAACCTTGGTTTTATATTCACATGGTATACTCTCTCTCTCTCTCTCTCTCTCTCATATACATATATATAGCCCGCTTTGTAATAGGCAGAGTCTGTAACGAACCAGGAATCCTTCGACCTCTGAACAGTGTTAGCTTCTACTTTCTGGTTGATAAATGCTCATACATTCAATCTTTGTATTTATAATGTATGTGATGTAATATTTGTTACCTGTCAATAAAAATTGTGCCTTATCATT
Organism: Pinus albicaulis; assembly: GCA_034641835.2. NCBI lineage: Eukaryota > Viridiplantae > Streptophyta > Pinopsida > Pinales > Pinaceae > Pinus > Pinus albicaulis. The sequence continues at coordinate 377,265,512 of CM076580.1, forward strand.
CTGTGTGTTGTCTCTATTATTTGAGTAAGCATTCTGAGTGATATTAACTATCAGTATAGGAAGCGAGATGTGGTCAGTAGTGTGAAGACGTTATCTGAAAGCTTGTTACAACAAAGTTTACTGGTGGACCATGTTTCCGGAGAATTGAAGACAAAGGAAGGAGTTGTAACTCCGAGGGATTCCCATTCATTAGGTGCATAATATTTTACCTTCACATATTTCTTTTCCTTTCTTGCACAATACTGAGTAGTGAATTACAGTAATAAATGACCTCAAGTAGTTTTGATTTATCTATTGATATGAAAGCCCCAAATAAAAATAATCTAATTGGAAGGATATTAAACAAGTCACAGTCTGAACCCTTGTATGATACCAGGGTGGTAGTCCAATAATTTACCCCCAATCCTAATTGGGAGCTTCCTCAAATATCTCCTAGTAAGATCTCTGACCTTCCAATGTTTAAGTTTCATGCAACCAATCTTATTAGATATGTCTCTGTGAATGTACCTATCAACATTACCCAACCTTTGTCTCAGATACCTCTCATAAAACCAGAAGATGTCCAATGGAGGCTAGAACAAGGTTATAAGTGTGTGCATCTTGGACTAATACAATTTGGCATTAATCATCTCGTAAGACCTGGTTTGAATGTGTCTTGCTTAGCTTGTGTAATTGACTCATGCCACAATCAATTCATTCTTTCTCTACTAGGTGGTTTTGAGGCCCCTTTTCACAATGGTCCAGTTTGGTCATCTATCATTCCACGGTACCAAGTTTCATTAATCGACCCCCATATTAATGAACTACTTCAAGCCTACATCCATTTTTCTGGCTTTGATATGTCCAGGCAGACTAATATTGCCTAGTTACATTCCACTGTTTGTTTAAGATTTGTCTCCACAACTATACCAACTTTCAATCCTCGGCCTACTCAAAGAGAAACATTAGGAGTGGTGATTGGACCTGGTAATGTAACTCCTATCACAATAGGTTTTTCCCAATTAACAATACCTGATGAGTGGAATTCAAAATACCATCCATTGTCTCAAAACTATTTTCACTCCAAAACCTAAAAGATTGTCTATTTATGAGTCAAGTAGAGGACCAGTCATTAGACTAAGGAAGGACACTGCAGTATCCAAAATCCTTGTTAGAAGTCACTCTGTCAAAATCCATGATACTTCAGACCTCAGTAGGCATTTGTAAAAACACAAGTACGGATCCTCCTCTCAATACAAATTCTATATTGCCTCTAAAAGTCCAAATTTTGATAAAAAAAATCAAGTCTTTCACAGACCTTAGTTTATCTTGAAAGATGAACATTTAGGCCAACATGTAGAATGTTAGGAATGTCTACAGATTGACTATTTGAGAGATATTAAGTTCATGAGATACACACTACCTAGAGAAAAGGAAAAGGATGATCTATAAAGCATCTACTCCAAGAAAGGATACTTGGTCCTGGAAATTTTGTGCAAAATTTTAAAGATGGAGATGTTTTAGCTAATGTGGATTTCCTAAAATATAAGAAATTTCTCGATGAGAAACCCGAAGACATTATAAGGCTTTATAACTATAAAAATTATCGGCTAACATGTGTAGCACGGAATCTAGATGACCTATCACAATAAGTTCTTAAAGTACAGTCCCACGTGTAAAGACTCCATGCTAGTTTAGATGATTTGAGTCAAAAAAATTTGTGCATTTTGATAAGTTAAAATATGTAAATGTGAAGCTAGAGAAAATTATGGAAGTAGTAGTAGATTTAAAGTTGAGTCTAGAAAAATAAAATATTGATTAAGAAGAAGGAATTACTGCAGCAGAAGTTTATAGCCAGACATTCAAGCTAGACGAAAGGAAGCCTGAGGGGAAAAATACTCCACTACTACTCAAATAGTTCTTTGTACATAATCCAGGAAATTTTCAATTTTCAATTTTATTTTATTTTCTAGAGAAAAATTATCTCTAGTTCAATCATAGATCCCAGTCCTTAATCTACCACCACATAACAAAGCAGGAATAAAAATGGTAAAAGAAGAAGGAGAAGGATCCAGCAAAAGACCCAGGAATGCATATAGCGATAGACCAAACTAACCTTTTGAATCTGCATGGGAGAAATAATGTAATGCCAAGTATGGTTCTCCTGGAAAAACTCCATATGACCCTTTAAACACTGACAAGTTCCCTACTCTTAGCCAAGCTAACATCGATCAAGCTCCAATGAAAAATCTGAACTGCAAATCTAAAAATGAAATCCTCATGGAAATCCATACTTGGAGTGCATGGGAAAGCACTCAAAATTCCATTCACAAAAACAAAGTCTCATGGTAAGAATTACCTTTAAGGATAACCTAGGGTTTCCAAGGTAACTTAGAATTATGGTGGTCTAGAGTGAATGAATCTGACACATTCAATATTATGAATAGTGATAAGCAAGTCGTTGTACTTGTCAAGGCAGTTCTCCATGAGTTTTATGGATAAATTAAGGTTCATGGCAATCATTATGCATATATGTTCATGAGCAAAACACTTTGTGATATAAAAAAACTTCCTGATTTTTTGTGCATAATGAAAGATCTTCTTTATAAGGCAAGAGACCCACAGAATACAACTTATTTAAGAAAAAAATTGTTGTGATGCCTGGTAGAATCCCAGATCTTGTCAGGACTAGATTTGAAGTTTAAAATATTTCTCTTGCAAGACTCCATGAACAAATTGTATTTGCCCTGCAAAAATAATGCCTCCAAAAAAATACATCCAAATCAGTAAATAAACAATTCGGTTTCAATGCAAGTGGTTGTGATATCTATACTAAAACTTATCATTTTGGATGAAAAGGAAAAAAGAAGAATGCTAGCAAAGGACAATGTGGAAGTGATTGCCAATGTCAAAAATGCATGGAGAAAAGCCAACCTAGAAGGTTTTACCATAGAATACAAAGGTCTCAAAGACCAAGAAAATGATACTTCAAGAGAAGGCAAGAAGGTGCCCAAAGAGCACAATCACAAACTTGTTTCATTTGCAAGAAGTCGAGTCATTGGGCTAGAAAATATCCTTTGAAGGGCAAAACCCGTTTCCAAAATAAATTATTTGACATTTTTCTATTATTTATGATTCGACTGAATGGGAGCTAGTTCAGGCCCCATAAAATGAAGAATATTTCTCAGTCATAGATTCAGATGAGTCAAACCCACCATCTCCACATCCTGAAGACTAATCCTTCTCTGAAACCACCTCATATCTTGACTGCATTTCAAATGTCAAGATGTTTCATTTAGAAAACCCCACAAACCTACACTCTGATATTGCATATTTACAATCTCGTATTTCTTCCCTCACACCAGAATATTTTGACATCCAACATCGTCTCATAGAATGCCTCTCAACCCTCCAGCGTCAACTTGCCAAAATCACGCAACCAAGCATGGTGAATCTTGGTGCCTACTATCCAAGTGACACTCCTACCACATTTGCACAGATTTCCAATACATCCTCATCTAACATTCCACCCAGGAAGTAGTTTCCTCGCAAATCTACCATAAGCAGAGAAGAAGTAAGCTTTCTTCGTCATAGAAAATCCTATGGGTTTAAGAAAGCTACTCCCATCATGGAGAATCTCTCAGATGAAGAAGAATAAACATACCAGGTTAGTAAACTACAAGAAGAAATATTGCACCTAGAAACCACCATTGAAGAAAAAAGAGGCCATGTTAAATAAATTCTAACCAGTATGAGAGATGACCAAAAGGAATAGGCTGAAAAACAAAAAAAAACTTGTAGAACTAAAATATTCAATGATGATAGAACAATTTGAAGATGTACTCAAAGAAGAAGAAGATTGTGACTAGGAGAAGCAAGCATTACAATGCATACCAGAATATCACCAGCCAAAACCAAGTACATCTATTCTCCTGGTGAAGGGATTTGAAGATAGGATTGTTATAATTAGAATAGATGTCAAGGTTAGTGGTTATAAACAATATTCTCTCGAAGCACAACTAGACACAGGAGCTATGAATTCATGTGCAAAGCATATTATCATTCCTGAATATTATTGGAAACCCATAAGCTTGCAATTCAAAGCCGTAAATAAGACGTTAATGACTATCAGAGCTATGTCTCCTGATTTCCCAATTATTCTTAATGCAATTTCTAATTCTGTAAATTTGTACAATTTTTATACGGGAAGTGATATTTTGTTGGGACAAGATTTTGTAAGAATACATCTTCCTCTTGTTGTATAAGCAAACCATATTTGTCTCAACATCCAAGGAAGATCTGTAAAAATTCATTGTAAGTCCATATATGTAAATATAATTGTAGACCATGTCCCAGATATAGTTGAATTTTCTCTTGACAAGCTAGAAAATATCAACAATGTAATCATAAATGCTAAAATCCAAGGGCTAAAGTAATCATAAATAAATGTTAGAATGAAAGTTGATCGAACCAAGAAGAATCCCTTGGGCTTGCCTGTTATGTAGAATTATGATCTACGGATAAATCAAATTCCCTAAGTGTGGTGCAAGGCACTTAGAAAAATAGATGAAAGAATTTGCTAACACTTTCTCTAAAATAAGCAACCACACAGAATGATAGAAGAACCTACTTGCAATCCAAGTGCTTTTTCTTCTCCTTCTGTCGCTTTGGTTGTAGCGTCCAATCCAATTTCAATCACCAGATTGATTCCCGCAAGTATAAATAGAGAACAGCAAACATATTGCAATATATAGATGCCTACTTATCTTAATCACTTAAATTGATTAAACATTAAGCATATATATCATTCAAGAGTCCATCGCATGAGAAATAGATACATATATGGTAAAATGCACAACAATCTTTATCAAAGAGTAGAATGGGGAGGTTACAACCAATGATCGATTTGATGTCACCAGCTCCAACTTCATCCCAGCCTCATCACATCCAACATCACACCAGCAGCATATCAGTACTTTCACTCTCTCAATTGAGAATCCAACAACATTTCTTTACCAAAATTCTTCCTTCCCTAGCACTAGGATCTGTGCTCAATTTATAGGGAAATTGATGGTATTTTCTCAATGAATGACTTTCTAATAATAAGCAATACATGTTCCCAAGATTAAAGGTGTTATATGGACACTTGGATTCAAAGTTTGACAAATATGGACTCTTCTAGAAGGCACTGGCCATGTGGAGGTTCCGGAACAATGAGAATTTCGCTCCCAATTGACCAACGCACTCTTGAATGTCGGGAAGTGCATTGCAGTGCACCCTTGAATGGAGGATGCTCCATATGCAATGCAGTTAGCCCCTTTAGAGGTTGTGTTGGTGAGTCAATAAGTGATATAACATATACTTCAAACCTTGGAAAACTCACAATAGAAGCCATGAATGATTTGTTCTTCTCTTAGGGCATATAGCAACTGAAATGTAAGGGGATGATAGACCCTATTTCATTGGTCCTGGGGATGATGTCTAGTTTGACCAAGTCATGGAAGATGATGCCCAAATCAGTCATCGTGGAAGAAGAACATCCCTTTCCCCGTCGTTCGCGTAGAATACCATTGAAACCACCTTTACCACTGGAAGCCACTTCTGGTCGGCGAAGGCGACATCGCTCTACTGAAACTAGTACTATCAGTACCTCTGGTGCAACATCATCTTCACATATACTAGATTCGGCACAAGTGGTTTCTACAAATCCTGGTTCATATACTATTGTCGAGACAGAGTCCTCACAACTACCCGTGGTCACGATCCATCCAATCAATGAGACCATACTTCCCGAACCCGACGTTGTTCAACTGGAAGTTGATCTAGATCCTGTCACTTTCTTGCTAGAACATCTGAATCCTGAAGTCGAATGATTGAAAGTTGTTCATGTGTCAGTTTCCCACAGCCTATTGTAGCCATTGAGTCTCCCATATCACGTAGTCAACCTCCTGAAATATACTTTGGGTCTGACAGTGAAATCCTTCCACCTAGTTTAATTTCAATTGAAGAAATACCACGAGACGAAACACCTTTAACTCCAACTCATTTTGGGGAGGAGCTTTACCTGTACGAGTCTTTTCCTCAATCACCTTCCTCTGCTTTTTTTTAATCCTATTTCACTTCGAGTTCCCGTAGATCATATAGGGTATACACTAGGTCATTCGACCATGGCTGAGACAACATCCCAGACTGAACCATCTATTTCAGCTGTGACAACATCTATTGTTGCTTCATCTTTGATCTTTTGTCCATTAACTTCACCCATGTCATCATCTGGAATCCTATCTGGTTCCTCCTTTATGAGTACTGAATGACTTGATCCTTTTTTCACATCTTCAGTGCAATATTAAGCTAGTCCCATCAGTTATTCTACTTGGTGGCCATTGATACCACATAAATTACCCTCTGACATTCCTAAATTCAATGGAAACCTTGGAGCATACCTGTCAACACATGTTATAACTTATCATTTGTGGTGCTCATCAAACTCCTTGAATGATGACTCTGTTAAACTACGTCTTTTCCAGCGCACACTCACTAGTCAAACAAACCCATGACGATAGTTCTTTTATTGTGTCAACCTTGTTAAAAAATGAAATAGGTCATGGGATAGTTCTTTTACTGTGTCAACCTCGTTAAAAAATAAAACAAGTCATGAGCATAGTTCCTTTTCTTGTGTCAAGCTCGTTAAAAAATGAAACAAGGCTCCGTGAGCATAGTTCCTTTCTTGTGTCAAGCTTGTTTAAAACAAGGTTCCATGAGCAAAGTTCTTTTCATGTGTCAAGCTCATTAAAAAATGAAACAAATCCTCTCATAAATGAACCTTCATTCCATCCAACAATTAGTTAACAATGGTCTACTTAGGCGAATGAAATGAAGCTTGGGGGTTATGTGATCTTGCAAGGGAGCAGAGGGCATTCGACATGTGCTCTTGCAGGGGGCATTCAAAACATTCTTACCTATTGCACCCAATGAATTGTTGAAGTTCGGGGGCAAAAACAGGTTCAGAGCTCGAAAATCCAAATGGTAGCTTTGAAATTGTAAGAATGAACAGTAAAACTCTTTTAATTAGTCATTTGATTATTTGAAAATCATATTTATTTTTGTGACTATGGTTTTATTCATTTTTTATCATGAAACAGGTATTTTTAATCCATTTGATGTTGTTCTGAACAGGTTTGCAACTGATAGCAGATTAGTCGTGCACATTTATTTCAAGAATTATTTGACCACAAAGCATACTTTTATCCTTATTTTTCGAGCTTTGATAAAAACGAAAAAGGACTTGCAGTGCACTTTTATCTCTTTTTCGAGCCTCGATAACGGTGAAAAAGGAACCCCTGGAGTCTTCTTTTAGCTCTTTTCAGACTCTGACAATGTGAAAATATTTCCGAGCACTTGTCTTTTTGAGATCGTAAAAGTAAATGAAACGACATCTACGCAGTATAACTTTAACCCTTTTCCACACTGAGATAGATTATTTGCGAAAAAGAAAAACATTAGTCGAATATGGCAAGGAGGTTCTCAGATATTATTTTACACTTTTTTGGATCTAAGAAACAACTTTATGAAAAAGGACTCATGGAGTTTTTTTTTGTCTTTGTAATCAGTAACTCCCTATTCGTGATAAAGTGACTTCCTATCGACATCAAATCACTATCCAGGAAGTTCACTTAGAAACATCATCTTCTAGTACCATGAGGCTTGTTACATCATCGACAAGATCCTCGCTTCCGGACCTTTGACCGAAATATTTTGTTTGGAATTCGACATCAAATCATCTATTCACACCTTACAAAATGTACTGCAGTACCTTGAGAGCCATTAACATCAATGGTGGTTCTCTCGCGTTTGTTAACAGCTCACATCATTGGCTGGTAATCAAACGATGTCTTACCATGTTCGACTATAAATCATATATTTGCATGGCTAGACTTGTACCCGAACGATCGAGTAAATGAGATAAGAAGACCCTGGATCTAGTTTCAACCATTCAGGCTACGATTTCAGGATTTTTGTACATGTCATCTGTACGGTGACCTTACATACAGATCGTCATCCGAAAATGGGCCTATATTTGTAGGCATGTCTATATTGGGCAACATTCCAATGTAGATGACTTTCTGCACTATGTAGATGTTATTAGATAATTTATGTGCTGAGCATGGGAATGCCTCCCTCAGCAATTCATGATCAAGATGAAAATATCATGATGTAATGTATTGTAAGATTGATATAGGTCGCCACTCCGCTTTAGTTCTAGCTCATCACATCGTAAAGCATCTCATTCAAAAAATATTGTTATTATTTCGACTTCATGCTTTACGGTGCAACTGTTATAGGTCAAATTGGGCATCATCACCCATGACCTAGTCAAACTGGACATCATCCCCAGGACCAATGAAATAGGGTCTATCATCCCCTTACATTTCAGTTGCTATATGCCCTAAGAGAAGAACAAATCATTCATTGCTTCTATTGTGAGATTTCCAAGGTTTTAAGTATATGTTATATCACATATTGACTCACCAACACAACCTCTAAAGGGAGTAACTGTGTTTCATATGCAACATCCTCCATTCAAGGGAGCATTACAATGCACTTCTCGACATTCAAGAATGCGTTGGTCAATTTGGAGCGAAATTCTCATTGTTCTAGAATCTCCACATGGCCATTGCCTTCTAGAAGAGTCCATATGTGTCAAACTTCGAATCCAAGTGTCCATATGACACCTATGAGCTTCGGAACATGTCTTGCTTATTATTAGAAAGCCGTTCATTGAGAAACTACCATCAGTTTCCCTATAAATTGAGCATAGATCCTAGTGCTAGGGAAGGAAGAATTTTGGTAAAGAAATGTTGTTGGATTCTCAATTGAGAGAGTGAAAGTACTGATATGCTTCTTGTGTGATGTTGGATGTGATGATGCTGGGATGAAGCTGGAGCTGGTGACATCAAATCGATCATTGGTTGTAACCTCCCCCTTCTACTCTTTAATAAATATTGTTGTTGATTTTCCCATATATGTATCTGTTTATGTTTCTATTTCTCATGCAATGGACTCTTGAACAATATATATGTTTCATGTTTAATAAATTTAAGTGATTAAGATAAGTAGGCATCTATATATTGCAATATCTTTTTTGTTCTCTGTTTATACTTGCAAGAATCAATCTGGCGATCTAAGTTAGATTGGAGGCTACATAAAAAGTGACAGAAGGAGAAGAAGAAGCAGTTAGATCACAAGTAGGTTCGTCTATCATTCTGTGTGTTTATTTATTCTTAGAGGAAGTGATAGCAAAGTCTTTCATTTGTTGTTCTAAGTGGTTAGAACCACACTTGGGGAATTTGATTTATCCGTAGATCATAATTCTGCATAACAAATTGGTGACTCCACTGGGGAGTTTCCTATCATTCCTCGTGTTTTTGCCTCTGCTCATCCACCCAATAGCATCTACTTTCAGTTATTAGACCTTTGAATCAAATAATTACATTAGAAGTGTGTTCTGTAGCTTGCATTTTCAATCTCTGTTGCACCCAACGCACTGTTGGTCAAGGCACAATGCACTGCAGTGCACTGTCTCCCACTCAGGGGTGCATTGCAATGCATTGTCTCCCCATAGAGACTGTGTTTCCCCCTTATCCAACCAAATTTCCATTTGAATTCTTCATTTCAATCATTCTCAGCCATTTGTTTGTTGTGTTTTCGATTGTTTGATACCTCCTAGGGACCATCGAATTTTCTTGATTCTTCCTCCTTTGAAAAGTAAGTGTGTTCGAGGTCTCTTTAAGTGTTTTTATTTATCATTGACAAATCAAATTCAAAGTATTTTATTTATGCATTAGATACATTTGTTTTCGTAAATGAAATTGTCGTTAAATTCTTCGTTTCCTATAGGAAAAATATTAGTTCCATTCTTCATATTTCCTAAAAGAGAAATTGCTGTTAAAATTCCTCATTTCTCAAAGAAGAAAACATTTGTTTTTTTTTTTATTTGATGCATATAGTTTCCTTTCTTGCATTCACATTAAGGGAGCTGAAAAGAAAAACTTGCATGTGCATATAGTGAATTGTGTGTGTTGCATAGGAACAAGTTAGGAAATTTGCATTTTAGTTTGTGATCTTTGTTGTTTGCTCTCAAAATTGATTGCTCTTTCCCTTAGTAGCTAAGATTTTCATTGAAAAAGCTAAAATTTAAAAGTTTGCTTATCATTTTAGTTTGCATTTTAGGAATTTCCATCACATCATACGGCGAACCTCAAAATGCAAATTGTTAAACAAGATCAACTTAAAATTTACATCAATTTACCTAAAAAAGCATTGGAACCATAACGATAACATTTAGAAGGTTTAGGCTAGAGATGTGTTCCGACGTCGTTAAACATAGCAGTTGTCATTAACTTGTTTGCGATACATTCTGAGTGTGATACCTCACTCCACGTACGTAAGTATATCGAAGCTCGTCCACATACCTTCTGGTATATCAGGCGGTTTTCTAGTACTAAAAGTATAAGGGGGTGTTCTCACTGTGCGGTTTCACATTAGACAATGCTAATACGGACTTGGGCCTCCACTTACCTTCGGGTATATTTGGGAGGACAACTTTAGGTTGTTATTCATCCATAGTGAACCAATTCAGCTGCCTTGTAACATGTGATACATCGAACACAGCATTCGGGGAGATTGCCTACCCGTACTTCTTGGTTCGCCAGGAGGTATTCTACAGTTCACAATTACTTGGTGAACCTTTTGCCTAAAATTACCCTTTTTTTTTGTTTTTTTTTTTTGTTCATAAAATAAATCAGTCATCGTGGAATAAGAACATCCCTTTCCCCGTTGTTTGCATAGAATAGCACTGAAACCACCTTTACCACCGGAAGCCACTTCTGGTCGGCGAAGGCGACATCGCTCTGTTGAAACTAGTACTATCAGTACCTCTGGTGCGACATCATCTTCACATATACCAAAGTCGACACAAGTTGTTTCTACAAATCCTGGTTCATATACCATTTTTGAGATGGAGTCCTCACAGCTACTCGTGGTCATGATCCATCCAATCAGTGAGACCACACCTATTGAACCTGACATTGTTCAACTGGAAGTTGATCCGAATCCCATCACTTTCTTTCCAGAACTTCTGAATCCTAAAGTCGAACGACCAGAAGTTGTTCATGTATCGATCACCCCACAATCTATTGTAGCCATTGAGTGTCCCATATCGCGCAGTCAACCTCCTCAAATATACTTTGGGCCTGACGGCGAAATCCTTCCACCTATTTTAATTTCGATTGAAGAATTACCACAAGACGAAACACCTTTAACTCCAACTCATTTTATGGAGGAGCTTTACCTATATGAGTCTTTTCCTCAATCATCTTCCTCTGCTTTTGTTGATCCTGTTTCACTTCGAGTTCCCATAGATCGTATAGGGTATACCCTAGGTCATATGACCATGGCTAAGACAACATCCCAGACTGAACCATCTATTTCAGCCGTGACAACATCTAATATTGCTTCATCTTCGATGTTTTTTCCATTGACTTCACCCATGTCATCATCTAGAATCCTATCTGGCTCCTCCTTTATGAGTATTGAATGGCTTGATCCTTTACTCACATCTTTAGCGCAATATCAAGCTGGTCCCATCAGTTATTATACTTGGTGGCCGGTAATACCATAGAAATTACCCTCCAAAATTCCTAAATTCAATGGAAACCTTAGAGAAAACCTGTCAACTCATGTTAGAACTTATAATTTGTGGTTCTCATCAAACTCCTTAAATGATGACTCTGTTAGAATACGTCTTTTCCAATGCATACTCACTAATCAAACAGACCCATGAGGTTAGTTCTTTTACTATCAACCTCATTAAAAAATGAAATAGGTCATGAGGATAGTTCTTTTATTGTGTCAACCTCGTTAAAAAATGAAACAGTTCATGAGCATAGTTCATTTTCTTGTGTCAAGCTCGTTAAAAAATGAAACAAGGTTCCATGAGCATAGTTCCTTTTCTTGTGTCAAGCTCATTTAAAAATGAAACAAGGTTCCATGAGTAAAGTCCTTTTCATGTGTCAAGCTCGTTAAAAAATGAAACAAATCCTCTTGTAAATGAACCTTCATTCCATCCAACTATTAGTAATCAGTAGTCTACTTAGGCGAATGAAATGAAGCTTGGGGGGAATGTGCTCTTGCAGGGGGGCAAGGGGCATTCGACATGTGCTCTTACAGGGGGCATTCAAAACATTCTTACCTATTTCAAAGCTCCAAAATCCAAATGGTAGCTTTGAAATGGTAAAAATGAACAATAAAATTCTTTTAATTAGTCATTTGATTATTTGCAAATCATATTTATTGTTGTGACTATGGTTTTATTCATTTTTTATCATGAAACAGGTATTTTTAATTCATTTGATGTTGTTCTGAACAGTTTTGCAACTGATAGTATATTAGTCGTGCACATTTATTTCGAGAATGATTTGACCACAAAGCATACTTTTATCCTTATTTTTCTAACTTTAATAAAAACGAAAAATGACTTGAAGCGCACTTTTATCTATTTTTCTAGCTTCGATAACGGTGAAAAAGGAACCACTAGAGTCTTCTTTTAGCTCTTTTCAAACTCCTATAATGTGAAAAGATTGTCGAGCACTTGTCTTTTCGCGCTCGTAAAAGTAAATGAAACGACATCTACTCAGTATAAGTTTAACCCTTTTCCGAACTGAGATATATTATTTACAAAAAAGGAAAACCTTAGTCGAACATGGCTAGGAGGTTCTCTCAGATATTATTTTACACTTTTTGGGATCTTAGCGACAACTTTACAAAAAAGGACTCATGGAGTTTTCTTTTGTCCTCTTTTTCAAACTCTCTAAATATGAAAAAGGACAGGTTTGTCACTGTTGTTAGGCTCGTTAAAACATAAAATAGCGACGGGCTTGTCGATCATGGCAAGAATCGAGTTTCATTTATCACTAGACTCGTTAAATTATTAAATAGCGATGCATATTAGCCAAAAGGGTTGAATTATAGATCAAGCATATGTTATCCTCCTCAAGATTGTTAAAAAATAAAGAGGTACTGGTCGAAAAATGACTGGGGGAAATTTGGGAAAGTTAATAGAACTTTTACGGTAGTAGGTCGCTCTTGAACATGACACTTCACTCCATCATCGTGACTATTTAGGTTGGGTAATCTTCTTGACGGTTCATACATACCTATGGTTCATCATACCTTCACTTCGGTTTTGGGTCAATGCTGCCAACTCATCTCAATGTCACTGATATTTTCAAGAGAAGTCATCTAGTGAATACTCGTACTTCTACAATACTCATAAAAATTCATTTTCATGACAGTCATCCCTGAACATTGCTATATCAAGTCACATTTTGTCTCTGAAATTAGTAACTCCCATTTCACAATAAAGTGACTTCCTGTCGACATCAAATCACTATCCAAGAAGTTTACCTAGAAACATCATCTTCTAGTACCATGAGGCTTGTTACAGCATCGACAAGATCCTCGCTTCCGAACCTTTGACCGAAAGATTTTGTTTTTTGTTCGACATCAAATCATCTATTCATGCCTTACGAAATGTATTGTAGTACCTTGAGAGCCATTAACATCAATGGTGGTTCTCTCGTGTTTGTTAACAGCTCACATTATTGGCTGGTAATCAAACGATGTCTACCCGAACGATCGATTGAATGAGATAAGAAGACCTCGTATCTAGTTTCATCCATTCGGGCTATGATTTCAGGATCGTTGTACACATCATCTGTACGGTGACCTTACATACAGATCGTCATCCAAACATGGGCATATATCTATAGGCATGTCTGTATTGGGCAACATTCCAATGTAGACGACTTTTTGCACTATGTACATGTTATTAGATATTTTATGTGCAGAGCATGGGAATGCCTCCCTCAGAAATTCATGATCAAGATGAAAATATCATGATATAATGTATTGTAAGATTGATGTAGGTTGCCACTCTGCTTCAGTTCTAGCTCATCACGTCGTAAAGCATCTCATTCAAAAAATATTGTTATTATTTTGACTTCATGCTTTAGGGGGATGTTGTTATAGGTCAATTTGGGCATCATCCCCCATGACCTGGCCAAACTGGACATCATCCCCAGGACCAATGAAATAGGTTCTATCATCCCCTTACATTTCAGTTGCTATATGCCCTAAGAGAAGAACAAATCATGAAATCATTCATGGCTTCTATTGTGAGATTTCCAAGGTTTTATGTATATGTTATATCACCTATTGACTCGCCAGCACAGCCTATAAAGGGACTAACTGCATTTCATATGCAACATCCTCCATTCAAGGGTGGATCGCAATGAATTTCCCCACATTCAAGAGTGTGTTGGTCAATTGGGAGCGAAATTCTCATTGTTCTAGAATCTCCACATGGCCAGTGCCTTCTAGAAGAGTCCATATGTGTCAAACTTAGAATCCAAGTTTCCATCTAACACCTCTGAGCTTGGGAACATGTCTGGCCTATTATTAGATAGTCTTTCATTGAGAAACTACCATCAGTTGCCCTATAAATTGAGCACGATCCTAATGCCTGGGAAGGAAGAATTTTTGTAAAGAAATGTTGTTGGATTCTCAATTGAGAGAGTGAAAGTACTGATATGCTTTTGGTGTAATGTTGGATGTGATGAGGCTAGGATGAAGCTGGAGCTGGTGACATCAAATCGATCATTGGTTGTAACCTCCCCCTTCTACTCTTTAATAAATATTGTTGTTCATTGTCCCATATATGTATCCGTTTATGTTTCTATTTCTCATGAAATGGACTCTTGAATGATATATATGTTTAATGTTTAATCGATTTAACTGATTAAGATAATTAGGCATCTATATATTGCAATATGTTTGCTATTCTCTGTTTATACTTGCAGGAATCAATCTGGCAATCTAAGTTGGATTGGAGGCTACAACAAAAGCGACAGAAGGAGAAGAATAAGCGCTTGGATCACAAGTAGGTTCTTCTATCATTCTGTGTGTCTATTTATTCTTAGAGAAAGTGATATCAAAGTATTTCATCTGTTGTTATAAGTGCCTAGCACCACACTTAGGGAATTTGATTTATCCGTAGATCATAATTCTACATAACATCGCCCAACATTTTATGTCAACAAACATTCATAACAAAAGAGAGGTAAACCCCAGATGGTGATCAATTATAGAGCATTCAATGATTCCTTGTTGCCTATCACGTATCCTATTCCATCTAAAGAATATTTATTTCAGAAAATCGGTTATAATAATTTGTTCAACAAATTTGACCATAAGAGCAGATTTTGGCAGATAGGGATCAAACCATATGACATATATAAGACTGGTTTTGTGGTGCCACATGGCTAGTTCCAATGGCGAGTAATTCCATTTGGATTGAAGAATGCACCCTCTAACTTTCAGAAAAGAATGGAATATATTTTTGGAGATTTGAAATTTGTTATTGGTTATGACTTACTAATCTATTCTTTTGATTTAAAAGAACATAGAAATCACTTGGAGATAGTTCACCATGGGATTTTTAAACATGGGCTAGTCCTCAACAAGCCTAAGATTGATTTTGCAAAAACTAGAATTGAATATTTGGGACTAATCCTATTCCAAGGCAAATTTGAATTGCAAGAACATGTGTTAAAAGCTTTAACAGAATTTCTAGATGTCATTTATGACCGTAGGAAACTGCAGAGTATCTTGGGAAGCCTCAATTAGATTTAATTGTTTTATGAAAATAAAGCCAAATATGTCAAGGTCCTGCAAAAGAGGCTCAGAGGAATAGAATGGTCCTCATCTATGGCAACTACAGTTCAAATTATCCAAAATCTACCAAGTTTGGTTCTTCCAAGACATGAAATGCCTTAAATTTTAGAAACAAATGCATACAATGAAGTATGGGCAGGAGTTTTGATGCAAAATCATGCAAGAAGGGAAGAATTTTTCTCATATGCATCAATGTGTTTCAATGACACTGAACTCAGGTATCCATCTACTCATAAAGAAATCATTGCTGTAAAAAATGAGATCAAAATATTCAGGTTGTTTCTAAATCCAGTAATATTCATTGTAAGAACAAACCTAAAATGTATGCCTGGGTTGCTTAGAAACAAAATATTGTTAGAACAAGGAAAAAATAGGATACTAAGATGGAGCCTATGGTTGGATGGATTCGGCTTTGAAATTGAATATAAAAAGGATAAATATAATTATTTAGCAGATTTTCTTACAAGAGAAGTAGCTCCAAAAGAAATTAATATGTTCAATTGGCCATCAACTTCAACTTCATTGTCACCTCCCCCTGCTCCAGAGGGTTTTCAATGGGTTTTAATATGTAAAAATTGTCATATGTCATTTTATTTTGAGTGTATCATAGATAGGGTAAAGGAGAGTTTCAAGGGGCCATTACGTTTGCACCTTTTTTAGGACAAAGATATATTTGTCTGTATGATCCATGGTTGAGCTATGAAGACTATTGTAATATCCTGATATACACGAAATATGCCAACAAGTTTTGGTTGATCTTTGAATGTAGCTCTATGTGTAATCCCTACAACCACTAGTCACCTTCGTTCAAAATACTACTACATGATTGGTGCCCGAGGGAAGGAATATTTTGGAACATAAAAATAAAATAAAATAAAAAGAAGAAGAATAAATAAATAAATTTTATTGATTACCTCCCAGAAGAAATCAGAACAACAACTCAGTCCGAGTCATGGTTTCACTTCCATATAGAACATTTGTTTAGCACACTTAATGTACATATTATTCACCCACTAGAGAAACCAATCTATAAGGAAATATATCAATTACTTAGATCAATTTGTAGTCATGTAGATGAGAGAGTACCTAGCATGTATGGATCTCCTTTCTTTATGTGCTATAATATCATGCCAACCCATGCAGAAGCCCATTTGTCACCAAGTCTGCAACATTTGTATTACTCAAGTGACAATGATAATTATGAATATCCAAGTGAATGACGGGATCTTTGTAAAGAAGCACGGTGAGTAGTATTTCATGTCTAATCACCTGACAGTGAGTGTGACCGGTATCTTGGGATTCCGATAAAATCTCCACTATGTAAATATTAGGAGAGTCTAAAATGACTAGTGGAGGGGTATGTCCTCCAAAGTAAAATCTTAGATTAACTTTCCGGATGAATATCTTAAAGTGTGAACACTTCTCTGAATTTTGGTGGGATGTGTTCCACATTTTAGACAATCTATGGAAAAGTTAGATTCAAGATCTATAGTTTGTACAATTTATGCAAACATGTCATATTTCGAGAAGATGCTTGAAGCACTCTCGAAATCCTATAGATAAGGAATATGTATCGCCATTAGGGGAATTTGATTCTATGTTTTTATTTTGAGCTCTCTCTCTCTGAAGCTCTGTGTCATTCTATCTTTAAGTTTGAGTTCAACAAGCTTGCGCATGTGCACTTTGATGCATATGTGAACCTAAAGTGGCAAGACTCTTAGGGAGTATTGAGTGTGATACTTAAGGTCAAGCCGCACCTCTGAGCGAAGTTTGGAAAGTTTGTAAATTTGGTATCATAGCCAAAAAGCTTGCATTATAATAGGCAGAGTCTATAACGACCTAGGAAGCCTTCGACCTCTGAACAATGTTACCTTCTACTTTCCCATTTCAGTCTAGTTGATAAAAGCTCATATAACCAATATCTATATTTATAATGTATGTGATGTAATATGTGTTATCTGTCAATAAAAATTGTGCCTTATCATCATGCGTGTTGTCTCTATTATTTGGGTAAGCATTCTTAGCCATATCAACTATCAATATGGCAAGCGAGATGTGGTCAGTAGTGTGAAGACGTTATGTGAAATCTTGTTGCAAAAAATTTTGCTAGTGGACCGTGTTTGCGGAGAACTGAAGCAAAAGGAAGTTATTGTAACTCTTATGGATTCCCATTTATAAGGTGCATAGTATTTTACCCTCACATATTTCTTTTCCTTACCTGTGTGCGCAATACTAAGTAGTGAATTTCAGTAAGAAATGGCCTCAAGTAGTTTTTATTTCTCTATCGATATGAAAGCCTGAAAGAAAACTAATCTGATTGGAAGGATATCAAACAAGTCATAGGGTGAACCCTTATATGATACCAAGGTGGTAGTCCATGAATTTACCCCCAATCCTAATTGGGAGCTTCCTTACATATCTCTGAGTAAGATCTATGACCTTCCAATGTTTATGTTTCGTGCAACCAATCTTATTAGATATGCCTCTATAAATGCAACTATCAATATTACCCAGCCTGTGTATCAGATACCTCTCATAAAACCAGAATATGTCCAATGGGGACTAGAAAAAGGTTATAAGTATGTGCATCTTGGACAAATAAAATTTGGCATTAATCCTCTCGTCCGACCTGGTTTGAATACGTCTTTCTTAGGTTGCGTAATTAACTCACACCATAATCAATTCACTATTGCTCTACTAGGTAGTTTTGAGGAACCTTTGCACAATGGTCCCGTTTGGTCATATATCATCCCATTGTACCAAGTTTCATTAACCGACCCCCATATTAATGAACTGCCCCAAACCTATATCCATTTTTATGGCTTTGATATGTTTGGGCAGTCTAATATTTCCCAGTTACATTCCACTGTTTGTTTAATATTTGTCTCCACAACTCTCCCAGCTCTCAATCCTCAGCTTACTCAGAGAGAAAAAATAGAAATAGTGGTGGATGGACCCGATAATGTCACTCCTATCATAATTGGTATTTCCCAATTAAAAATTACTGATGAGTGGACTGCAAAATACCATCCATTGTCTCAAAAGTATTTTCCGACTCCAGAACCCTAGAATATTGTTTATTTCTGAGTCAAGTAGAGGATTAGTCATTAGACTAAGGAATGACACTGTAGTATCCAAAATCCCTGTTAGAAGTACTCTCTCAGAAGCCATGATACTTCAAACCTTAGTAGGCATTTGGCAAAACACAAGTACGGATCCTCCTCTCAATGCAAATTTTTTATTGCCTCTAGAAGTCCAAGTTCTGATAAAAAAAATCAAGTCTTTCACATACCTTAGTCTCTCCTGAAAGAGGAATATCTAGTCCAACATGCAGAATGTCAGGAATGTCTATAGATTGCCTCTCCTAGAGATATCAAGTTCATGTGATATACACTACCTATAGAAAAGGCAGAGGATGATCTAGAATAGCATCTACTCCCAGGAACAAGACTTTCTCCTCGAAATTTGGTACAAAAAATTAAAAACGGTAATGTTGTAGCTGATGTGGATTTCCTACAATATAGGAAATTTCTAAATGAGAAGCCCAAATATATTATAAGGATTCAGAACTATAACAATTATCAGCTAACATGTGTAGCACATAATCTAGATGCCTATCACAAGAATTTCTTAAAGTACAGTCCCATGTGTCAGGACTCCATTCTAGTTTAGATGATTTGAGTCAAAAAACTTCTGAGCATTTTGATAATTTAAAAGATGTAAATATGAAGCTAGAGAAAATTATGGAAGTAGTAGTAGATTTAAAGCTGATTCCGGAAAAATAAAACCATGATTTAGAAGAAGCACTTACTATAGCATAAGTTTATAGCCAGACATTCCAGATGTAAGAATGGAACCATGAGGGGAAAAATACTCCACTGCTACTCAAACAATTCTCTATACATAATCCCAAAAAAATTTCAATTTGAAAATGCTATTTCATCTGCTAGAGAAAAAATATCTCTAGTTCAATCACAGATCCTATCCTTTGATCTGCCACCACATAATAGAGCAGAAACAAAAAAGGTAAAAGAAGAAGGAGAAGGATCCAACAAAAGACCCAAGAGTGCAGATAGTGATAAACCGAACCGACCTTTTAAATCTGCATGGGAAAAATGGTGTAGTGCCAAGTATGGTTCTCTTGGAAAAACTCCATATGATCCTTCAAAAACTGATGAGTTCCTTATTCTTAGCCGAGCTAACACCGATCAAGCTCCAATGACAAATCTGAACTACAAATATAAAATGAAATCTTTGTGGTAAGCCATACTTGGAGTGCATGGGTAAGCACTTAAAAGTCCATTCACATAAACATAGTCTCATGGTCAGAATTAGCTTTAAGGATAACCTAAGGTTTCCAAGATAACTTAGAATTATGGTGGTCTAGAATGAATATATCTAACAAACTCAATATTATGAATAGTGATAAGCCAGTCGATAAACTTGTCAAGGCAGTTCCCCATGAGGTTTATGGATAAATTAAGGTTGATGGCCATCATTATGCAGACATGTTCATGAGCCAAATACTTTGTGATATAAAATAACTTCTTGAGTTTTTCTGCACGATGCAAGATATTCTTTATAAGGAAAGAGACCCACAGAATACAACTTATTTGAGAAAATATTTATCTGCAATGCCTGGCAGAATTCCAGATCTTTTCAGGGCTAGATTTGCAGCTAAAAATATAGATATTGAAAATATTTCTCTTGCAGAACTCCATGAATAAATTGTATTTACTCTCCAAAAATAATGCCTCCGAAAAAGGCATCCAAATCAGTAAAGAAACAACTCAGTTTCAATGTACATGTTTCTGATATCTATGCTGAAACTTATCATTTTGGTTGTAAAAGAAAAAAGATGAATGTTAGAAAAGGACAATGTGGATGTGATTGCCAATGTCAAAAATGCACGAAGAAAATCCAACCCATAAGGTTTTACCCTAGAAGACAAAGGTTTCAAAGACCAAGAAAAGGATACCTCAAGAGAAGGCAAGAAGGCACCCAAAGAGCACAATCAGGAATTTGTTTCATTTGCAAGAAGTCGGGTCATTAGGCTAGCAAATGTCTGTTGAAGAGTAAAAATCGTTTCCAAAATAAATTGTTTGGTATTTTTTATAACATTTATGATCTGACTAAATGTGAGCAAGTAGATCATCCCCCAAAAAATGAATAATATTTTTCAATCAGAGATTCACATGAGTCAAACCCACTATCTCCACATCCTAAAGACTCATCCTGCTCTAAATCCACCTTACATATTGAATTCATTTCAGATGTCAAGATGTTTCACTTAGAAAACCCCGCAGACCTACGCTCTGAAATTTCATTTTAACAATCTCGTATTTCTTCCCTCACACCAAGAGATTTTTCCATATGACACTGTCTCACACAACACCTCACAACCCTCCAACATCAACTTGCAAAAATCATGCAACCAAGCGTGGTGAATCTTGGCGCCTACTATCCAAGTGACACTCCTACCACATCTGCACATATTTCCAATATGCCCTCATCTAGCATTCCACTTAGGAAGCAGTTTCCCCGCAGATATACCATAAGTAGAGAAGATGTAAGCTTTCTTCATCATAGAAAATCATATGGGTTTAAGAAAGCTACTCCCATCATTGAGGATCTCTCAGACGAAGAATAATAAATAGACCAGGTTAGCAAACTACAAGAAGAAATATTGCACATAGAAACCACCATTGAAGAAAAAAAGGCATGGTTGAAGAAATTCTAACCAATATGAGAGCTAATCAAAAGGAATTCATTGAAAAACAAAAACAAATTGTAGAACTAAAAGAGTCAATGATAATTGAATAATTTGAAGATATGTTCAAAGAAGAAGAAGATCATGACTGGGAGCAGCAAGCATTACAATGCATACCAGAATATCACCAGCCATAACCAGGTACATTTATTCTCCAGATGAAGGAATTTGAAGATAGGATTGTTATTAGAATATATTTCAAGGTTAGTGGTTATAAACAAAATTCTTTGGATGCACAACTAGACACATGAGCTATGAATTCCTGTGCAAAGCATAGTGTCATTTTTGAATATTATTGGCAACCCATAAGCTTGCAGTTCAAAGCCATAAATAAGACATCAATGCCTATCAGAGCTATGGCTCCTTATTTCCCAAATATTCTTAATGGAATTCCTACTTCTGTAAAT
Organism: Pinus albicaulis; assembly: GCA_034641835.2. Classification (NCBI taxonomy): domain Eukaryota; kingdom Viridiplantae; phylum Streptophyta; class Pinopsida; order Pinales; family Pinaceae; genus Pinus; species Pinus albicaulis. The sequence goes on from CM076580.1 coordinate 377,287,460, forward strand.
TTGTATAGTTTTGATACATGAAGTGATATTTTGTTGGGACAAGATTTTGTAAGAAGACATCTTCCTCTTATTGTAGAAGCAAACCATATTTGCCTCAACATCCAAGGAATAACTGTAAAAAGTCCAAGTAAGTCCAACTATGTAAGTAGAATTGTAGAACATGTCCCAGATATAGTTGAATGTTCTCTTGACAAGGTAGCAAATATCAACAAAGTAATTTGAAATGTTGAAATCCAAGGGCCATAATACATTAGAGAAATGAAAGAGAAAATCAAAGAAGAATGTAGAGTAGATGCACCCAATGCATTTTGGAAAAGGGAGAAATACTTTATGGATCTTCCCTACAAATAAAATTACTATGGAACACCTCAGAAGTCATTAACAAATGAGATGTCCCCACCAGAGCTCGAACTCTGTAAATTAGAATGAAAGTTTATTGAACCAAGCAGAAGCCCTTGGGCTTGCCCAACATTTTATGTCAAAAAGCATTCAGAACAAAAGAGAGGTAAACCTCAGATGGTGATCACCTATAAAGCATTAAATGATTTCTTGTTGCTTATCAGGTATCCTCTGCCATCTAAAAAAGCTTTATTTCATAAAATCAGTAATAATATTGTGTTCAACAAATTTGACCTTAAGAGCAGATTCTGGCATATAGGGATCAAAACATTTGACAGATAGAAGACTGGTTTTGTGGTGCCACACAGAGAGTTCCAATGGCGAGTAATTCCAATTGGATTGAAGAATGCATCCTCTGAATTTCATAACAGAATGGAAGACAATTTTGGAGATTTGAAATTTGTTATTATTTATATTGATGACTTACTAATCTGTGTTTTTTACTTAAAAGAACATAGAAAGCACTTGGAGATAGTTCACCACAGGAATTTTAAACATGGGCTACCCCTCAGCAAGCCTAAGCTTGAGTTTGCAAAAACTAGAATTGAATATTTATGATTAATCCTATTCCAACGAAAAGTTGAATTGCAAGAACATGTGTTGAAAGCTTTAACAAAAATTCCATATGCCATTTATGATCGTAGGCAATTGTAGAAGTTCTTGGGAAGCCTCAATTAAATTCGACAGTTTTATGAAAATGAAGCCAAATATTTCAAGCTCCTACAGAAGGGGCTCAGAGGAATAGAATGGTCCCCATCTATGATGACTGGAGATCAAATTATCCAAAATCTGCCAAGTCTGGTTCTTCCAAGACATGAATTGCCTTACATTTTACAAACAGATGCATCCAATGAAGTATGCGCAGGAGTTTTGATGCAAAAGCATGAAAGAAGAGAAGAATTTTTCGCATATGCATTAGGATGTTTCAATGACACTAAAATCAGGTATCCATCTTCTCATAATGAAATCCTTGTTGTAAAAAATGGAATCAAAAGATTCAGGTTGTTCCTAAAGACAGTAAGATTCATTGTAAGAACATACCTTAAACGTATGGTTGGGATGCTTAGAAACAAAATATTGTTAGAGCCAGGCAACAATAGGATACTAAGATGGAGCCTATGGTTGGATGGATTCGACTTTGAAATTGAATATAAAAAGGGTAAAGATAATTGTTTAGAATATAACATTGTTACCGATGAAATAGGTAACTGCACTAGTACCTACTTTTTGAGGTAGAAAGAAAAACACCCGATTTTGAAAACTGGTGATGCATAATCATAAAAAAAAAAAAAAAATTGGAGCATGTTTTTGGCTTTTTTTTTCTTTCTTTTTTTCTTTTTTCTTTTTTTAATGTGATGTTTTTTATGTCGATTTATCATCACCAACATTTTTTTATAGGATTGATTTTGGCACTATAGATTTTCTAATGTCTTCTTCTTCCGTGAGATGTTTATTTTTAAGTGCATTAATGTACTTGTGTTTTAAAAATAAAATTAAAAAATAAAAATTTGTAATGATATCTTCACTTTTTCACAGAGATAAAAAAATGGAAAAAGGGTCAAGATTCTAAAGTTTATATTTTCTACACGTTTATGTATTGTTAATTAATTTTTCAATGCACATCAAATAATTGTCGCTAAAAAACCAATATTTTGAACCATATGACAAAAAAATACAAATTTTCAATATAAATAAAATGCAAAAAATACACTTTTAGAGACTTTTTGTTCAAAAAAACATGTTAAATAAACTAATTTTTTGGGAGAATCTTAACAAAAAACTTAAGAAAATAACATTTTTATTGAATTTTATGTCAAAACATAATATTAATCACATGTTTTTTGCAAAAAATAAGGGTTCTTCTCATAAAATATCAAAGTCTAAACATTACAAGTAAAAATGATTAATAGATCTCAAAAATGAGCTTTGTTTGTAAGCATAATTTAAACATTATCAACAATATTAACTAATACATGTTCAACATCATCTAGAACATCATTGATGGCTTCTTTCGCAACATTTTCTTCTTCATTTTGGTCATTTTCATCTTCTAATGGATCTTTCATGCCTGCAAATCTTCCAAAGTGTCCCTTTCCAATCATTTTATATAATGGTGGTTGAGGTTCCTTTGCTTTTTTTGCCACACGTGATTCATTAAAATCCCCTTTCCTCAAACAAACTTCTTGCCTCTCATCTGGAAGGAATTCAAGAGCGTTAATTATTTGTTGAATAAATTTGCATTGCAATGGGCTTTCTCAATGGAAATGCAATTTCTTCTTTTTAGTAGGAAACATGCTAGTGTTGTACTTAATCGTCAAGCACAAAAGAAATAAGTAAGAAAATTAGTATCAAGACATAAAAAGTAAAAAATAAAATATTTAAATTTAAATTTGTATAATAAAACTTACCTGAACCTGAGAATAAATCCAAAACCCATTCTCCTTCATTTGAACATAGATCTATAACATAGTTAATCAATGCTTGTGGTTTTTGATAAATGTTTACTATATCTCCTTTTGCATCTTTATCCTCATATGTTAGTTTTCTTACGACTGCGTCATGAACCAATACTTGACTATGACTCTTCCCATCTACTCGATTCATAAGAATACGCTTATAGCTATCCTCTTTTGTCCAACATTCAACATGGATGAATTCACAATCATTTATAATAGCTTGATCTTCAGAATAAACAATATTTGACTTATGTCTGTAACATAACATAGTAAAAGTTCAATTAAATGTTACATGAATAAAAAAAAATTAGGAGTAATCAAACATACAATTTCAAAGTCTTACCATGTAAGTTGCATCCTTGAGTTTGCTTTACCCTTGAAGCTTGTTAATAACATTAGAAATTGTGTGTCTGAATGAAATGTCACAAATCGCCAAAGTGGTGATGTTGTCACTTCTTGAAAACCCGTAACCACTTTACTAAAAGCTTGATAAGTATATGGTTCTCTATCATATTCAATGTTTGGGAAATTGAAACCATGAGGAATATCTGCAATAACTAGGGCATATTCCCTTTTAGGTATTAGTGATGCAATGTCTTCAAAGTCACCTTGTATTATTTGATATTGGATGTTGTTGAACCCATTCCAAATGTAATGATTAAGAGTAGGATCAAGTTCAACATTCATAAGATACTTCTTTCTCATGTTTTCCAATTTAATTTTTTCTATAAAGATTTTGAAAGTATCTGGTACTCCATTTCCATCCTTCTTCGACATCTTTAATGACATAAAAATATATATATGTATAAGTAATAAAATAAAAATAGTTTAAATATGAATAAAATAAATGTATAAATCAACATACTTATTGAATGCAATATAAAAATCTTTAAGTGTTGTTGTAGAACTTGCTTCTGGGTTGTGGCGCACAACATCATCCCAACTGTTTTCATTCAACATTTTAACCATGTGTTCTTGTATTTTCATAAAAAAATTATGACTGAATAAATCAAGTTAAAACTATTAATATAGTGACATGTATAATAAATTCTACCAACATCATTATGTTTTATTTAAAAGAAAATTATAATGAAAGGAAAATAAGAAATAATTCAAAAAACTTACTTTTGAAATTCTGCACACATTTCTTCCATTAATAATTCATCTGACTTCACACGGGCTAGTACTGATTTGACTAGTTTCTCATCCTTTACACCTTGCATTGTTCTCCAAGGTGTGATAGTCATATCCTCTGGAAGTTGCTTCATTTTAGGACCTGTCTTACTGTTGGTACATATTATGGGTTTACTCTTTTTAACCTTCTGATTTTTTATGGAAATATTCTCCCACGGCTCAAAAATCTCATCAATCAAATCCCATATCTCCCCAGTTCTAAATGCCAACTGAAAAATGTTATCCATGCTTTTGAATAAATTTGTATTCGTTTTTCCATCTTTTGCTTTGATTCTTTTATCAATTTAATAACCTGTTTCCATTAAACATTCCTTCCGAAATGTTAGATTAACTTGTGTCTTATCCCCACCACATTTTTCTGTGAATTCATTACGAATAAATCTGACCCTTTGGATGAAAGTCATTTTCATTTTGTACTCATTATCTGCATTATGATCCCATGCCAATAACTTTGATTCTATTTATGTTAAGCCAGCGTAAATGATGCATTTCACTATTTTAAAAGACAGTTATTGGGATATTGCTCAATCAATTTTCCTTTAGCCTCTACCAAATGGTTCCCTCCAATTACATAATATTTATAATCGAAACATTTTGTCTTGTCAAATGCATATTTGTTGGGAACCTAACATGGATCGACAAGAACCACATAATCCACCACATGCGCATATGGATTGAACTTGAACAATGTTTTCAGATTATGTACATGTAGTTGATGGGCCTTTCTAATTTGATATTGATATTGTCCTTCATCTGGCCTATAAAATTGGCTGACATTAAGCTCAAATGTTTGGCCACCAAGAATTAATTTATTCTTCCTCAACTCATATCGAATAGCATTTTGTTTTGTTTTAATAATGTCATCCTCTAACTCAGCACCTGGTGTTATAATTTCTCTGCTTCCGTTAGAGCTTTCAGTTTGTTCTTCACTACTGCTCACGACCTTTACACGTTCACCAATATTTGATTTCCTAGTCTTATTGGTTAACATATCAGTTCTATTATAAACAAGCTCTTCATCATCAGGTAAAAGAGAGACATCTTTCGCGATTTTTCTTTTTGGTGTCTCATTTGTTTTCTCCTTTTGCACAACAGTTCTAATCTCCTCCTCACTAATTCTATCATAATTTTCAGTTTCATGTTCGACATCTTCAAAAGAAACATGTTTAAGTTTATTAGATTGACCCACCTTAGTGACTCTTGGTTGATCCCCTCTTTGTACTATTGCAATGTCACGAGCTATTGATCTTTTCTTCAATCTCCTTTCCTCTGCTTTGTCTGTGTGGAAAGTGTTGATCACATTCATAACATTTGGCTCCAAACAATAAAGACCTTCAAACATGTTTGAAAGTCTCGAAACAAAATCCTATGAAACAAAATAAAACATGTCAATGATCAATAATTTATAAAAAATTGAATCATCCTTACAATAATGCATAGTGGAAATAAAAGTAAGCATACTTACAATGTTATTTGCAATGTTGCTTGAGATTTCCTCAGAAAACTTTGTAGATATTTCATCTGTGTCATACTTGACCTTTGATAGAAGATTTTTAACCTTCTCACGTTTATTAGCCTTCCTTGCAAGAACATATATAGTGTTTGTATTCGGGACCATACATATGTCTCGTGCTCTGCCCATCACATCATATGGCTCATTTAAGTCAATCATACCACAAACCAAATAGATATGTATATCAGCCTCTATTTCACTGTCTTCAAGATACCATGAGAAATCAGTTTTATCTATTTCCTCGGCGTTCTTCCAATCAGAAATAAGCTTTAAAGAACATGGTGCCCCACTTGCTTGAATTTTATTAGTGTGTGCAACAATGTCCTTATTGCGTCCAACAGTGTCCATAGTGCGTCCAGCTGCAACTTTAGATTTGGGAGTTGTATCCATAGTGCGTTCAGCTGCAACTTTAGATTTGGGAGTTGTATCCATAGTGCGTCGAGCTGCAACTTTAGATTTGGGAGTTGTTGCCTTAGGTGCAGAAACATTCACAGAAATATTTTTTGATGTCATTTTCCTAAGAAAAATATATATATATATATATATATATTAGTTAATGAGAAAATAATGTCGATAAAATAAATTTAAAAAACAAAATTTATTTGTAAAACTAAATAAATTGAAATTAAACAAGTAAAATTAACTATAGAAAATTTTCATTTAAAAACAAAATATTATAAATTATATTTAGATATATGTATATATATCTACACAATATGTTTTGAATACATTTTATAAAAAAATAAAAATTTGTTTTAAATTGTATAAAATAATTTTTAAAAAAATAAACATTATTTTCAAACTTAAGTTTTTGTTTAATATTTAAAAAAAAAAAAAACAAACAAACAAAAAAACTTACTATTTATAACAAATGTTAAAATTAAATTTTATTTTTTTTAATCTAAAGATTTTATTAAAAAATAAAATAATGTTAATTTTTTTGTTTTAATTTTAATTATGTTTTTTAATTAAATTTACACTTAATAAATAATATTATAAAATTTTAAACATATTGAATAAAATTAAGCACATATGTTAAAATTAAAATTTTAATAAAAAACTTACAATCTTTTATTATATTTTAAAATTTTAAAATTTTATTTTACAATATTGAAATTTATTAAAGTTTAAAAAAATTTAAATATAAAATAAATTTTAAATTTTAAACTTTATATCATATTAATATTATAATTATATACTTAAAAAATAAAATGAAAACTACAGTATAAAACATTGTAATTATTTTAAAAATTTTAAAAATTTATATTAAATATTTAATACAAAACACTTTAAAAAAAATAATAATAATAAATAAATAAAAAATTTTAAGTTTTATTTTATATTGAAATTAAAAAAAAAAAGTTAAACTTTTATAATGTTTATTATATATTTAAACTCAAAAAAATAAAAAATAAAATGTTTTTGGCACCCGCCAGGGGTCGGAGGCTAGCTGAGCGGTGTCGCGGGCAGCTGCCCAACCGGCCTTCGGCCTCCAGCCCTTGGCTGGGTGGAGGCCGATTCCCGGAATTGGCCTCTGGCCCTCGGCTAGGTGGAGCTCGAAATCAGCCTTCGCCCAATTTGGGGCCAAAAGCTAGACGGGTAGCTGCCCGCGACGCCACCCGAACCACAAAATACATTTATTTTATTTTATTTTTTCAATAAAAAAAAAACTGTGTAAACAATTAAATTTTTTTAATATATATTTTTTTTAAAACCAAACTATTATAAAAACAAATTTTAAAAAACTGTATAAGAATACAATACAATATATTAATTAAAAAAAAAAAAAACTATATAACAATACAATTAAAAAAATTATAAAATATAATATATAACAAAACAATAAATAAAAAATCTAAAGAAATTGTTTTAAAATATTAATTAAGAACTAAAAGTATAAATATAAATTTTAAATTTTATAATTATAATTTAAAAAATAAAAAAATAATTAAAAAACAAAAGAAGAAAGTTTGTTTTAAAATATAAAGTAAGAAATAAATTAAAAATTTTATTTTTACTTTTTATTTAAAAAAACAATTATAATAAAAAAACCAGTTGTTTAATATAAAATATAATACTCTACCATATAAATTTAAAAAAAAACACACACACACACACATATATATATATATATATATATATATATATATATATATATAAGAGATAAACATAAACAAATTTAAATTACAATGAAGAATAAGATTTAAAATTTAAATAAATAAAAATAGAATATAAAATCAAAAAATTATCAAATAAAAAAAAACAATTTAAATAATGAAACTACCAATATATTTATAAAAAAAAAAACAAATAAAAATATAATAATATAACTATTTTTTTTTATGTGCATGGTCATTTTACAGATTTTTCTGTCTAGATGAATCTATAAACCCTAAAAAAGAAAAAAAATTCTAAATTTCTGTCCTAAAAATCCTAAAAAAATTAGTTTTTTTTACATTTTCTTCCCAAATAAAATATAAAAAAGTTATGTTTTTCGAACCTAAAAACCTTTAAAAAATAGTTTTTGAACACAAAAACTATAGAAAAACAGATTTAAAAAAAAAGAAATCATCTTTAAATGGACAGAATAGAAGGAAAACTAACCTTTGAAATGCAAAAAACTGTTGTCACCAATGCCAACACAACACCTCCACAAAATTACCAATAGCAACACGATGCCTCCAATGCCAATGCAATGCCTGCACGAAGTTACCAATGCCAACGCAACACCTCCACAAAATTACTAATAGCAACACAATGCCTCCAATGCCAATGCAATGCCTCCACGAAGTTACCAATGCCAACGCAACACCTCTAGAAACTTGCTCTAACAAATACCAGAAAACTTGATGTGATGTGATGAATAGAAACAATGATTCTTATTATATAGCGAATATTGTGTGATTGGTTTATTGTTTAACGAATGTGGGATTACAATTTAAAATTTAAAATATTTGCATGTAGTTTATTATAGTTCATATATAGTTAAAATAATTAATATTTGCATGTAGTTATCATAGTTAATATTTTATTTAATATTTACATGTACTGAATGTTAAATAATTCAAATTTAATCTCGGATTAAAATATAAAATATAAAATACTTACATGTAGTTAATTATAGTTTATATTATAGATAAAATAGGTAATATTTGCGTGTAGTTATCATAGTTAATATTTACATGTACTCAATGTTTAAAATCATGGGATTACATTTTAAAATTTAAAATATTTACATGTAGTTAATTATAATTAATATTATAGTTGAATAGTTAATATTTGCATGTTGTTATTATTGTTAATATTTACATGTAGTCAATCTTAAATCATTCAAATAAGAAAATTATTTTAGTTTGGAAGGCATGCATGAAAGGAATATTTTGTGGATATTTTGAATAGAAAGTATGGTGAAATATTTCAAGACCAACCATTTATTAAGAAATTTTGAAATATATTTTAGATGAATATAATGTAGGTTTAAAATTTAAAATATTTACATGTAGTAATTATAGTTAAAATAGTTAATATTTGCATGTAGGTATTATAGTAATATTATAGTTAATACTTACATGTAAAATATGCCAAATCATTAAAATAACAACATTATTTTAGTTTGGAAGGGATGCATGATAGAAATATTTTGTGGATATTTTGAATATAAATATCGGTAAAAGATTTCAACACAAACAGTTTATTAAAAAAATTTCAAATACATTTTTTGACTAATATTTTGTACGAAATATTTGAAATGAAAATTTTGGAGGAAAAGTTTTTCGCAAAACTTTTTGGGCGGAAAATTTGGAGGGAAAGTTTTTCGCGAAATTTTTTTTGGGGGGGGGGGATTTCGAGGGAAATTTTCTATTTTTAAGCTATATATTGTAAGTGGGAGAGGAATTTGTATCATTCCACCTATTATTGTTGAAAGCCATGGTTTCTTCTGATAGCGAAGTTTTTCTTTGTACAACATCAACATCTTTGTCACGCAACAATTCTATTCAGAGTGATGAATATAACAGAAGTTCGTTCACCATGAATAGAGAGTCAAAAAATCGACTTGGTCGTAATCCTAAGGATGATGAGAACAAAATTGATGAGGCACAACAAAAAGAAATTTCTGTAAATCGAGAATCAGTTATTCCACTTACTCTTAATCCTAAGGATTATGAAAGTAATAGTGATGAAGGGCATGATGAAGAATTTCCAGAGTCAAGATTTTCACTTCGTCCTAATCCTAAGGATTATGAGGGCACCATTGATGAAGGGGGAGATGAAGAATATCCACTTCAGCTTAATCCTAAGGATTATGCAAGAACCACAGATGAAGAGGGGAATGAAGAATTTGCAGAGTCAAAATATCCACTTCGTCTTAATACTAAGGATTATGTCAGCATCACTGATGAAGAGGGGAATGAAGAATTTGCAACGTCAAAATATCTACTGTATCCTAATCCTAAGGATTATGCTAGCACCACTGATGAATAGGGGGATGTAAAAGCTCCAGATTCAAAATATCCACTTCTTCCTAATCGTAAGGATTATGCCAGCACCACTGATGAAGAGGGGAATGATAAAGTTCCAAAGTCAAAACATCCACTTCGTCTCAATCCTAAGGATTATGCCAGCACCACTGATGAAGAGGGAAATGAAAAATTTACAGCGTCAAAATATCCACTCTTTCCTAATCCTAAGGATTATGTGAGCACCACTGATGAAGAGGGGGATGAAAAAATTTCAGTCAAAATATCCACTTCGTCCTAATGTGAGCACCATAGATGAAGAGGGGAATGAAGAATTTGCAGAGTCAAAATATGCACTTCGTCCTAATCCTAAGGATTATGCCAGCACCACTGATGAAGAGGGGAATGAAGAATTTGCAGTGTCAAAATATCCACTTTGTCCTAATCCTAAGGATTATGCCAGCACCACTGATGAAGAGGGGGATGAATTTCCAAAACCAAAATTTTCACTTCATCCTAATCGTAATGATTATAATTTCACCACTAATGAAGGGGAGGATGAAGAATTTCCAATAAATATAGATTCAAGGCATTCACTTATTCCTAATCCTAAGGATTATGAGAGCACTAGTGAGGAAGGGGAGGGGCAGGATGAAGAAATTATAGTGAATACAAATTCAAAGCTTCCACTTATGCCTAATCCCAAGGATTATGAGAGCACCACTGAGGAAGGGGAGGATGAAGAGTTTCTTGCAAATGATAATTTTAGAGGCACAGATCTGAATATTTCATTTTCTCTAAGTGATCATTTCAAAGACACTCATGGTGATGAAGAATTGAATCCTCCCAGGGAAGAATTTGAAAGCATGGGTCAAGATGGTGAAGAATTTCTTCTGAGTCGGGGTTACAAAAGCACCGATGATTCTTGTGAAATGTTTTCTTCAAGTGATGATGGTAAAGAAAATTTTCCAGGCAATGATGTTGATGAATTTCTTAACTATGTTGAGGATGATGATAGTGGGGATAATATTCCTCCTAATGGTGATGAAACTGCTTTTACAAATGATGATGGAATGATGAAGCCGTTGCAAGCAAATATTGCAACTAGGAGTAGGAGTAGACCTTTTCATATCAATCCAAAACATTCCAGTTATACAAGGGTGAGGACAAAATATCTCACAAAAAAAAGTTTTGTCGTTCATTTGATTTCAAGTGAATGTTGTCGAAGGGATTGCTTGAAACATATGGATTTCAACTTTGTTTTGGAGAAAAGGAAAACATATATGTCAATGAATAAAAGCATGCAAAATTCATATTTAGTGGGTTGCATGCAATTTACACTAGCAGGTTATGATTATCATATTGGGAATGTATTGCTTTGCAGAAAGGCGTTCAAAATGTTGTATTCAATTGGTAATTGTCGTTTGTCAAGAATCCAGGATAGATTGGAAAAGGATCCCACATATTATTCAGAAGCACGTTATAAACGGGAGGTGGGGCCATTTGCAAATACTGCTAAGACATGGATGAAAGACTTATTTTCAAATCATGGAGAGTGTATGCCAAATAAAGACACAATACATATTCCAAATAATTTCTCGAGACGAGAAATATTCATGTTATACAAATATTATGTAGAAGTTGTTGAAGGAATTGGTAATTTTATTACATATTCTTATTTTACAAGGATATGGAAAATTGAATTCAACAATGTTTGTATTCCTAAGAAGACAAGGATGGGGATTTGCAGCACATGTGCTTCTCTTAAAGAAAAAAGAGATAAATGTCAAGGGGCAGAAAGAGGTATGTGTTCAAAACATTCTTTTTTAAAATTTGATACTTATCAACTATGAAAATATATTTATTCATATGTTTCTTTTATTTTATGTACAGATTCCATTGTCAAAGAACTTCAAGACCATTGCAATCAGCAAACAAGTGAAAGACAAAAGTTGTATAAACATCGAAAGAAGTGTTATGATCATCCAAATAAATATCTGGGATTGATAATTGATGGTATGGACCAAAAGAAAACACTTCTTCCACATTTTTTCCGCACGCCAAAAAAATTACAAGAGGAAAATTTCATTCAGTTTCACTTGGTTGGTTGTATCGTATTTAATGAGAAGATGTTTCCAAGAGTTTTCTTCACAACTCCAAATATTCACAATGATGCAAATCTGACCATAACTATAATCCATGATGTGGTTACTCATTGGTCTGGGATTCTTCCTGAAGTTTTGTATTTACAATTAAACAACACAAGTCGTGAGAACAAAAATCAAGTTCTTTTTGGGTATCTAAACATGCTTGTTGAATTGGGGATTTTTAAAAAGATAAAGGTTGGTTTCCTTCTTGTTGGGCATACTCATGATCATATTGATCAAATGTTCAGTCGTTTTTCAATAACATTGAGGAGGAAAGGTGTTGGGAGCCTACCATCATTAATTGAATGTATTAAGAAATCGTACATTCCAGAGCCTGTTTTTCATGTGTTGGAAGAAACTATTGACATGTGAAGGTTTATTTTTGGATCGCATGGTGAGGAGAAATGCATTGAACAACTTAACGAAATTAACTTCCAGCATCAATTTCGTATCAAAAAAATTGATGGGATAACACTTATATGGGGCAAGAAGTATTCAACTATTGAAGAATGGGGACCATCATCAGGTTTAGCATTTTTGAAGTTCATTCCAGAGCGTCCAATATTTTCATCAAAGATATTGTTATTACAGTCAGTTGCTGAACTCCATAATGCACGAAGGCATAAGAGAGACATAAATTATTCTGAATGTCTGGAGGAAATTAAAAGATGTATTAGAGATACATATGAGTACTTCGATGTTGTTGATTCAGTTTGGTGGGAGTCTTTTTTCAGTAATCAAAGTGATATGATTTCAAGGTCAATAAATGTGGATATGCTTTTGAAAACTCCTTTTTTTTGCCACAAAATATTCCAAATGAACATCAGGAAAAACACATTATTGAACAACAACACCCTCAAGCTATTATTAATTCGCCACAGGTAGAGGAAAGAGAAATCTATATTTGTTCTAGAAGATCACGTGCACAACGTGAAGCCATGGAAGACCTTTACAAGGGTTCTGTGCAGGATGTTAAGGAGGGTTGCATGATAGCAGTGTTATCAGATGAAGATCCACTTGGCTATCCATTCTAGATTGCGAAGGTTATAAAGGTCATTAATGAAAATGAAGATATTACAGCTGTTGATGTACATTGGTATGCCACAAGTACCCACCCTTTCAATGGTGTGTACAAGCCAGAGATGGTAATTGAAAATAAAATTGGCAGAAAGAGAAAAAGAAAGGGCACAAATATAAATCGTCGCCACACAGATGTCTTAAAATTGGAGGACGTTGACATACTTGTGTATGACTTCAATTTGACAAAGAGAGGAACTCTTCGGTTGAAGACCATAAATATTTTGAAGAAATTGCTACCAGAACAGTTACTGTTGAGATGGGACTCTACAGAATGTAGTCGTAGATCTACAAGACATTTGAACTCTGAAATGGTGGGCATGCATGTTGACTCAGATGGAGCACTACTTGATGAAAGAGAAGAATATGGATCATCTTCATCTGCATCAAGTCATTCATCTGAAGATATAGGTTCTGATGGTGTGCCAGAACCTATGGTTGATTTTGAATAACTGTCAAAGACACTTTTAAGTAATTGATGTTTGCATCGTAACTTGAAATAAAAATTTTAACTTCTATCTGATTTTTCATGAAGTTATGAGGCATTTCTATGTCAATTGGATTATATGTTTTAATTATGAAGAATTCATCTCTTTAGAATATCGACAACAGAACAATGAATTAAAAAAATATTTTATGTTATATTCAATGTACCAATGTTGATATTTTGATTAAAAGTAAAATAGAATATAGAAATAAATATTGAATTTTTAGATTATGCAGTGATATTACCATGATATTATGTATTGTTACCATTTGGTATAAGATACTTTTAAAAATTTTAATAATTATATGCGTCATTGAAAGGGGACACTTTGTTTTGATGCTTGATTTTTAGGTTTTGGTTGCAATTAGATTTAAATTTGTCTTATGTTAAGATTTGAAAAGAGATAATTTTTTATCCTTTAAAATTAAAATTACTCTTGGAATAATAAATTTTTCATTTACTTGTTCATTTTTAAAAATTGATTAAGTCGTATAATTTCTCCATAATTTCATTGTTCAAGTATGTTGAAAATTTAAGATTGAAAAACTTGAGATTTACAACTTGTGATTAAGGTTTCTATGCACTAGAAAATTTTATCTTTAATGTTATGGTTGACAATAATTTCAATTTTAGGGTTGTTTATAGTCAAGATATTTTATGTTTAACAATATGGATGAAAATTGTTCGAAATGATAAGCCCTTTAGACATGTTTTTGTTTATCTTTAATATCATCGATCAAAATCTTTAGAATTTTATGATTTTTCAATGTCCTAATATGTTGTCTTTAATTCCATTGTTACAATGTGTCAAAAGTGTGACACGATTATTTTTTTTGTTATTCCAGCATCAACAGGTTTTGTTTTGAGGGTGTTTTTTCAATCCTTTTTTCAAGAAACAATTTCGTTTTTAGCATAATTTTATAAAATGTTGAAATTTGACCTTGAGAAAAAACCAAAAGCATTCTGGAATACACACTTTTTGTTTTTGGGGTGTTTTTTTATGTTTTTTGAGTGTTTTTGGGCTAGAGTTCCCATTTTGAGGTAATAGTTCCCGTTTCATCGGTAACTGTGTTATATTTTCATACAAGAGAAGCAACTTTGAAAGAAATCAAGATGTTCATTTGTCCATCAGCTTCAACTTTATCATCACCTACCCCTGCTCCAGAGGGTTTTCAGTGGGTTTTAATATGTAAATATTTTCATATGTCCTTTTTTTTTTAGTGTCTCATATATAGGGTCAAGGAGAGTCTTTTATATGAATGCATTCTTGAACAATGGATTAATATTAGCCATATTAATGTATGTAATCTAATGTATCTCATAGAGTCACCCAAAATGTTTCAAGGGGACATTAGATTTGCACCTTTTGCAAGAAAAATATATATTTGTCTGCATGAGCCAAGGTTGAGCCACGGTCCACCTTTTATTTAAAATTGTTGTCACTACCATTCACCAAGCCACGGTCAGTCTAAATACCACCCATCCAAAAAATTATATTTCATTGGGAAACTAGTCCCATAAATCCAATTGGAGCCACTATCTCAAATGGATAAGGGGTGATTTTTTAAGTCCTCGACCAGGTGGTTTTCCCTGATGTTGTTGCACCGATTTTTGAGGCATCAAATTTTTTGGTGTTAGAAGGAGGGCCAATAGACTATGAATGGAACCAAAGATTAATCCAAATAACAAAGACCATCAAAACAATCGATCCCCCTCCAAATCTCCTACAACTTCAAGTCCGTGCTCAAAATATCCTATCTATAGATCAGAAGTTGTTCAATCTTTTCCCAAGTCTCCTAGTTCAATTCCCAATGAAATCTCCCCTGATTATACCCCAGAATCGCCTGAAGTACAGACCTTAATAAAGGAATTAGAAGAAAATTATATTTCAGCAGAAAAGCTTGTGCTTTCTGAAGCCTATGAAGGAAGTGTTACTTCATAGTAAAAAACTCAGAATAACCCCATTTGAGTTTCATATTCATTCCCATTGTAGGAAATCTTCGACATCTAAGGCTAAAACATCTACTTGTGAGATTATTTCATCTTCTTCCCATCAAACTCCATCATTTATTCCTCCTTCAGTTAGATCTTCCCAACCAATTTATTCATCAACTCATATCTCTTCATCACAGTCTACAAGCACTGCTTCAAGCAGTACTAGTTATGTGCGTGTTTCTTCTTCAACTACATCCACCTCTCGAGCTACCTCTTCCTCCTCAAATCCTTCTTCAGGACAAATCAACCCTCCTATTCAAACAATGGCAAATAGACCTTGGACGAATCCTAGAGATGTTCAATTACCCGATCCTATTCATCCTTTACCTAAGAATCCATAAAGATGGTTGCCTAAGTGTAATCCAAATGATGGTCTCCCGGTAGAAGAACATCTCCATAATTTCATAATGTCTATGAATCTAAATGATGCCTCTAAAGAAGATTGTGTAGTAAGATTTTTTCCCTATACTTTTCAAGGATCAACTGGATCATGGTACTTTTCATTACCACTGGGAACTATTACTAGATGGGACATATTTGAGGAAAAATTTCTGACCAAATTTGATGATGATCATACTACTGTTACTCTCATCAATGATCTTTCAAATCTTAAAGCAAATTCGGGTGAAAAGATTAAAGATTTCAATTCCAGATTTAATAAATTTCTCAATAAAATCCCATCTACATCTAAACCTAGTGTAGATGTACATATTGAATGGTATATATCCTCTCTTCCTTCTAATATAACAATTTTTGTAGATAGAGCCAATAATGCTACTTTGGTAGAAAACATGAAAGAAGCCCTTTCTCTAGAAAATATAATTCTTGCTTTAGAGAAGAAAACTGCCCAGGAAGATAGAAAAACTAAAAAAGTCATGTTTAAGGATGAACCCAAAAAGAAAACATCTAAGGATCATTATGATCTTGAGGGATTACAAAAGGTTCTAAAGACTATGTCAAATGACATGGTAGAAATAAACAACAATTAGTTGAATCTTCTTCAAAGAAACCCTTCAGATCTTTTAAGAAAACTTAGGCTCCAAATCCTCAACCTCCAAATGTAATCTTTAATTTTGAATCATATCAATATGAAGATGAGGAAGAAAGGATATTATCCGCAAATGAATCACAGGATGAAGAGTTGGTTGAAGTTCATGGATTATGGGATTTTATTCTCCTACACTTGATAATGAAGATGAACTTCAGGCACTGCTAGTTAGCAGTGGAAGTAAAAATTCTATTGATCTCCCTCGGCCTCCTCCAAGGCAGAAATATTCAAACCCTGTTGTTAAAGACAAAGTTGTTAACAAAAAGACTCCTTCTCCTCATCAATCCCAACTTCTTCTACCTCTCCATCTACATCATAGACCTTAGTGGTCTCAGATACCATTGAGTATAATATAGTGGAAGATATGAAGAAAGTTAAAGCAAATATCTCCATGTATGATGTGGGTAAATTAAAAAAGCAATAGAAAATCTTACTCAAAGAATTGAATGCAATCCCCGCTTCGCACTTACATGTTACTTCTAAAACCTCAAAAGGAGTAGGAAAACCTCCCACATATTCAACTGAAAATATCGACACAACTGATGCTATCCTAATCAGAGACAGATCCAATTCTCACACCCCTCCTTTTCTTTTGACTTTTGAAGTTTTTAACAAGAATGTGCACAATTGTCTGATAGACTCTCGGGATTCTTCAAATATTATGCCATATTTTGTTTGTTTTAAGTTAAACATTTCTCCTCAAAAGTTTGCAGTACACATTGTTCAATTAGATAGAACCAAAGTCAAGGTTCTAGGAGAAATGAATTTTGTCCTTATTATACTAGCTTCTAATTCAAAATTTCATCAAGTGATTAATATTTTAGATGTTGATATTCCTGACTTTTATGGTTTAATTCTGAGTAGAGATTGGTCAGAAAAGCTTCACAGTTATTTTTCCACTGATTGGTCTCATATATGGCTTCCCTGTAATGGTAAGCCAAATCAAATTCGAGTCGACCGCAAAAAACACATGAAATACTTAGTAACTGATTTCGAGGATGAAAATGAACCAATGGCTTTTACCAATAACATCCTTGGAAATTAATCTGCTGAATATTTTTTGGGCATTTTTAATGCACAAAAATCTCCATTTCTTATCAATTCGATTAATTCTCAAATTGAAAACTTTCATCAGTGAGACTCTTCCAAATGTATAAACATCGTAGAAAAACATTGCGTTAAAACTTTATTGTGGACATTATACTTTGATGCATCAAAATCCAGTGATGGTGAAGGAGCTGGTTGCATACTAATTAATCCAAAAGGAGAAAATACCATGCTGGCATGTAGGTTATAATTTGAATTCACAAACAATACTACAGAATATGAGGCACTGGTCCAAGGCTTGTATAAAGCAATAGACCTTGGTGTCAAATATCTTCAAGTATATGGTGATTCTGAAATAGTTATCAAACACGTAATAAATACAATTCACTGTATTTCTGGTCATCTCAAACATTACCACTCACTAGTACAATCTCTTACCTCACACTTCTTAGTATTCAATGTCTCACCTATCCCAAGGCTCCAAAACGCAAGTGTTGACCTTCTAGCTAATGTAGCATCTAGACTTATTCCTTCCAAGGATTATAGTCGAGATAGGTTTTCTATAGAATTGATTTTTCGTGCATCTATTCCTAATAATGTCACTAACTAGAAAGTATTTAATGATGATGAAGATGTTCTAACCTTTTTCACATCCGAAGGGTCATATGATGATCAACTAATCGATGAAGACGAACATGAAAGGTAGTTGAATCAAAAAACTGATGAGAATTCCATACGTAAATCTGTGGTAAAACTTGTAGGTCTTTATGATCTCAAAGACATGTTTAAGAAAGTTACTAATTCTAAGCTACAAAGTTAAACCTTAAGATTTGAACTAGTAAGCCTTGACACTGATCTCAATCCTCAGAATATCAATCTAGGTCTTCGTCTCTCATCTGATGAAATATTAGCCTTCATTCATTTACTGAATAAATATAAGAATATTTTCGCATGGAAATATGAAGATCTCAAGACATATGAAACCTCCATTATCCAACATGCTATCTCAATGACATCCACTAAGAAACCTGTACAATAAAAGTTAAGGAAAATTCACCCAAATCTTGAAATTCAATTCAAATTTGAACTGAATAAACTCCTTAAAGCCAAGATCATCTTTCCTATTAGGCATTCAAAGTGGGTTTCAAACTTAGTCCATGTTAGGAAAAAGAATGGTGACATCCACATTTGTATAGATTTTAGGAACCTTAATAAAGCTTGCCTAAAAGACAATTTCCCATTACCACCTATGGAACAAATTCTGCAATCAGTTGTTGGATCTGAATTAATGTCTTTCCTTGATGGATTTTCATGCTATAATCAGATACTGGTTCATCCTCAAGATAGGTTAAAGACTACATTTTGAACCAAATGGGGCATTTATGCTTATCAGAAAATTCTTTTTGGTTTAATTAATGCAAGAACAACTTTTCAAAGGGCAACGGATATTTCTTTTAGAGGACTAATAAAAAAAATTGTGGTATTTTACTTAGATGATATAACCATCTACTCCAAGAAAAGAAGCGACCGCTATCAAGATCTCAAGCAAATCCTTGAACGCTGCTTAAAGTATGGAATTTCATTAAAACCAAAAAAGTCGTATTTCGCCTTAAGTGAAGGTAAACTTTTAGGATTTATTGTGTCAAAAGAAGGCATTTGTATTGATTCAGAAAGGATAAAGGAAATTTCTGAAATATCTCTTCCCCATAACAAGAAATCCATGCAGTCCTTTTTAGGAAAAATAAATTTTGTTAAGAGATTTGTTCCTAACTTTTCCCAAATTTTTTTACCATTGCAAGTTATGATTAAGAAAAATCCACTCTTTAAATGGGGAACAATGAAATAGAAGCTTTTGATTTAATCAAGCAAGCCATCGTGAATGCTTCTTCTCCAACTATCCCAATTTTTTCTAATCATTTCATTTTGTACACCTTTTCTTCTAAACACCCTATGTTGTTGCATTAAAACAAATTGATGATCAAAATATTGAAGCACCCATTTCTTTCTTTAGTTCAAATATTCAAGGTGTTGAAATAAATTATTCAGAAGTGGAGAAACAATCTTTTTCTATTTATAAATTTTTAAAGCATATTAGGCCTTTTCTCCTAAAGACACATACCAAGGTAATAGTTCCATTCCTAGCAGTAAGGCAACTGCTTATCCAAAAGGAACTGTGAGAAAAAAGTGAAAATTAGTTTACTGCTCTGCAAGAATATGATATTGACATGAAACCAGCCAAGATTGTCAGAGGGCGAGGTCTATGCAGATTTCTATCTAGAGCATCCAACATATTAGATGATGAATATTCAGGTAATATTGTACACATTGATGTGGTAAACCTTATTGATTCTTAATCACAATATTTTGATCTTATCTTTTATTTAAAAAAATGGATATGCTCCCACATAACTCAATTATAAAAGAAAAAGAGCTTTAAGATTAAAAGCTAAGGAATATCAGATCTGTTGGCATTATGATTGCATGTGTTTTCCTTGATGGGAACCCACTTGTAAAAGATCAAGTATATGGTTTTTGGGTAAGCTCAGAGGTGACAAACTGATGGAACATAATGATAGTATGATGGCGCAGAGGTTTTGCAGAAGATGGATAAAGTACATAATTGAAGATCTATATGCGAGTTCGTCACGGCCAAGTCGCATATACATGCGGGTAAGAAGAATTAAAGTCGCGTATACATGCGGGTAAGAAGAATTAAAGTTGCGTATGAGCTAGCACACTAATTATATAATAGCGGGGGTCCTTACCATGGTATTAGTTCACTGTAGTGAGCACAATATCGGTTATTTGATCCCTTCCAAGAATACCATTGGCACTTGTGAGGTTTTGGCTCATGGTATTGGCTAAGGCTCAAACTATATAAGGAGGTGAAGATCATAGTGTTAATTATGCATGTGTATAGGTATGGAATGAATACTTCACTCTGAAGTATATCTGCATGGAATGAGATATAGTTTATTGATAGATCTGAAATAATGATGCACCCATGAATACAATGATGGATCGGGATCTCTAGACCTAAAATGACTATGTATTTACATGATTTGCTTGTGAGATGTTTAGATCTGTGTTCTGGCGCATGTTTGTTGAAGTGAAGGGTATGATTTGAATAAGTTTGTAGTACTGAAGTGTTGTGCAATCCTAAATTATTTACAAATCTATACGCGGGTTCGACTCAAGGCAGGCGCATATACACGCAGGTTCGGTTCTACAGAGGTGCATATATTTTCAGTAAATATATACGCAATTTGGTTTCGGGAGAAGTGCATACAGTCCCAGATTTGTCTTATGGAAGGCGTGTATGCAAGCTAGGGTTTTGTTGAAGAATGATGAAGGAAATGTCTGATTAGTTTTAGTGTGTTTCTGTTATCCGTCAATGATGTCTTCATATAGATCTGGGTTGTTTGAGTATTGATTATGCTACTAGTTGATTGTGATTAAATATCAGTGTTTAGTTGGTTGAGTGATGATTCAGTGAATGATTTAGTACAGCTATATGTTTCAGTTTGATGAATGGTTTTGGGCTTAAATGGTGGAGTGGGTCCAGTCTAAAAATCTGATGAAAAGAGGCCTACAAGTTGTGTTATGTTGAAGCGGTTGGATCCAGTGTGAAAATTTATGAAACGTGGTCTGCGGTGGTGCTGATGGTTGGAGTCTTCAATTACGGGGTCATAGCTCCCTTCCAGTGGTTTCTGGTAAATGATATTAGGGGGTTGTAGCTCCCTTCCAGGAGTGGATGATAAACGAGAGCAGGGGGTCGTAGCTCCCTTCTAGTGGTGGCTGGTAAACGAGATCAGGGGGTTGGAGCTCCCTTCCAGTAGTAGCTAGAGAACAAGAGAAGGTTGCAGCCTTCTACAGGTGGGTGCATGTGTGCTGGAATGAGTCCGCACCAGTACAATATTGTAAGCAGTTTTCTTTATAATAAATATTGAAGACAGAGATGACAACAACAATGGTTTTCTCCTTACTTGGGTTTCCACCTTAAATCCGTGTTTCTTATGTGTGATGATTTATTCTATTCTTACTACACATATTTACTAATTACTAAATGTCTGATGAATAAATGATGCACTGGGCTAAGTAAAGTTTCTAAAGATTTATTCTATATAATAAGTTCATTGGGCATACACAAGTTTCCTTAAATAAAGCTGCGTGCATACCCCAGTTGGATTATTTAAAGTCGTGTATAGAAATCAGTAAAGTAAAGAAAAGTGTTTTGAGTTTTAAAATATTGATTCACGCGCCCCCTCCCCCCCACTCTTAGCATTTTTCCCAAAAAGATCATTGATAATGTATTGTTCAGAAAAAAAAAACCATGACTTTGTATTATTAAGATGCCTTAAAAAGTCTGAAGCGCAGAAGGTTTTGCAGGAAATCCATGATGGACCCGCAGGTGGACATTTCGGAGGAGATACCACCACACACAAAATCCTTCATGCAGGATATTATTGGCCAACATTGTTAAAAAATGCTCATGCATATGTGAGAAAATGTAAAACATGTCAAACTGCTACTGGAAGACAAAGAAAACCAGCCTTATCCTTGCAGCCAGTCAACATTGAACAACCTTTTGAGAAATGGGGACTCGATATCATAGGTGCCATTGTTCCTAACTCTTCCAAACATCATAAATACATTCTCACTGCAAAAAACTATTTTACTAAGTGGGTGGAAGTTGTTCCATTAAAGGTAGCTAATTTTGAAGCCATCACTGAATTCATCAATCAATTCATTATTACCAGGTTTGGCTTACCTAACGCACTTATGTTTGATAATGCATCTTATTTTTCGGGTAATAGTATGACTGAATTTTCTCTCAAGAGAGGTTTTAAACTTAAATATTCTGCTAATTACTATCCCCAAGGGAATGGTTTGGAAGAATCAACAAATAAAAACCTGTAAGAATAAAAAAGGGACTATTGATCAGAGCCATAAAATTGGCATAAGTCTTTAACATTTGCTCATTGGGCAGATCGGATTACCTAGAATGCCTCTATAGGCACTTCTCCATTAAATCTAGTTTATGGGAAAGAATTTGTAATTCCATCAAATTTAGCCCTTCCCTCATTAGCCCTAGTTCAATTTATTGATGAAGTACCTTCTTTTTCCTTTGCAGTTAAGAATGTCCCAAATCCTTAAATTAGAAGAAGAAAGGGAAAAGGCCAAACTAACACATGTTCAACATCAACAGAATGTTAAAAAATCTCTTAATGCAAATTATGTTTCCCGAAAATCTGTTTAGGTTGGAGACCTCGTCCTTAAGTGGAACAAGGGACATGAGGAAAAGGTAAGCATACCAAATTCCAAAGAATGTGGCTTGGACCATTTCAAATTACAGAACAACTTGGCCCATCAACCTTCATGTTACAAGATCTTCAAGGGAGAAAATTTTTTCTTCCTGTCAACATGCTGATTTTGAAAAAAATATTTTCTTAGAAGAACATTTCTTCTAAATGTATCATGCTCATACTTATATTTTTAGGTTAATTAAAGAATAATGTTTGATTACATTACTTTTTGGCTTTTCGTAAAACCTTTGAATCACTTTATGACTTTTTATTTTGAAGAATAAAAATTCTTAAAAAAATGATTAGAAACTCAAAAAATGGATGAATACTATATAACTCGAAATCTTTTTCCATTGAAATTGTAAATTTTTGTAAACCCCCAAATTCATAAAGTATTTTACCGTATTACAAGTCGAAAAGGTTCATTTTTACAAATAAAATATTAATTGTTACTAAGCATCTTCAACTCCAAATTGTCATCCAAAAATCTTAAAGAGTCAATGATTCTCCCTATCCATTAATTATGATTTTTATAGAGTGTAATAAAAAATAAAAAATATAAAATATAAAAATATAAAAAATAAAAATAAAAGAAGAAGAAGAAGAGATAAGAGGTCTCATCACGAGCTCTTACCATGATCATAGGCAAATAATAAACGACATTACCACTATTGCATATCAAACTAGGGTAATGGTTTATTATTATTAAAATAACTATAAGACAAGGGCCTCATCACGAGCTAGCTTGTTAACCCAATTACAACTAGTGAACGGCATTGTGACTTTCCGGTCTCCAAGCCAAGACAATGACTTTTTAAGAACAAGAAAATAAAATTATATAATTAGGTTATCTCTAAAGATTGCAATAATAGATGGATGATACGGATCATTAGGGTTTAAGGTAATCTTGTTGAGGCTATAAACGGTAGTAGTAGCTCTACCGAAAAAAATGAGTATATCAAAACATTAAGTTAGCAAATGACCACCTACTTTATCTCTTAAACTATTTAATGATTGATATAGAGGAATGAATATTTTTATCTATGAAAGGTTTTGAAAGAATAGCAATTAGATGAGTTTTTTTTTTTTTTTAACATATCAAGAACTTCATTTTTAAAATAATGTGGTTCTCATGAATCACCAATTGTTATGCTATTCAACAACCCCCATTATTTTAGAATAGTTGCCTTAGAAAAAATAATGGGGACCCTTCTAATAAATTTTAGACTAGAACGAATAAAACCCTTAAGTGATTAATTCAAATAGAAATAAGAGTTAAATGGGCTAAGCGGCACCTTTTCATTTAAAGGTTACTTAGGTAGAAAATTCAAAAGAAACATGCTTGCATCGAAATCCCAAAATTGCATTGACAACATATGACCTTTAAAGCCACTCTAAATGATTTAATAAAGGAAAAAAGGCCCACCCAAACGATATTTCATGAAAAGAAAACCACGGACCCTCCACTACCACGTAATCAATCGCAAATCGCATTTCCACCATGCACAACATGTTGGATGCCCCACACTTTCATTTCCCCGATGTGATGCATTCCATCACATCGCACTTTCACTAATAACCACTTCCACCCACTATCTAATTTCAAATCATAATTGCGATATCGCATCGCAAATTTCATACTTTCCTTTCCCCGCTAATGTTTGAAGCCTTTAAAAAATGTATATCTTCGACTTAAACAAAGTTATAAGCACGAAAGGAATGGATCAATCAAGTTAGTAGGTATTTGACATTTTAAATAAGTTCACACACAAATGGATCTATGATGCGAAAATATCTTATTTAAATGCTTAAATGTCTACTCTGCACATGAACCCACGCTTTCCATTAATACCATAACTTAACGGTTTTAACAACTTGAGTCTCCAACATGATTTGATCGCACGAGAATTAAATTTTTAGATTATCCCGTTTTGCAAGTTTTATTTTGCCATTATTTCCATTATTGTTACAAGACTTTCTATTGTGACAAGATTTCCCCTTTTTACTTATTGTTCTTATTATTTCGCAGCAAGTCCAAACAAACAAAGTTCCTCGAAATGTCTAAGGTTGCAAAGAAGTCCGTAAAACCCATGGCTCCCCCTAATCCTACGCTTTTACTAGTGAAGCTAAGTATATTCCCCTTATTCACGGATACAAACATGCACATCATAGAGTGGTTAGCTTCTTCGGGAAGCAATGGGTATTTATTTGAAGATGAGAAAACAGGGCTGAGAGAAAAGCTACTATAGGCCGATTCTTTAGAAGCTAATATCCGGATGTCGCCACCTCTTTTGCACTCGAATTGTTCCACACCAAAAGACTTTACAATATACAAACATGGTAAAATGTATTATTGACAACCTCAACATTGAGATAGAACTTTCCTAACAAGCAGAGGTACAATGATAGGGTTGTTTGAGTGAAGACTTGAAGAAAATGTACCACATTCCACATCCTAAGAAGATGTATGATAAAAATTTCCTAACACAATGAGCCAAGGAGAATGAGCTACAATCGACCCCATAAAGCAATGGAGGAGCAACCCTCCCAAGCATAAACATGATGATAAGTGGTATGTATTCCATTGATTCTCATTTTGGTCCCTACTATTATATTCGCTATGATGTCTAAACTTTTTGACCAACCCAATACCACTAAATTCTCTATTGAATGGGTTCCCCTTATGGATGTTCTTACAAACCCTTATCTCATGGACTGGGGAACCATTTTGTCAAATAATATTGCAACCCAAATTCTTGAATACAGAAAGAATCGTTCCTTTTCATCTAAAATCCTTCCCCCCTTTTATATTAGCACCTACATTGTGGATGCAGTGTGTTTTACATCAGATTTTCCAACCATGGGTTGGAAATGGACTACCCAAGACGCTACTCCCATTCATATTTATCATAGTATTATATGGGAATCAAAATATGAAACTGATTTCTAAAAAAACTTCCATGGATTTATGCTCCCACTGTTTCAAGTTGTGTTTGATGAAAAGGCCCCTAGATTGTCCAAAGAAGCTCAAGCAGACTTCACCTCCATTGGAAATGGTTTGGGGAAGAATAGTTCACTTATGTGAGTTCTCTGGAGCTTAGCCTGACCACATGTCCTACCATTATATGTTCAAGATAAACTCATCGCAAGACAAATTTCCTATCAGACTGTGGGTCATGGATTGACTAAGGTTTTAAAAGAAGCAAAGAAAGATTCATGGCCCTCTTTTCCTATTTATTGGGTTGTCTATGCATTAGACAATTTCAAGCATGTAAGGTTAGAAATCAATCAAATCCAATGTTTGAAATTATTTACAATTTCTAGCAGGCAATATGTCCCAAACCAAGTTGCATTCAATTTCACAACTCAAGTGAAAATCAGGCCATTTTCCCATGAAGATGATGATTTTGATGACTTGTTTGAGTCAGTTGATACTTATTCTACAGTGGATAAATTAGCAGCATCATCCCTCAATCCTCAAAAACTTTCAAAGTTCAAGCATTACATAAATAGAATATTAGAAGGGATTCCTCTAAATATACTGGAGGTATCCCAACCTATCTCACAGAAGGAACAACAATAGAGAAAACAGGGAAAGGAACAACCACCTATGGATATTGAAGTCCTTAGTGAAACAAAATAATATAAGTATTATGGAGCTCAACCCAAATATCCTTCGTTTCCAAGTGACTAAGATGAAGTCTAGAAAGATTTTTATCAACAATTGAAAGGATACCAAGAAGTGATGATCATTGATCATCAACAAAAAATAGAAACACCTCATGGTAAAATGCAGAACCTGTTTATTGCTGGGTCAACTGACAAATCAGTTAACACAGAGGAAGTAGAATTTATCTCGGCCTACCCTAAATCAAAAATTGTGTTGAAAATAGAAGAAATACCTCCTTTGGACATATTTTACAGCCCCAAGCATAAATTTGTCGTGAGCAGGCAGAGAAAAAGGAGAAGAACGGAACAATCACAAATTCTTGTTCTTGGGATGTCTCTATGGAAGTAGTTTGGAAGGACTCGCAAGTAGATCCATCTCATGATCTAACACGATTGACTCAGTTTGCAGGAGCATATGCATCTGCCACCACTAACAAAGCCACTGAAGTTCAACAATTAGTCAAAGAACGGGATGAAAGGATACTTCAATTGGAACAGGAATTAATAGCAGAGAAGCATAGTAATCAATAATTACAAACACAAGTGTCACAACTCCAACAGAGCTTGGATCAATTAAATTTGCAGCACCAATCTGAAATTGATGCTAAAGATACTCAGATACACCAATTGCAATTCACTATTGAAAATTTGAAAGATAATCCTAAATTATATGAATTCAAGAAGGAAGCTTTGGAACTAAATACCCTGTTGACCCAACAACAAGTTGTTTTCTGCCGAAAATTATCTAGCATTATCGAACTATGTGAAAAGAGTGATTCGTTGATGAATTGAGTAGCTGGCTAGGGGATCAACTTTGATGAAATTGATGAGAAAATATCCCAATATGTCACATGACAAGATACTGCTGAAGGCAAAAAGGGAAATCTTCCCAGGATTGAAGACTCTAAAAAAAATATCTTATTTACTAATTGGGACATGTTGTTAAAACAAGTTGAAAGGGAAATTTGCAAAGCGAGAGATTTTGCCAACAACGTTGTTGAAACATTTAACCAAAATCTCATTGTTGCTAATCTGATTGATAAATGCCCAACTGGTTCTCTACCTATTGTAAAAGATTTGATAAGGCAATGGAAGGAAATGTCCAATATGAAGGAAGAAAGCATCAAAATATTGGAGAAGCTATATTGGGAAAAGTATTTGAAGCACTTGGTTAAGCCACATAGCCAATGGCTAATGTTGTGTTATCTAACAAACACTTCCTCTTACATGATGCCTCCACTATCATATGTGGTCTATACAGGACAATTGTGTGTCAGGCCAGGCCAACCTCCTGAGGTTCAACCTATGATCGACATCCTTCATCTGAAAGAACGAATGAAAAAGGGACAACGACGCAACCCTGAAGTGAGTCATCCCACCAAAATTTGTTTCTGTTTTTATTTCACTTAATTTAAGGATAGTTGTTTAAACCTCCTCAGCTCTTTGTGTAATTTGTATTTTTGTACTTTTTATTTTATTATCTAAACCCTTTCATGTCTTTTAAGAAAGGGTCCTGAAATTTTGAAAAGAAGACTTTATAGAAGTTGCACTTTTGTACTCTTAAAGTTTTTCTTAATGGAAAACATTGGACCAAAACCTGCTTTTGAGATGAACAAAGTTAGCATATATATGGTATTTTTATTTTTATGTTGATATTGTGTTTCAAATGAGAAATATTTGATTTTCCTTATGATGTTTGGTTATATGTATCTTTTTAACACAATCCAGCATTAATTCACTTCTAAACATGTTTGATTGCCATTTTTTATACATATTCAATACATGCAATAAATAGATGTGGTATACATTTAATCAATTGTTTTGATTAACTACTTAATCAAATCAATTATCTTAATTTTTTTTACATTTCTCTAAGTTTTTGTTAAATCTCCATTTGCATTTTCTGAAAGATCATCTTTTTAAATCGCATATAATAGAAAGATAATTCACCCTGGGATAGAGATAGTTATATATATTTTCTTTAAACTTGTTGTCACTACGATTCACCAAGTCACAATCAGTCAAAATACCACCCATCCACCAATTTATATTTCATGGGGACACTGGTCCCATAAATCCAGTCAAAGCCACTATCTCAAACAGATAAGGGACAGTTTTTTAAGTTCCAGACCGGGTGGTTTTTCCCAATGTTGTTGCACCAATTTTTGAGGCATCAATAGAAAGGAATATGGTTGACTCAATGAAATCGTTTTCATCCCATTTGTTATTTTTTTACATCAAGAGAAGCAAAGTGAATTTTACAACCTAATATGGATGAGATGTGTAATGTATCATAACAGTGACATCACATAGATTGATGAAAAAACCTTAAAATATTTTTAACCAATAATACAAATATTATAATAATAACATCTAATTCAACTCTATTGATGCTTTTGGTAGCATTAAGAGTATTATCACGTGTGAGGCAAGTGGGCTAAGTGATAGAGCTTCGCACTTATAGACCCATGGTATTACCCATGGTATTTTGATGACCCATGGTATTATGACTCATAGTATTACACCCTTTGGAGAAGTATAAGTAGAAGGGTGAGTGATTCATTTTTTTGTCTTGTGGCTTGACAAGAGAGTCGAAAGGCATTGTGGAAGGTGGCAAAAAGAACAAGAGAGGCGTCTTGTGTAGCACACCAAGTAAGAGTTTACGGTGAGTGAGATACTCAATTGTGCCAGGTCCGAGGAGAGAACACGTTGAAACAAAGGAGATTTGTGTGGGAAATACTGTAGGTTTTCTATGAGTGAGATACTCATTTGTGTTGGGTTCGAGGAAAGAGGATGAAGCAATAAAGGAGATATGCATGACTAATGAAAGCATTGGAATTTCGCTTATGGGCGCATAGCTCCAAATTAATGAGAACCGAATAAGAATCCATTGACAGTAAACTTTTTCGTGACAGTCTTTCACTTGACTCTCTGCAGTTCCTTCAGAATAGATCGTCCCGTTTCGTTGTTAGAGCGATGTGCATCGTTTAATATACATCATATTACCAATGCTTCATTCACCGTTGCATTTTGCCCAAACACATTAATAAATGAGTATATTGTTTAATGCTCTTTTGTGCAGTAGTGTTGGGTTTTAACTATATTGATATTCTTAACCATGTTTATTGGTGAAGCAGAAGTAGGTTCAAACGTGCCTCTAGATTTAGATTCATATTCTATTCTACTAAAAAAAATTAAATGATGTTAAAGCTATCAGGGAGCCGGAAGTAACCAACTCTTGAATCCAAAGGACACGGCGCAATATGAATGTGTTTTGCAGAGCAGCTTTTGTGACCATATCAGAAATCTTAAATAAAGACTATATTTTAGATAAAATTGGTGTTTTCAAATAGGTTTATAATTTTTCTGGAATGTTTTTATTGTGCTACTTGGTAGTTCAATTTATCTCTGATTTTATTTTTACAGTGATGAAAGCATTTCCGAGAGCTATTTACAAATCTAAATCTAAATCAATCCTTGCATATATTTTTTTCTTATCTTCCTTTTCTTTAAATTTGTAATTTTCTTGTAGGTTGTCACAACCATGCTCGCAGTAACTACTACTCTCTCCCCGACGTTTCGAACAACACAAGCTCTTCATATCTATCCTTCTGCAGCTCAGGCAAATTCAGCCTCCTCTTTCTCCATTGTGTTTATGGTGATGTCAAATAAAATTAGATAATGTTAAAAATGATTGTGGAGGTGTCAAACCAAATTAGGTAATGTTAAAAAGCTGCTAGATTGCTGAAAAATTATAAGTTACAGATGTGTTATTTTTTTCATATATAGTTTAATTTCTTAATATTAAACTAAACCAACTAAATGATTTTAGTTACTGCTCTTTCAATAATAACTAGCTTTGCAGGAATCATGTTGTTTTTAGCTTAACACAAATCCCTCTTGGATTTTGGTGAAAACATTACTCCACTCACAGTTTTCAAGAGTCAAAAGATTTAAATTTATATATATATATCATGTTTATTATAATAAATATTATTTCTTGATATAAAACTAATGCAAAGTTTTATGAATTTTGACTCATTATATTTTTAATTAACAAAATTAAAATAAATATATTAATTTATATTTTTTAAAATAAATATGTAATACCTCTCACAAAAACCTTAATAACCTTCACAACCATACGACAATGCAGTTCTCTATCATCTCCACTGCTCAAGGTTGTCGGGCGAGGGGCTCAACAAATTCTCAGATAGATAGTCTCGTGTTATTTGACCTAATTCTGATTTCGAGAAAGGTAAGAAAAATGAAACGGTTGATTAGGGTTTGAGTTGGGTTTTCAATCTCTAATTTTATTTATTTCTAATTTTATATTATAATAATACATGATATATATTGAATTTAGCTATACATTTTATGTGAAATGACAAAACAGTCACCAATCTGGGCTAGGCTCCCACAAATTTATAATAGTCTCGCATTATTGACCTAATTCTCATTTCTAGAAATATAAGAAAAATGAAAAGATTGATTAGGTTTTGAGTTGGGTTTTCAATTTAATTCATTTTTATTTATCTTTAATTTTATATTATAATTAGTCCCATTAAGAAAAGTTATATGAATACAAGATTTCTTTAATGCATGATACATATTGAATTTAGCTATACATTTTATGTGAAATGATGTAAAATAGTAACTAGTGAGACAATGAAAATACTTTTTAGACTTGGGGTTAAGACTATTACTAACTTCAGTAGCTTTACTAGTTTTAGCCTATAATCTCTCTTATATAAGTTTGTTAGATGCCAATATGGATATTCAAATGTTGTAGTCTCATGGTTGGTCCATGTCTTAGGCATGTGTTCTCATCAACAATTGCTACTTAAGAAGGGTGCATCAACAA